>OY744536.1:49459865-49512365 GCA_963556195.1 Sepiola atlantica | reverse complement strand
GCTGAGCTTCCTCGGGCCATGTTTTTAGCAGCAAGACGGAGATAAGAATGAAATTTTTTTCAAGGAGTTTACAAGTAGCATAGTCATGTTACATTTAAAAACTTTTGTTAACTATTACGATTTCATTTTTTGCAAACTTTTGATACATTTTTGCTATTCTGACTACCATTGTCTGTCTTCAGTTCATTTGAAACACGCAAAATGAGTTAATAATCATTTCAATTTTTTTCCCGATTTCATAATGGGCTGGGAGCGGCGACTCATCACTTACGAATCGAGGATCAAAGCAAATTAACACTTAATTATGACGTCGAAACCTTGATAGTATGTATATTACATCGTCGCTAGCATTTTATATAAGTATTAAATTAAAAAAAAATATCATTCTATCATTTAATAACAATTTAGGAACAAAATAACTTTTAAACACTTCTTTAAAAGAGTCGAAAGTAAACACAGGTAGTCCAAACTGCTTACTCTAACATTCCCCTTCATCAGAAAGTAGAGAAAAGACACAACCAAAAGCCAATCCAAAGAATATCACAGAAAAATAGCACATTGACAATCAGGAATTTGAAGTCGTTACACATAAAAAGTAAAACACAGAAGAAATATCCAGCAAAAAACAGTCCAAACTAGTTAAAAGAAACGAGTAATAATTTTCAAAGCACTGTAGCAAAGTTAAATACAGCTTATAAATGTATTTATTTAAAGATTTTTACTATCATTTTATAATAATTTGTACCAAAAAGTAAAAAGGAAAGTCTTCTTTGAAAAAGACGCTTTACATTGAAAGTCTCAGATACATTTTAAATGAATGATTTTATTAATTAAAAAAATAACATTATTTGGTGTTCTAACTTCTTGAGATAATTTTACAATTTCCCGTGATGTGACCAACTCCTTATATACATATATATATATATATATATATATATATATATATGTGCATGGAAATCTAGTGTGCTAGTTATATCGCTTAAAAGACACACACACACACACACACACAATATTAATATGTCTAAAATATAATCTTTTCGCGAGTCTGTCTTTCTCATTGCATGAATTCTTCATTCGTTTGGGTTCTCGGCATTCGAAAAGTGGTTGAATACTGCCCACGTGATTTATATCAGATGCTAATGTGTTGCAAGTGTCATCCTTCGTGTCTGCAACTGGCCAAGAAGTTTATTTCCGGGGTGGGGACACAGAGACTCGCGATCAAAGTGGGTTGCGTGAGGTAGGATGGGGGGAGGTTGGCATGTTATGGCAATATTTGTGCAAGGAGCAGATCTATTTGGCTTTTTGAGCCTTCTTAGTGCCGGCCATCTCTAAAGAATGGCGATTTTTTTGCAGTTATTATCTGCCCTTGCAGCTGTGTGTACAAAAATGGTAAGCGCCGTGTCCATTAAAGTCTGCCATGCTTAATAATCCTCCTCTTAATGTTTTTTTTTTTTGTTTGTTTTTAGGTCGGGGTATTTTTTCTTTATTTTTCAGCCCAAAACCTAAAAGGTTAGCAGAAAAATCCGGAGAAAGGTCAGCAACCGCCATTTGCTTGAGCTGGTGCGACAATCCGAGGTGCCAGAACGCTTTTACTCGTGTTTCTCATACTGAAATACAGATTTTGTTGGCCGTTTTCTTATATTTTTTATTTATTTTGCTGTTTGATAGATATTATATATATATATATATATATATAGGCTAAAGAAGCTTTGAGTCATTTTAAACAAAAGAAAAAAGAAAAAAAGGAAAATGCAGTTTAAATTCCCAGAGAAACTAACCAAATCCAAGATATCGCAGACTTAGCATCTGTTAGAAAATTCATAAATAAAAAAAGAAAAGGGGATTCAAGTATCTAACAGTGAAACAAAAACAGGGGATCTTAACTTTAGCGTGAAATATTAAAACGGTGATCATCAGCTGTTTACCATGCAACTGTTTCGGAGATTTAAAAACAGGGCAGTTATAATATTCATGGCTCTCCAATGGTACTGATCAAACCACCATTTCCCCAATAATCAAGTGTAGAAATAATTCAGCATAAATTTCACTAATATATACAGAAATAAATAATAATAATAATAATACTATATTACCATTAAGACTACCGTGTGATATGGTAATTTATATATATATATATATATATAATCCAGGTAAAACATCCACAGGGTAGTAATCCAAAGAATTTTTACCGGGTTTATAAAAAGTGTTCAATATCCAATAGAGCTTTTATATATAATTATTTTTATTTACACAGACATGTACAAAATCTGCGACACTGGCATGTTCGTGTAATCGATCAACAGCTATTACAAACTGAGATCTCATCAGGCAGAGTTAGAATCCGATCTTAACCCTAGATCATAAATGTGGAAGAATGAAATGGAAAAATAAAGAAAAGAAAAAGAAAAGAAAAGAAATTTAAATTTCAAAATTTAGGGAGTCACGTGGTTGGGACCGTTAAGACTCAAAATATTATTATACTAAAAATACAAAAAACAAAAATAATACAAAATATTAATATAAAATAAAATAGAAAAGAAAGGGTAGAATTAAAAAAGATAGATAGATAGATAGATAGATAGATAGATAGATAGATAATTTTTGCGGTCCAGACGGAGAGTAGGGGAGGGAGGTACATACAACTGAATGTGTCAAAAAACTCGAAATAAATTTTCATTGACCAAAAACGACGCAAATTTCAAATCAGCAGCAATCAGTGGCATCGCGTTTGTACGCGTACGTGCGTGCGTACCTGTGTATATATATACACAGTAGTGTGCATCCCAGCGTTATCAGGGAAATAATAGGAATCTTATGTTATCATTTTTGTTTTATTTTGTCTTATTTTTTAATTTCTAAAGTGAAGATGTAATTTTCACTGCTCATGAATATCCAGAACAAATGCTGACTCCATAATATTCTATATAAAAAACACTCCAATACAAAATTATTACCATCATTCTTCGGAAATTTTTCATTGCGAAAAAAATGTGTTTGATCTTGATACAAGTCTTTGTTTTCAATAACATCCACGCTAAGCGATATTAGGAATCGATAATTGAACCGTAGTAACTCCAGATGGAATCAGAAAGAAATAAAAAATGGTGTCATGAAATTCCTTAAACAATTTTAATCCTCATTAAAACTAAATTTTCTGTTAACATATCGATTTCTATAACTAACAAACAAGCAACTTTAAATGTTAGACTTCTTCGAGAATAAAAATAATGTAATGGATTTGGATCAACATTAGAATAAGGATTCTAGATATAAGCTTTAGTAGCATTATATCTGGATTTTTATTTTCGTACGGTGATATCAAAGTTGTGCAAAACTGTTTTATTCGAGGAATTAATTTACTCCGTCCTGGAACAGATAATCTTTTAGTAAACATCTCAATGGCGACTCCGGTGGTCGGACTTGTCAAGTTCAGTCCGAGTATGTGGACAGTCAAGTCTGTCTATTTCAAGCAACAACATTTTGCGTAATGTGTCGTTTTCATTCTCGACTTCAATTGAATACGAAAGTAATTGTTTTAAGTTCATGTTCTAGAAATGCATTTCCTTTACAGTGTTTATAAGAAAGAAAGCAAAAAACAATATTGCAATTTCCGAATTCATGTGTGCTTGTTTTTTCTCGCCTGAATGTAACTTCAATAATTATACGATGACGTGTTCAAAACATAAATAGGCATGTAACAAATCGATATTTGATTCTGTCTAACAAATGCTTTCATTTTTATACACGCGCCATGTCATTTACACGAATATAATTTATTTCCATATAAACTCACACAAAACAACTTTAAAATAAGTTTGGTATTTTGGCTAGCAGCAAAGTGTAGTATCTGTTCTGATCCTACACTCCATGTCCTCGGTGAAGGAGAAGTTCTTCTAGTCTGAGGCAATTTTAACTTTTGTTCCAACCCTGAGTGCCCCTTTTGGGGAGCTGGATTTTCCCCACATTAAAAATCGACCTTGTGTCTAACTGCCTTCGTGGGGAGGCAAGTAAAGAAGAACCCTCGACCACTTCTCGATGCGTTTATTCTCATTTTGTACAGCCTAAGCCCTAACGAAAGTCTAGACACGACTCAAAAAATCAGGTTACGGGCGTGTGCGCACACTGCGCACGATCTGCGGGACTATTTTTGTAAAGTTTATTTTTCCATTAGTGGCTGAGTTCATCTACAAAATACCCTCTGAAACTATTTCTATTTCTTACATTGTTACACAAGTAAATAATGTTTATTGAATTGGAGTTGCGGGTATTTATTTTTTTCGTTTTGTTTGATCGCAGTTTCTCTTACTGATAGCGGACACACATGTATAGCGGAGTTGTTATGGTTTTAATGAACTACCACCATTGGTACTAGTAGAATAGGTCGTTTAAGCACCATGTGGCGATGGTCCAGCCATTAGTAAATCCTTACTAGCAGGAGACACGGAGTGTGTATGTTTTATGCTTTTGTGACATCAGGAACGAAAAGTGGTAGATCGAACGGACCTCTTCCCCAGCGAATGATTTAAAGTACAACTCTCCGGTCTGGGGTAAGTTTTGGTATATACCATAGACGATTTGGTGCCATGGCCAGGGTTTAATGAAGAACTGAACTCCAGATTCTTATTGCGTGATATTTTACGTACCACATGGTGTCAATTAACGAATGCGGACACACGTGTTGAAAGTTGCTGGGGCTTGAATACCCTACCATAATTTGTGCAGATAGAAGAGGTCCTTTAAGCACCTTGTGAGAATGGTACAGCAAAAGTTAATCCCAGCTAGGAGGAGACGTGGGGCTTCATAGTTAATCCCCCAAAAATATATTTTAAGGTGAAGTTGTCTCTTCCTCTAAGAACAGATCCTAACCATGGCTTATGCCGTGCGCGAGATGGTGTATTGAAGCCAAAAACACCTGGTGGAATAGTGTTGGTGCCCTCACCAAGAAAAGTCTTGAAATGATACGGAAATTCTTTATGCTATACACGACTAAAAGGAAGAGAATTTTCTCTGGACAGATAACAGATAACATAAAGAGGATCACTGAGTTGCCTTCTGTTACTCGACAGCCACTATTGACCAATGGCTATTTCGCCAACGGCAGACACAATTTTGACGACGTTAGTGTTTATTTTTTTAGATGATCAGAGAAAAAACAATCACACATGACGTACGAGAAACGTACGTTATCCATAAACCCACTGAGCGTTATAAATCAGGATTTGTGCGGAAGTCTGTGTTCTTCAAGCGTTCTAATATTGGTTATATATTTGTTTAACTCTCTAATATTTCAGTAATTTCTGCTTTTAGGCAATTAATTTTTCCATTATATTCCGTTTCGTAATCGCGACAAAAGTTATGTTTGGAATGAGCAAAACAAACCAAAAAAAAAAAAAAAATTTCTAATCCATCCAAAAATATTTTTCTCCCATAATAACTCCATTAAATCATTTTTCTTTAATTAAAAAATTATCTTTATCTCAAATTTACATATAATTGACAGACATTTATTTTACAGATAGTCCCCCCACTCCCCGCCAACTTCGTCAAAAGCAAAGATATAAATTTTTTAAAAATAATCAAAAGAACGGGCTTTATTTTTAATCTCTAAACAATAAAAATGAAATTCAGAAAATTAAGCCAAGATCGATATCTGCGATATGAAAATAGAAAAAATATCTTTAAAAAAAAAAAAAAAACCCGAAAAAGAACATAAATTATTTCAGAAATAGATTAAGAAATAAACCATTCTGAAAATGTGGGGTTGCGGGTGTAGGGGAGAGGCGAGATAAAAATTAATCATTAATTACCTCTTAAAATAACAATCATTCAATTGACACGATTTCATGTCTTTTCTTCCATTTTTGCCTGTCTTCCGGATCTGATGTGTCGCCTTTACCGCCATACACATCCTTGTCGGTAAAAACTCCCATTGCATTCGAAAGGAGTTTGTATTATCATTATTATTATTATTAGTAGTAGTAGTAGTAGTCCACCTTTATTTCAATCATTCCGAAGTTCTTCGTCTTTTCCCAGGGGAATTTTTGTGTTGATGCGGCAGTGAAAAGAATATTGCAACTATTAAATGCATTGGTAAAAATGTACGGAAAAGAATGGCGCGAAGACACGGGAGAAAAAGAGAGAAAACGAATGAAAACAAGGAAACTGTAGAAAGAGAAAGAGAGGAAACGAAAGAAAGAGAAAAATATGAACCCAAAAGAAATAGACGTTACGAGAGAAAGAGAGATAGATAACAAAAGATACAAAAAATATAGAGAAAAAGAAAGATAGCGAGACAGAAAGGCGGAGGAAAGAGAAAAAATAACAAAAAAGACGATATGAAACAGGGAAAGAAGGAAAATTAAATCAAAATAAAGAATCGCAAAAGGTCACCAACAAATGATGAACGAGCGAAAGTGGGAGGGGAATAATGCACGAACTAACGAAAGAGACGAATGATTAACAAACGAAAGAGACGAATGATACACGAACGAAAGAGACGAATGATACACGAACGAACGAAAAAGAGGAATGGTGAACGAACGAATAAGAGGAATGGTGAACGAACGAAAAAGAGGAATGGTGAACGAACGAAAAAGAGGAATGGTGAACGAACGAAAAAGAGGAATGGTGAACGAACGAATAAGAGGAATGGTGAACGAACGAATAAGAGGAATGGTGAACGAACGAATAAGAGGAATGGTGAACGAACGAATAAGAGGAATGGTGAACGAACGAATAAGAGGAATGGTGAACGAACGAAAAAGAGGAATGGTGAACGAACGAATAAGAGGAATGGTGAACGAACGAAAAAGAGGAATGGTGAACGAACGAAAAAGAGGAATGGTGAACGAACGAAAAAGAGGAATGGTGAACGAACGAAAAAGAGTTAATGGTGAACGAACGAAAAAGAGGAAATGGTGAACGAACGAAAAAGAGGAATGGTGAACGAACGAAAAAGAGTTAATGGTGAACGAACGAAAAAGAGTTAATGGTGAACGAACGAAAAAGAGGAAATGGTGAACGAACGAAAAAGAGGAATGGTGAACGAATGAGAGAAAGATGAATATTAAAAGAACAGGAGAAAATTAAACGAACAAGAGAAAAAGGAATATTTAACGAATAAGAAAGGGGTATGACAAAAGAACAACAGAAATGAAGAATAACGTACATGATGAATAAAAAAAAAAATTAAAAGAAAAGTGTAAAAAAGTAAGATTAAAAAAGAAAGAAGAAACAAATTGTGGAGATAAAAATCAAAAAATAAAAACGCGGGAAATGGAAACGTGCTGAAAGATCGCCGTTTAGAAAGATGAAATAGAAAAGAACGACAAAGGGAAAAGCAAAGGGATTTAAATGGAAAGAAAAAAAAAAGATAAAAATAAAGTTGGCCTCACGGCTAATAACGCATAGAGTGGAATAAGCAAACAGAGTTCGAACCCAGTTAGTTCTCATTGTTCCTTCATCTACGAATGAAATATCAGATATAGTGAAATGAATGATTTACGTTGGGCCGTGGAATCGGTAGCCTAAATGTCCAACTACGACTCCTGAAATTTTACTTTACACATCACCTTCTCCCATTATTATTATTATTATTATTATTAGTAGTAGTAATAGTAGTAATACTAATACTAATAATACTAATACTAATACTAATAATACTAATACTAATAATACTAATACTAATAATACTAATACTACTAATAATACTAATACTACTAATAATACTAATACTAATAATAATACTAATAATAATACTAATAATAATAATAATAATAATACTAATAATAATAATAATAATAATACTAATAATAATAATAATAATAATACTAATACTAATACTAATACTAATACTAATACTAATACTAATACTAATAATAATAATAATAATAATAATAATAATAATAATATAGGCGGGACCCGTGTAAATTTTCAATACTAATTATCTTGTTCCTAACCTATACATTAATTTGTAAATTCTTTAGATTAAATTAAATTTGGTTCCAATTCATAAGTAGCATACAACGATTCGGAAGGTCATTGCTTTTGATGTAAGCATGCCACACAAAATAACACACACGCTATCGTATGAATATGTGTCTTCCCGGACGTCCCCTCCCTACCTCCCTTCCATGTAGAAAACAAATCTTAGAGGTTGGTTGGGATCAAACTATAAACCAGTCGGGCCGACGTCAAAGTTATACATCGCTAACCGTTGCGCCAAAGGGAAATACTTGGAAATATTACGAAAATTAGGTAATTTGAATGCTTTTCAAAATCTACGTGCGGCACGCAGGCGCAGAGCTTTTGATGCTATCGTATTAATATATAGATAATAATAATAACTAGTGGGACACCGTGGATATTCCACGGTTGATATCTTCATCTATTTCTATACAAATAAATTCCAATGGATCAACATGGTACGACCTTTTTGAGTGACATTGCTTTCCTCGATTCTTAAAAAAATAAATTATTTTTAGAATGGGGTACTTGTAGTAGGGACCTGATGAAGGTTGCCAACGTCCATAAGTGAAAGTTATTCTATGGGACCGATTGAATTCGAACTTCGATCACCCAAGTCGTCAGTCCGCGTCGTTAATCATTCCACTACCGCTACCCCCCCCCATTTATCGGTATAATTCACTGTTAATCCTAATATACTTCTTGAAATAATAAATGTATTTAAGATTAAATACTATACAGAAACATATTGTATCTTCCGTAAAATAATTGTCATTGCCAGCGGAAATTTAAATAAATAAATGAAACAAATGTGTTTTTTTTTATTTAAATTTATTTCTTTAAAATTCAAACACTGAGATGTGTATCAAAATGACATTAAAGTAAACAGAATGCAAATAGTTTGTTTTTTTAGTTAAAACGGGACGACAGAATTCGATTTTGGAACAATTTATTTAAAAATGGGTAAAGTTAGAACTTTTACCTTAATAACACCAGTATATTTTTAATTACTTTTCTGCATTGAAGTTAATCTGTTGTAATGGGGTAGTCTCATTAAAATAAAAGTGTGTGGAAGGTGATAACGTACGTACGAACACGGAATGCCGTAACTTATTATTATAGAGATATTAATATTATATATATATATATATATATATATATATTTAAAGTAAATTTCGCGTACAACAAAATCGTAGGATAAATTTCAGAGGAAACATTTTTTTTATCAATGAAACGGGCGGGTGAATAAAAAAAAAAGAAAATTGCTAAAATTGTCCTTAAGGCCTTATCGTCTGACCGTCTTAGAGGAAACGTCAGAATGATAAATTAAAAACTAAGAAAATCGAATGAGATATAAGGGGGAAAATTGTTTAAGTTGGAGAAAACGATTGAGAGAAATAAATAAATAAATAAATTTAGGAAAATTCCATGTCCAGTTTATCCCATGCTATCCTTATCAAAAGTAATGTATTCGTTTGTCCATATTCTTGGGTTATACAAAAAAATTTTTACATTTGTTGTTTTACTTTTAAAATATCAAACATTTTCTAATGACAAGTCTGGAATGAGCCAGAGTCGTCTGTTTAATGGTCTTGCGGCTGAATAAATCTTATCCGAAAACGTAATAGGTTTTGAACGATTATTTATAAAACATGGTTTAAATCAGCGGCGGCATTTGTATTGCCATAAAAAATGTCCTTATTTCTTGTTTAGGATTAAATTTCCTTTGCGTACCTTTTATGTATTTACATGCCCTTAACCCATCTTTAACGTCTAGTCAGCGTTTCTAATATACACCGACAAACTGTAAATAAACGTAAATTTATCGTTAACAAATGTTCCGAACTTCGTTACCACGTGCGCACAGAATATTAAATTCCCAACACGTGGGCAGCTATAACGATAGCGAGAATATCAAATATTCAAACGTGACACTAATTTTTAATTAATTTATATATTAAATAATTTTATTATGGGCTCATTAGTCCAATTCTTTCGGGTGGATAACATTTGAAACGTGTCAATTACAATTTAAATCGATTCAAAATGCTTAGAATGACGTCATTTATCTAAATACTATAAGCTAACGATATTTTCGGCGGTAGTGTAGTGGATAACGACACGAAATGACGATCTGGGCGTGCCAAGATCGCATCCAATCAGTTCAATAGCACCACTTTCACCCATGGATGATGGTAACCTTCATGTGGCCCCTTTCGTCATCTCAAACGTCGTACCTTTCTGATTTATACGAATTTATTTACTTAGGGGCAGTTATAATTGGATAGCATATTAAATTGTATTATTTTCAAATTCTAATATATTTAAATTATATCATCATCATATTCGGTTTAACGTCCGTTTTACATGCTGGCATGCGTTTGACAGCTTTAACTAATCTATCTCTGGTCAGGCCTTTATTCCTCTTAGGTCCAATTCTATAACTTTCTCTCATTTTTTTGTTTGTCTTCCCTTTGTTAACTGAACCTGCTACCTCAACTGTTCTACATCTACTAACCCAAGAACTCTCATCCATTCTTTCAACATACTATCGAAGTCTACTTTTCTGCACACACCTCTCTATACTATTCAGATATAATCTTTGTCTTTGCTCATAAGAACTAGGACTGTATTTAAGGCTCATATTACACATCCATTGTATCATTATCACTTAATTTATCTATGCAACGTATGCCCTCAATCCTTATTCGTCTCCAGTTAACGACACTATATTATATTTTTATTGCTTTTAAATTCACACCTAATGTCACTGTGCATGCTGAGAACAGATACTACACTTTGATCTTAACAAAAAGCCCAAAGAACTATAACAATGGTTTTTTTATGACTAGATTTTTTAAAATAAATAAAAATAACTGATTTAATCTATTATTTCATTATATTTTAATGGGATGGACCGTGTAGTATCGGTTCTGTTTTTATAAGACAGTCCTCTCAGGAATTACCTCCTTTTTCAAGGGGTAGGGTAATCCTCCCATGTATTATATCCTCATTATAAGGAGGCTTGATGGAGTTAATTGTTATGAGACCATCTTTCCAGGTACTACCTTCTCCTTTGGGGGGGGGGGTAGTGTAGTACGTTTTCTGTTGTTCTTTCTCCTTTTATGGGTCAGCTCCTCCCAAATTTTTCCTCCTCGATTTTGGAGAGGGTATTGTAGTATATGTTCTGTTGTAATGGTACCATCCTACCAGGTACTACCTCCTCCTTTGAAGGTCAGTGCATGTAGTTCGTTCATCATGGCATCTTCCCAGCCTAGCAAAAATGTGTAACCGGAGGGAGAATATATTTGCTTATATATATATATATATCAAGTAAATGACTTGGGGTGATCTACGATCTTGGCATGGTTGCATTTGTGTAGCCATTCACCAAAAACGCCCTATTTTAAGTTAATTTAACTTTTCACAATAGACGTACCGTCTTTTTTATATACTGCTAATTTATATGCGATATGAGTCGCAAGTTCAACTAATTTGCATATTAGTTTCGAAAACGACACTTTATTAATTTACTATTATTTGTTATTCTTTTTTAACACAATGATTGTTTTGATTTTGATATAACAAATAGTTCTGCTTCACAATATTGTTTTATTTCCTAGACGAAAAGAACATGTGAAAACATTGCTAAATATTAGCAATGTTTTCAAATGTTCTTTTCTTTAGAAGGAACCGACTTGATTTTTAACAAGTTGCGATTTATTTCTCACTTGTAATTGAAAAGGAAATTTTCTTTTCCTTTTCCTTTCTTTACGATCAAATTTAAAAGATAAATAAATGTGTATTGCAATTACAAAAATGTCTATGTTTATCAATCAAAATTAATAAATGAGAACGATTTTAGTTTTGATTTACGACAAAGTTTTGAATTGAAATGTTTATCATTTTAAATAAATGTTTCAAATATTTCAAATGGCAAACTTTTTGCGAAGTGATAGCGAGCCGGCAAAGCAAGCTAGTAGAAATATATATTCGCGAATATTCAATTTTTTTTATCATAAATTTTGTTTTCTTTTTTGGAAGGGGGGGGGTTACCAATCACGCACTGCTGAGTCCGATTAAACATATTCTGGGGTTTTCTGATAAACAACTAAAAAGTGTGATTTACAACGGACGAAACAGCTGTTTGGGCTTATCATAAAAATGTTTTAAACACAAAACTTGGATTGTATCCTCTTATTATATTTAAGCTTTATTGGCTATGATATAAATAGTTGGAGGCCAGTACAGTATATATTCATTCCTCATGATATCATAATCCCAGGATTACCTTCTCCTTTTTTGGTGGGAGTGGGGCAGTTTACTCTCTTTTCTGTTGTCATGATATCATCTTTCCATGCATTTACTCCCCCTTGTTTAGGGCCGGGTGGTGTTCGTTCGTTATTATACCATTCTCTCAGTTATTACCCCCTCATATAAGAGTCAATGTAATACATGTTCGTTCACCATGATATCATCTCGGGCTAGCAAAAATATGCGACCAGAGGGGGCATATTTTTGCTAATATATATATATATATATATATATATTACTATGCTATAAATGATACATTATAGTTAGCCTAAATCTTTGCTGCAGTTTCACGGCTGGTCCGATCGTCAGAAATGTATTATCACAGATCTATCTGAAAAGATATCGAGCCCTTTGTCCAAGATCTGCTGTCTTAACTCGGTTTTGTTCCGATTTTAAGAGGTTGTTTTTCTTGTTTATATGAGTATGTGTGTGGGCAATGTTAAGACATTTGTCCATTATTACGTTATTGCCATATAATATATATATATATATATATATATATATATATACGCATACACTTTAGGTATTTACTTAGATACATGACATTTAGATACCTTATTCACTAGTGCGTGTGGCAAGATAGCTTTTTACAACGAAAATGGATTATTTTCGTCTACTTTCCAATTTTACAACCACTTTACAATTATTTCCTTTTTGCCAACCACCCTTCCCACACAGAAACCCATCGCACCACTTTACGCCTCCCTCTTGCTCTACCACCCACAGTTCCCCCCATCCCCACCCCGACTCGACGCACGCATACAGACTTGCACGCATACGCGCACACCTCCCGCTGAGTATATGTTGCAAATCACACAACGAAAACTGCTTTTATAAAATTTCTGGCAAAGTAATCCTGTGAACGTTTTTAACTCCGCCGCCATTATGCCCCCCTCCCTCCACACACACACAACCAACCAACATATCTTAGTTCGACGGCGCGACCCCCTTTCCTCCTCACCAACCACCAACTCCCCCAACGCCAAACATTTGGAGGAGTCTGACACATCCATTACTCTGACTCTTTGCCATTTCGTCCATTTTTCTCGTACTCTTTTTCTTCTGCCATTTGAAGAAAATCGTTTTGGAGGCAAACAGTAGAAGCTGAACAAGATGGTGACCGAGAAGTGAGCAAGTGGCGGGAACAAATGCAGACTGTAAAAAAGTTACTCTTTTGGAGTAAAGTTAGAAAGGACGGCAAAAACACTGATTGGCAATATTAATTTAACAAAGTTAGAAAGAAGGCTAAACGTCCAGTTTACCTAACAGGTCACTCTTTCGGAAAGCCGATATGAAGAAGCTCAAAAATTGTATATTTAGAAAAAAAAAGATTATGACATGCTGAACGTATTGGAGTTAATATCAATTTAGTATTACGTATTAATATGAAAAAAAAAATAGGCAAATAAATAGGCATGGGCAAATTCCGTATTGTATAAACAGATAATAGTTATCTACGGAGTTGTTGTAATAGAACAAAAAAGGAAGAGATCCAGACAGGATTCGAACCTGTTTCTCCACGGTCGTGAGTGGAAGACGGTTCTGGCTTAAAGTTATCCCCTATTCTGAGGGACAGAATCCAATTCAGTCAGTGTCTCATTTGTCTCTTTTCAGATGTTCCAGTCCAGTAAATAATTATGATCCCTTTTAAAAGATACGAAATTTGTCTATGCAAAACGCGGATATCATTAAAAAGACAAAACTAAAAAATATCTTTTCCTCTAAAAATCTATTGTCAAATTTAAATCCATGCTTTACTGAATTCATTTCTTTTCGGACATTGTATTCAGAAAAAAAACCCAACAAACGAAAAACCGTTCTAATGAAAGACGCTGTTGAACAAATTTTATGTTGCATTGTATGACTAAAAATAAACCTCGTCTTGAAACAGCAGTAAACAACTTTAATACCCTTGTGTATACTCTTTATTTGGAATATGATTTGAGAATAATTTAAATATATATATATATTTATCTTTAACAATGTAAGTGTTACTATTTTATTTTTTAAAAATGTTTTTGGACACGATTTTTTGGACTTTTCTTCTGAAGGGCCGCACTTATGGAAAACCCCGGATATATAACTGTATTATGGTTGTCCTTGTGTCAACGAAACGGTCCGTCACCGGATATTTTTGAAATGTGAATAAAGAAATAGTTACTAAATTTTACTTTCTATTCGTTTATTTATGTTTATTTTTATGTATCTAACAAAGTTGTTTTAACGGATTTTCAAAGTCAGACCCAAATAGCATTTAACCTGACAAATCAAACTTTGTTTATGACTAGCTGATTTTCATTTATTACTGTTGTACCATGTTATTGGCTATATAATAACGCCTTTCGCTACAATTTATTTTTTAAAATTACTTGATCCGGCCCAGACGACTGGTAACATGAAACATGTTTAAATAATCACCTAAAATACTAGCAAAAGAAATAACTTTTATTTCAATTGAAGAATATTATAAGAGTTGTGTACCGAAAAAACTAAAATTAAAAACTAAAATAACTTCTCTGTATCCCGAGCAACCTTCAAGTAGCTAGCCATAGTTATATATATATATATATATATAATATTAGTACTTCATGTATCCACATAAAATATTATAAGTAGATATAATTTTTATTTTTTTTATGTGTCAGTTTTCCGTATTTACTTCAACAGTGTTCGATACGTAAGTAGAGCTAGAGAGTATATACATATATATATATATATATATATATATATATATATATATATAATAAATAGGTTCATTTTATATTCCAAAAACCATGTTTTTATTTTATTTTTTCACATTTCCAAAAAAACATAACATTTCTGTGAGACGTATTTTTTACGGTCCGTTTCATTTGCCGTGAGCCAAACAACATTTTTATGTCAATATCGTCTCTGCAACACAACAAAATCAGAAAAATCCAGAAATAATGATATTGGAATATAAAATGAACCTGACTTATATCTGCTCTGTTACTGATTGACAATCATCCAGCTGAATCTTTTAAAGAGACTGCAAAATGAAAAGGCACTGATAGTATATGCTAATACATATATTGGCATAAATAATATATATATATATATATATATATATTGTTTATGTGAGTGTGTGGTGGGGTGATGCTCCTAATAACTACCAATCCTTCCAAAATTTGATAAATATACCTTATGCAGACAGCAGGTAAGACACATGTTAAAAATATATCAAAAATCGTTTAGAAACAACGAAAAAAAATGTACGTAATTTATAAAAAAAATATACAAAAAAAGGCCGTTCTACAGAATTTGAACTGAACCGAACCAACACTTAGGTTAGGGTTAGTTTATGTTTAGGTTAGAGTTAGTTTATGGTTAAGTTAGGATTAAGAAAAACAGTTCGATTCAAATTCTATAGATTAACAAAAAAAATCGATAAGATTAATTAAATTTGTTCTGTCGAAAATGGGAAAATCTGAATCGTTTTTTAAAATTTTTTAATTTTCATAAAATACTTTTATTGACGGTTGATATTTTAAAATGAAGTCAAGCAGAATTACTAGATAAACACAGATTTTCTTGATTTAAGATTGTTTTGTTTTTGTAATCGATGTAATCTTTACATTTCGTTTGAAGTGCTCGTCATTACATTGGTCCGTCGTGTAAGTAATATCTATGAGTTCGTATCAATCTGTATTGATTTACTCCTCTCCAGGAGTTAGGCACAAGGCCAGTTTTATCTTACTCCCACAAGTAAGATGTGACCCAAGGTCGGGTCGGGAAAGTGGGGTTTGAAAAGCCAGCGCCCGAGAGGTGAGCAATCTGGCCATTAAAAATTGCCTGGGCAGCCCCGTCGGCATTCCCCGGTAGAGGCGCATCAGGCAGTAAGCAATAAACTTATTCCTCCCCAAAGATCGGAGGCAAAGCCTAGGAGGGTGGACCTCCTAGAACTGCACAGGACAGACCCATAGACCGGCGTAAATCAAGCCCCGAAGGCCAAGACAATACCAGTCTATGGTGTGCAGTATCCATCGGAACAGATACTACACTTTGATCTTAGCCAATTCAACTATTTATTAATAACAAGCTAATTCGGTTGTCAGCCGTTTTAGAAAACGTAAACAAAAGTCAAAATCATGAGCATTAATCGGTTTACATTAATAGTAGGGAATCCTAAAAATGTCGCTCGGCACTATTTCAAAACACCTTATTGTATAAAACTATTATGTTTCATGATTTCGTTTTATGAACGTACCTTAAATTAGATAATCAAAAGCACTTCTTCAGAGACCGCGAAAGGCCATTTTCAACATGGCCATCTTCTGTTTACACGCTTACTGATGCATTGTGGTCATTTAAAAAATATTTTGTCCATTGTGAAACAAGTAAAATAGACTTTAGAGTAAATTACAATTTTATTTACTGACAGAAAAGTATAATTTAACATTAACAATTAATTTTATCGAAAATGAGTGCAAAATAGGCCCATTTCGTGATACCCCCCCCCCCCCAAAAAAAAAAAAAATTTGCATCGGTTAGCGTGTAAACAAGACAGTCAGGTTGACAATTGCCTCTCAAGCAGCGACAATAATGATTTTTATTAAATTAGTTTTTAAATAAATATTAAATATAATTCTTTTATAAAAATGATGCGTTTTAAAATAGTGCCGAGCGGCTTTTTTATATTCCCTTAAAGTCAATGTTTACCCCTAAATCAGCCAACATGCATTTTGATTGTTTCTTGCATTCGTTACATCAAGATTTGAGATAACTATTTATAGTTCAGGAAAAGTTCATATATGCGTACATTCGTGTGTGTACGTACGTTTGTAAATAATCTATGTATATATATACAGGGTGGGCAAAAATAAGGGTCCTATTTTTAAAAATTCATAACTTTTTTATTTATTGATTTAAAAAAATTTTTTTTTTAGAATAAGTAAAGGACCCCTTCCGAAGCAAGCATGAGCCGTATTAGCCCTAAGGAACGTACCCTCATTTAGAAGACATTATTTTTGCTTAAAAAACTCAAAACAGTGTAAAAAACAATACTTTAGTTGTAAGTTTTAAGAAGTGTTTTTCGGCTAAAATTTGTTTTGTTTATTTCAAAAAATCTCGGAAGGGTCAGTCTACACACACATAAAGTTTGGTGAGTTTAACTTTTATTTTGTGGAAGTTATTCAAATTTAAAGATAGGACCCTAATTTTGGCCCACCCTGTATATATATATATATATATATATATATAAACACATAATAAATTGTACTTAACACTTTATTACAAGTTCACAGCATAATCAATCATCGGAAGTGGTGTACCTGACTCATTTGTAACGTCTGCCATTACCCGGAAAGCGAACCCTAACAACGGTATTTATTCACGTGACATCCTATTTTGCGCGTATTTTTTTATACTTGTATATTAGTACTATGCAACAAGTTAGATTAAGTCAGTAATATTTTTATTTATTTAATCAGGGCTTAAATAGCAAAGCAAACATTTATTTATGTGTCTACATTTGGCTATAAATTCTTGTTTTTAATTTTTTGTAACATTTATAATTTAGTATTTTACCTCTAAATATAATTTAAATTGTATACTTCTAGTATTATTAAATATTTAATTGTGTTTAACGCCAATACGTAGTGAAAGCAAAGTAAATTGTTTTGGACTATTAGAATAATTTCCAATGCTATTGATGTTTACCCATTTATTTATTATTATCGCTTATGTTTGAATTTATGTTTTCAAACATGGCGTAAATGATAAATCTATGACGTCACGCCGAAACTATAATTATTTTGTTTAGGTAATGTTTTATGCTTTTTTTGTAAAAGAAAGTATAAATAGCTCAGTTGGTAGAACATCAGACTGAAGATCTCAAGGTTTCGGTTTCGATATTCGGTCATGCCATCTGCTTTATTTGTTGGGAATTTATTATTTACACTTAATGCAATCTTTTTAAAAAAATTTATTCAATCTTTTTTATTTCTAAAAGTAGTTAAGACAAATTCCACAATGTATTTATTACGTTTAAAAAACTCCTGACAGACGGACGGACAAAATCTCTATTTATATAATACTTATATTACAGGAAGTAACTCATTTTTAAAGATTTCCCAACTGATATTAATGCTGAAGTGCTTATTTATTTTTTTGTTTCCATTTGCAAAGTGATGTAAAAGTGTGGATCCATAACCAATTTACAATATAAATAATTGTTTGAATTGATATCCATCTCGTTGCAAACATTTTCTTACTCGGGAGACACGTAAGTTTCACACATTTTGCAGCATAGAATTTTAATTTCTTATGTTTATTTGTTTTGTTAATTTGATAGATTGTTAATTTCTTGTGCAATGTTATCTTCTAGTGTGTGTAAAGTGTTTTGCTTTCTTGGCATTAGACACTCATTTAAGACATCCATGTAAGAAAAGGTCGAAAGCACTCAAATACAGAGATCTTGGTGGTCATTCAACCGGTCTTTGACGTTCAATCCATTCCTATGTCACGATTCGCAAATCCGATGGTAAATTACATATCGTTTAAAATGTCTAATTACATGTCATCCAAGCAAGATACTAAATACAACTATAAATGATACATGATTAAAACTATCTTATAAATAAAAAGACTCTATAATAGATAGTTTTGTACCATCATGTATATGATACGATTTTTATATCTGTCGCTCTTGAATGTTATAACTATATCTACTTTTGTATATGCAACGTGAAAACGATATTTTAATTTCGACCACTTCTTTTTTTTTAAATAAAAAACAAACTTAACATGCATTACATCTATTGCAAATATTGCGTTGTATAAGTCTTCATGTAAGTACAATATTTTTAGGTACATGCAAGGAATGGCTATCCAGGATTTCTATACTCACGTATCAACGCAGAATCGCGAATCGGTCCCGGAAATGGCTGAAGCAGTTAACGATTTGAAAGCCGCAAAAAGAAAAACAATGTAAAAAGGCAGACGACATTGAACATGCGAAGGGTTAGATAGGGATTAAACAAGGGTTAGCCCTTCAACAAAAAAGTAGCTTTCAAATCGTCCATTTCCGAGACTTAGCCGAGATTCTCCGTCGACACTCGGGACTGACTCCGTAAGTACAGAAATTTTCTGGATACCCATTCCTTACAAGCATTGTTTTTTTTAGGGTATTACAATTTTAATTAGCAATAAATGTTATATATTTAGTGTTAGGAGCTTGTAATTGTTTTTAATCTAATAAAACGTTTATTGATTAAAAGAGTAATTTTAATTCTTCATTACAATCTGAAGTTCAAAGATTTTTTAAAGTTGATGTGTAGAAGAGTAATTATTTATCCTTATTGCGACAAATGACCGGATGTGACACGAGGTCAGTTTGTAATGTTATTTTAGGCGAGACGTACGTTGGAACCCGGACTTCTGCAGACGGATTTGTGGTCAAAATAATAAAAACAAAGAATTATTTTGAAAATAAATGACAAAACGGGAACATTCCTTTGTCCATAACGTCAATAAGTAGAAAGGACGATCAATAAAAAGTGGTGTTGCCTGAGAAAGCTGTGGTTGGAAATCAAGTCAGAGACAATTACGACAGAGCTGACGTCGGATGACGTAAAACTTATTTAACAGGTTGATTTTGTGTCCATGGGAGAGATAGAGTTTGACAGACATACAGACCCATAGATAAGAGGAGAGAGTTGGTCTGACAAATCCGGTTAAGGTCTAACGTCAGTTTGTTCATTTGCAAATGAATTTAACAAAGAAATAAAAGTATTCTTTTTATATCAAGGGAAGCAACTTTGTCACAGCGAGAAAGTTAATTCGATTATTTCCACTGCACCCGAAATTTAAGATTAATCAAACAATCAAATTTAGTCTTCACTATATTACAAGTGCAAGGAAACCAGCCCCCCCTCCCCAAAGGGGGCAATCTGGGTGGTAACAAAAATAACCAGTCGGCGACCAGTAATAAACACCCCTTCCTAATAGAGGACGTAATGACTAGGAGGATGGTAATCTGAGACCGACCAGAACCATACTACGCTCTGACACACGTCATAAGGCCTGTGCAAAGGAAGACATGAAGAAAATAATATCAGAGAAACCCCGGCGTTGGTCGGTTAACTCAGCTAGTTTAGTTCTGAAATAAGTTTCTATCCATGCCACTGTAATGGTTTGTGAACCATGCTTGTTTGCCATTGTTTATCAGCCATTTGGCTTTATTTTATCTTTACCATCGAAATGGTATATCTCCTGTCGTAGCAGCTGTCGCCCTTACTGTCATCAAAGCCATTACCAATGCATTCGTCATCTGAAACGTTTTAAAAATGAGAAAGAGACACACAGGCCATCAAAATGAAAGGAATTTTTTTGTTTGGTTTTATGTTTATTTTTTAATCTTTATCTGTTTTTTGTTGTTGTTTTTCATTTGTATTTTTAATTTGGAAGTGTTTTCATTTATTTTTATACATTCGTTTAGCCTTTTCCTTTGTACATTTTTTTCTTTATCTTTTCAGTGGCACGTCCTACCCACTATCTCAACCTGGCCTCTCTCTCTCTCTCTCTCTCCATTTACTCACATTTAATTTCGATTTTATTTGAGTTAAATGAATGGCATCACGGACGAGTGAACACTTACTTGAGACTAAAGAACAAGAGAGAGAGAGAGGGGGGAGAGAGGGATCAGGGAGGGGATAGAGAGAATAAAGACCAAGACCTCTAAATGTAATGAGGTATTATTCGCGGAACTCCGCTCTTCAAAATCGCCGGATCTTTTTCTTTCTTCCAATTAACCTATCAGATCCCTGGAGGCCAGAGTGGGAGTGGGGGATGCCATGGTCGTGAGTGCTGGGAGAATATCTGACAGGGTTCAAGCCGACAAGCAGCTCAGAGGGAAAGAGGAAAAAAGAGAGATAGAAGGGTGGAAAGAGAGAGAGGGGGCGCAGAAAGACGGAGAGAGATGAGGGACGCAGAAAGAGAGGGGGTACGCAGAGAGAGAAAAAGAGAGAGGGTATGCAGAGAGAGAAAAAGAAATAGAGGGGACGTAGAGAGAGAGAAAGAAAGAGAGGGGACGCAGAGAGAGAGAAAGAAAGAGAGGGGACGCAGAGAGAGAGAAAGAAAGAGAGGGGACGCAGAGAGAGAGAAAGAAAGAGAGGGGACGCAGAGAGAGAGAAAGAAAGAGAGGGGACGCAGAGAGAGAGAAAGAAAGAGAGGGGACGCAGAGAGAGAGAAAGAAAGAGAGGGGACGCAGAGAGAGAGAAAGAAAGAGAGGGGACGCAGAGAGAGAGAAAGAAAGAGAGGGGACGCAGAGAGAGAGAAAGAAAGAGGGGACGCAGAGAGAGAAACAGAAAGACAGGGGACGCAGAGAGAAAAAAAGACAGGGGACGCAGAGAGAAAAAAAGACAGGGGACGCAGAGAGAAAAAAAGACAGGGGACGCAGAGAGAGAAAACGAAAGAGAGGGACGCAGAGAGAGAAAACGAAAGAGAGGGACGCAGAGAGAGAAAACGAAAGAGAGGGACGCAGAGAGAGAAAACGAAAGAGAGGGACGCAGAGAGAGAGAAAGGGGGTACGTAAGGAGAGAGAGAGAGAAAAAAAAGGTATGCATAGAGAGAGAGAGATAGAAAGAGAGTTGTAGTGAAAGGGGGATGCAGAAAGAGAGAGAGAAGGAGAGAGAGAGGGTAGAAAGAGGAGTGCAGAGAGAGACATAGATAGGGGGATGCAGAGAGAGAAAGAGAGAGAGGAATGGAAACAAGATAGAATGGAAGGGAGAAACGTAGAGAGGAAGCGGGAGACCATTATTTCTGTTCACAGTAACGATGCAATCAAGCTCCGTTTACAAGCACAAACACACAGGGACCGCATAACTCCTCACTTATGAATGCCTCCGCACATGTAAACATGTTACCATATACATTAATGGTTCGCCGTCACATTTACAAATGGGCTTAGAGAGGTTTAGTCGTCACCGAGAGACGGGGGGGGGGGGGGCACTTTATCTAGCAATTGTTAATGGTGTCTCTTCTGCCAAGGTAGGGAGGGGGTGTTCTTATTCTCGCTTTGTGGGCGACAGCACTCTGGTCATATTTGCTGATTAAAACTCAGACGTCTCAATGTCACATAGTTAATTGGTACATCAAATCGAAAAGATATCTCTTCAAGGAAAGTATATATATATATATATACATATACATATATATATATAAAGTAGATGTAGTTTGCTTGAAATATGTATATAGAGGAGTATTAGAAGGCTATCACAATGCAAGAAATGGAAATATGTCGGTGTTGAGAAGGAAGACAAAAACAAGTTATTTATTTTATATAGTAAATCTTACTTGATTAGTAAATACTTCTACACGGACCTCTTTATCAAATGATAGATGTTTCAAATTTCTTGAAATCCGTGTGAACTGGTAATGTTTTATGGTTATACCGCAGTAAATATCAATGTCGCCCGCAGCAAATGGAATAAAATTAAAACAAAACTTTTGAAAAAATTTTTCCTTATTTTATTTAGGTGAAATTAAATTATTTATTAAAAAATAAAAATAATAATAGATCACTGTTTAGAAGTTTTGACTAATCAAGTAAGATTTACTATATAAAAAAGTCACTTATTTTTTTCTTCCTTCAACATCGACATATTACCATTTCTTGCATTGTGATAGCCTTCTAATACTCTTCTCTCTCTCTCTCTCTCTCTATATATATATATATACACACACCATCTGCTAACATTGTATCTCTCCTGAAGATGACTTTTGAAAGTCGAAAGCTCTTGAGAATGTTACAAAATGTAGATTTTTTTTGTTCACATAAAAAAAATACAAAATGACTAGCCTACGAAAAAGAAAAATTGTAAATACAAAACTGACTAAAAAACAATTTCATTTTAATCAAACATGCTTGGACATTTTACATTTGTGTGTATGTAGTTAAGAAGCATTGGTTTTATTCAAGCATATTTAATTGCAACTGTAGATATTATGTGTTTATTTGACCTATTGATCAATATTTCCAAAAGTTGAGCAAAACTTGCGTGCATTAGACTTTCAGGTAAATCAAGTTTTACCAAAAGTCACGTTAACTTAAAAAAAAAAAAAGAAAAGAAAAGTTTCCTTTAGTTTTCGAGCTTTCGACTAACTTTAGTCATCTTCTGGAGGATTGTACTCATGTCTCACAATAATAAGTAACACTATTCTTGATCATTATTTATTAATGAAAATAGGCTGCGTCGGCTCCAACAACGTTTTCTCCGTCGCCTTGGGCGACTGTATATTGCTTGCGTCATTGTAAAAATTGTCTTTCTCTTGGCTGAAGATATAATGGACGATTCTTTGACAGTCCCACAAAAAAAAAAAAAAAAAAAAAAAAAAAAAAAAATCGGTGACCGTAACCCGTTTGGTGCTGAAAAGATGGAGTTTTAATTTTAAACATGTTTAGGCGACTTTTCAGCATCAAGCCATTGAGAACATCTTTTACTGTTTTCAAAGTATCCATCTTTTTTTTTTTTTTAATGATTTTTATCTCAGTTTTTAAAAAATGGCTCCTTTTTATTTTGCGGAAGTAAAAAAAAAAAGATAACGTACTGCACATTGTTTGCAGCACTTTAATCATTTGGAAAACATTTGTCCGTCTTTTTAAAATTTTTTATTTTAATTTTTTCATTTTTTTTTTGTTTATTTTACCGATCGTTACAAGATGACGTCCGACAGACGATTTTGATACCTTTTAAGTTATTGGCAAGAGCGTGAACAGTAGTCCTAGGTTTAGCCTCCACAGTATGTTTCAAGGTTTCATCACTGCCCCCCGACTGAGGGCGTCCACGGCGCTCATTATTCAGACACATGTCTCCAGACCGAAATTTATTGAACCATCGTCGTCCAGTTCTTACAGTGCAAGTTCCCATCCCATACGCCACATTGATATTCTTGACAGATTGTGATGCATTTTTACCGAGTTTAAACTCGTATAAAAGCAAAAGTCTCACTTCTTTTACGGATAGCATCTACAAAAATAAGGGGAGAACATTACTACCCTCATATAATTAGCATTAAATTTTAAGATTTTCTAAAACGATGATTTTAGTAAATAATATAGACAAATGCGTAGCATGGGTTGCTGCTTTAAAATATACCAGATAAGCATTCACAAAACAAACTTTAGGAAGTGGCCATTTCATGTAGAACAACCTAATAATATATAATAATAATAATTATGATAATAATAATAATGGTGATAATAATGATAGTAATAATGATAAAGTAGAGAAGCGTTTCAATTTTATTATTGTTAGGGTTATTTTTTATCTTATTAGAATTTAACAAGCTTCTTTTTGTCTTAAACAAATCTAAGAAAAGGTTCACAGCGAAAAAAAAAAAAAGAAGATGGCCGACAATTGTAAGCTTTAAACATGGCTCATTGAACAAGTCATGGAGACGAAGGTCACTTGTTGCGAGGTACGAAAATAGGAATGCAGTTAGGCAGGTTGTCAGGGGAGGGGCTAAATAAAACGATTATTTCAAAATTCGATGAAAACATGTCCGAAAAATTATTTGGATTATAATTCTCATTTTGATTGCTATTTTTACAACGTTTCAGCCGATGTAAACTGTGACCTCCTTCAAGTGCATCGTTTTGAACTTGGGAATTTTTATGTTGAACTCTAGAATCTATATTTGTAATGAGTTAATCAAAAGGATAGAATAGAATGAGTTTAAGAAGACTGAGTTGGCTTGAAGAAGCTTTATCCGACAAAGATCTGCGCAGGGATCTAGTCTCTACGAGAAACAATGGCTGACTAAAAAAGAAAGAGTGATGATCAAGGGAAGTAATTCACTTCCGAAGCATAGAAGGGGATAGAAGAGTTCTCTTTTCATCACAATATTTATATCAGAATTTAAAACCGAACTCTTTATTTAATCCATGGTTTCAACAACAGGGAGCAACTCTGCATACTTTATATAACTCGTGGATATGTCTGTGAGATTACTTTGGTAATCATCTCGTCAGTAATGTTATTTCGCATGGGCTTCAGACTCACCGGACCGTAACCCCCGATATTCAAATCTGTAGGGCTATCTCAAAGATAATGTCGATTATAACTATCTAGACTATTGCTAAACATAAGCATGAAAACAAAAAACTGGAATCTTCGGAAAATCTCCATCATTCCAGTAATTATAGGAGCACCTGGACTCATTAAAAATAATTTCAAAAACTACCTGGCTAATATACCCGGAAGAACCAAGTGTAAGAGCTACAAACAATTGCACTTAAAGGGACGGTTAGAATCGTAAAACGATCTCTTGTTTGGAGTGTCTGAAATAGCGGGTGAATGTCTGACATCCGGTAGGATGCCCCATCACCAGCAAAAACAAAAAGATAAGAAAATTGAAAAAAAAAAAAAAAAGTGGACAATCACAGCAAAAAATCAGTGCAGTGTCAGAAGAGGACTGTCAAATTTATTGACAATTTACCACGTTGTGTCCAGGTATGCTTGCAACGCAGAGGTCTACATTTCGAGCATATCATTGAATGGCAGCAATAAAATAAAGACCGAATTGTTATCATTTTTAATGCTTATTAGCATATATTTTAACATTTTAACATATATTTTGCTAGTCGGGTTGGGTATGGTTGGCATGATTTTAATCTCTGAAACAACAGATTTTACGCAGTACTTTCTCTGCAGGAGACAGTTATCTTCGATTTTACTGGAACATATAGATATAACTGGTGGTTTAACTTTAGTTGTGATCTCAAAGTTAATTGGCGGATCGCAGGAGTAGCTTATTTTGAGGGAATTCTATGTTGCAGTGCTTATCTATCAGTTCTAATTATTACTCACTTACATTGGTTCTGACATAAAATGACAATGTAAAAAATAGATCTGTTTTCTAGGCATCACCATTAGTTATTTTAGTCCGGAGCTGATTCTACAGAACTTATTACACATCACATTTTTAACATACAATATGTGATAGCACATGTGATACCCTGTCCTCATCAGCTGCCAACTAGTCTTTCCTAAGGAGCAGTTAGAAAGGTTAGTTAACAATTAGTTCTAAATGATAGTCTTCTGAAGATTGAAGGTTCAATACTTACTACAGGGCGATAATAGCTAAGAATAACATACATTAATGCTTCTACCCGGACATGGCTGATAGAATGAGAACAATCTACACACATGGATTAAATAAAGGATTCAAGTCGAAATTCCGTATCAATAAAGCTTCTCGAGTTGAAAAAGATGCACTTGAAGAAACTGGAGGTTACATCGGATGAAACGCTGTGAAAATAACAACCAAGATGAGAATAGTACTCCGAATAATCAAACTAAAACCACTTATCAATAATGATCTAAAAAATTCCGAAACATACAAGATAATCACGTGTATTTGTTTATTTTGTATGAGACGTCCCCCGATTTTGATTTTTACTCTAACGGGACTCATAAACATTGTACGATTAATTAAATAGGTTTTAATTTTATTATTTTTGTACGTATGTATCTTATTGGTTTAATTTATATAAATAAAAAGTGGTAAATATTTGCTTGTTTCTAAATATCAAATGAACGCAAAATTAGCATTAGAGATTGTGTTCAGCTCAGTTGAACCGCTTTCGCTCTAGAACTGTAATCGATTGATTAAAAGTGACATTTGGGGACTGCAATTGCATGATATGTTGACGACAGACCATTATATAGATCTCAAGTGACAGGATTGCAGAGTCAATAGTTAGGGTTTTAGAAGGAGTCGGACTCATAAGAATGCTAAGGAGTTGGAGTCAGATTTTTAATCTCCAATGAGTCAAGACAGTTTTAATATTGAAAGATTTTAAAATAAAGAGTCGAAGTCAAAATTTTTGTAATTCTATGAGTCAGAGTTTCGATGGAAGTTTAACTCAATACAATTAATTTCTAAGCTTCTTCAGTTGTATAATATTTTGGCGCTTGTTCGTAATACTCCACCACTCGTTTTTCACAACCTTTTTACTGACCAAATTTTTTTCTTTCTTCGGTGTACTATTACATATCATGTCACTAGAGAATTCCGAGCTTTTTGGAATTTTTTACCAAAGATTTTAGATTTTATGATGAAGGATCAGTTTCCTATATAAATTTAAAGTAAACTGATTACCCACTTTTTGACCATGTAGCAAAAATCTAAAATATTTAAAACTTTCCCAAAAACCTGGAATTCTCTAGCAGCATGATAGATAATTGTACATCGAAAAAAGAAATACATTGGTCTCACCCTCACTCTCTCTCACATCTGTCTATTCCCCCCCTCATCTCTTCCACCCCCTACCCCCATTAGGTCATTTTCTCTCCTATCTCTTTTCTTAGAGAGGGACGAAAGAGATAGAGGGAGCAGAGAGAGAGAGAGAGGAGAGATAGAGGGAGCAGAGAGAGAGAGAGAGAGAGGGAGGGAGCAGAGAGAGAGATAGAGGGAGCAGAGAGAGAGATAGAGGGAGCAGAGAGAGAGATAGAGGGAGCAGAGAGAGAGAGAGAGGGAGCAGAGAGAGAGAGAGAGGGAGCAGAGAGAGAGAGAGGGAGCAGAGAGAGAGAGGGAGAGAGAGGGAGAGGGAGCAGAGAGAGAGAGGGAGCAGAGAGAGAGAGAGGGAGAGGGAGCAGAGAGAGAGAGAGGGAGAGGGAGCAGAGAGAGAGAGAGGGAGAGGGAGCAGAGAGAGAGAGAGGGAGAGGGAGCAGAGAGAGAGAGGGAGAGAGGGGGAGCAGAGAGAGAGAGAGAGGGGGGAAGAGAGAGAGAGAGAGGGGGGAAGAGAGAGAGAGAGAGGGGGGAAGAGAGAGAGAGAGAGGGGGGAAGAGAGAGAGAGAGGGGGGAAGAGAGAGAGAGAGGGGGGAAGAGAGAGAGAGAGGGGGGAAGAGAGAGAGAGAGGGGGGAAGAGAGAGAGAGAGGGGGGAAGAGAGAGAGGGGGGAAGAGAGAGAGAGAGGGGGGAAGAGAGAGAGAGAGGGGGGAAGAGAGAGAGAGGGGAAGAGAGAGAGAGGGGAAGAGAGAGAGAGGGGAAGAGAGAGAGAGGGGAAGAGAGAGAGAGGGGAAGAGAGAGAGAGGGGAAGAGAGAGAGGGGAAAAGAGAGAGAGGGGAAAAGAGAGAGAGGGGAAAAGAGAGAGAGGGGAAAAGAGAGAGAGGGGAAGAGAGAGAGAGGGGAAGAGAGAGAGAGAGAGAGGGGAAGAGAGAGAGAGAGAGAGGGGAAGAGAGAGAGAGAGAGAGAGGGGAAGAGAGAGAGAGAGAGAGAGGGGAAGAGAGAGAGAGAGAGAGGGGAAGAGAGAGAGAGGGGAAGAGAGAGAGAGAGAGCACATAAAAAACAATATTTATTTTCAAGAAAGAAATACATAATTACTTTTAAAATCACTGACGTCATAGAGGATTATTGTAAGCTTTTGGCAACTTCATCGATAGTCTAAGCTAGATGTCCCAATGGATCATAAGTCGTCTAGTTATTTTATAAAGCTGTTTTCCTTACATTGTTTCTGACAACCTGGATATATGGCATATGGTAATAAACAGTCAGAGGCTTCAAGAAAAGTCTCCGAAATACTAATGTTTAAATTGACCCCGGACTGTTCCCATTCACTCAGCTGCGTAGGAGGTTAATTTGTGTGTTGCATAATTTAGGCAAGTCCATTTTATGAGTTCTTGTTTAAAAAGGGATAAAAAATTTGTAAAAAAAAAAAAAAAAAAAAAAGGTTTACTCTCAAAGATACATACAATTCTATTTCTTACCATGATAGAAACTGGAAATGCAAATAGAAATAAATTTTTAAGCAGCAACTCACACTTTAAAACCTCTATATATTTTTTTAACAATTCTCATTTTTGGGGAGGTGGGGCGGGGTCGCTCCAAACAAGGCATGAAACCACTTGATGTAAGGAGTTAAAAGGAACGAACGATAATAAAGTTGCATAATAACAAAAAGGGAGAGGAAGGTAGGATCGACTGATGGTTATCAATTCAGAGGCAAAATAATCGAACCTTATGTCGGAACATTAGCATCGCAGTGACAGACCCAGTAATCCACAGCGATAATACCTCAAGGGACACACATCCATGCAACACATGGCACTTGAGAATACCCCAACATTTAGCGAATGCTGATGGAGAAGCTTCTCAAGGGGCTACATCTAAGTTATCCCTCTTTTTCCTGTACTATCAGCCGTGAAAGTGCTGCCCCCAAAAAAGCACTATGACTTCGCCCTCTACCAAAGATGCTTAACTGCCTTCACTATCTGTCAGTTATCAAACAACCCCAACCTGAAAGAACCTACCACCAGCGTTCAAACCTTTAGACTCCAAACAGGCTAGTCAAAAGGTAAGACCTTCAAGAGCCCAATAGAGAAGGAAGGTGTTGTATTAATAAAATTGTATGACCACTTCTTGTATGTACGTTTCCCGCCTCTATGTGACTTACACATTAGTATTGATCTTTTACTATTTATCGATTATTTATTGAAATAAAAACTTCAATAGTGTGAAGTACCAAAAGTTTTTTTTTTTTTAAATGCCATTTAAAAAAATAATTTAATTATGAAATTAAATCAAATGCATTTCGGCTTATTTGTAAACAAGTCCGCTACTTTAATCTTCTGTTAAAAGTTGAAAAAAAAACAAAAAAAAAAAAAAAAACTTTTACCTTTTGAAATTTGAAAGGAATTTGGAAGCATTTAAAGTGTCGAATAGAAAGTCACCACTGGTTTTAAAATTCTTAGCAAATCCTCATGCATTAAAAGATTGAAAGTTTTGGAAGCTATTTATATTCAATAATATAAAAAAGATTATAAAAAAACATCACCTTAACAAAATTAGTTATTTTTATAACAAGTTGGTTCAAGTGATAATAAAACTATAACATAATAATTAAATTTAACTTTCAGAATCCTATTAAAAAAAAAGTAAACAAAACGAAGAGCATAGTTAAACAAAAGATGAAACAAAAAATGAAAGTAAAAGACACCTGGGCAACGTCGGGTAAGTAGAGCCAGTATAATCAAGGGAGGCGTGAGAGCGCTCTATCCCTTAATAGACTTCAAAAACGGCCTATGCTAGAAATCTCATTTCTTTGATCAATCATAACTCAAAAACCAATAAACCAAATTAGTTAAAACTTTGCACAAAATTTTTTTTGATAGGTTCTATAAGTGTGTAGAATTTCAGCATCTTAGGCAAGGCAACCCAGAGATCCAGAAAGGTCAGACATGCTTTTGTGTTATCCGTGTGTACGTGTGTATGTGCCACCCTGTATCTCATCAACTATTTGATGGATTCGGCTGATTTTTGGCAGAGATAGAGGTTCTAGGGTCTAGTTGATGGCATTTTAATTGCAGTTTACCATATACTTTAGTTTTCCAGAAAATTAAAAAAAAACTTAAAAATTACCATTGTATTGAGGCATAGCCTTTACAAAAGTAGTGACATTCCATGATAAATGCCAGTATACTGAAATCATATGCCCTTAATAGGGTTAAGATGAAAATTCATATACACTAAATGTACAAAAGCAAGGAAATTCTCAAATTTTTACATTTTTATTGTCATTAAGGGTATGCGAGCACAACAGGACTATGTATTTTACTGGTAGGAATTTTTCTTCAGCGCACCTCACACACTTCATCCACTCATGCATAGAGATTTATACTGTAGTGATGTGATAATGAAATGGTTTGGTTGATATGTAGTCATACCCTTAATGACAATAAAAGTGTCAAAATTTGGGACTTTCCTTGCTTTTGTACATTTAGTGTATATGAAATTTTCTTAACCCTATTAAGGGCATATGATTTCAGTATACTGGCATTTTCATGGAATATTAATGGAGTCCAAAAGACATGCTATAGCCGCGCTGGAAGTCGAGAAGGAGTTCCAGCTAACATACAAAATTGCCTTTAATAGCATCGGAAAACCCTTGTTTTCTATTGCACCTAATGACATTTGTGGGAGATCAGACTCTTAAATAATCAATTTCTGACCAGTTACAACCATCGTTACAAATCCCCTCGGTGTCTCACCGTTTACCTATCCAACCCAATAACCCTTATCCTCAAGTGGCCTTTGGGCCTTGCTAAGAAGTGACTCGTTTATAAAGAAAACAATATGGACTAATAGTCCTGCCGTATGAATTCTATTTACAATCTAGCAGACAATGCTTCTGAAACTGAACGACGCATCAGTCAATCATTTGGTCAACGATCGCTTCATGCTTGCACAATAAACCGTTGGTTTCAAAGGTTTCGGTTACGAGACGCACGTTTTAATGATCTCAAACTAGTTATCTATCACCGGTTTTATTTTCATTTTTAAAAAGTGAGCCTAAAAAACAAAAACGACATTATTTTCTTGATGACAATATTTAGATATAGATAGTATTTTCACCCTCATCCATCCCCATCCTTTCTGATGAGGAAATGATTTAGAGCTGGGTTGTGGAAGTAGTCAGACTCCTAAGAATACAAGGAGTCAGATTTTTTTAATCTTTGAAGAATCAATAGAAAATCTGGATGCTGGAAGACTTTCAAATAAGGAGTCAGAGTCGGATATTTTAGAATTCTAGGAGTCGGACCGTATACCTTCTGACACCGCAACCCTGATTTAGGGGAGGAGGTTCAAAGATATCTTAAACCTCTCTCAAAATGGTAATCTTCATACATCGACAGTTTTTAAAGTTTTTTTTAGACACAATGAAAAAAACATGATTGGAACGAAATCCCATTTAAAACAGGGATTACCATTACAAAAAAATGGTCTTCCACTGTGATGGGCTGAACAGTTTTGAGTTGTTATCGAGGTTGTCCAAATTTTAAACCCACTTGCTATCGCTAAGCTTAATTTAAAACTCGGTGGTGTGAAAGTTTTCTTTCGCAAGTGCGTGGGGGGTGAGGGGATAGTGAAACTTATTACATCTTGCCGCGTCTCTCCGAAAGTACATATCCATTAAAAAACTCACGGAATAAATTAAAATCTTGCTTTTATTTCCAGATTTGGATCAGCTGGGAGAAAAATAATAAAATGGTTTATGAGAGTTGTCTTGGTAATATAGTACTTGTGTGCGCGTGTGTTTTAATTGCATTCTTTTTTCTTGTTTAGTAGAAAAAAAACAAGCAAAACAAACAAAGACCCCTCCCACTCTCTTCGTTTGTAACCCCCCCCCCCACACCCTCCAGTGATAGTGCAATCTTCTACAGATGAGTAATTGCGTCTGGAGGTCCTTCTCGGGGGAGTTAAGGGCTTGAGAGCTGTAAGTGGGAAGAAGAACAACATAATTTTAGTTATTTATAAGACTTTGGATTGTCTTTCCTTGGAGTTTCCATAGAAACGCACCATTGGTCGGATGAAAGCAATTGATAAAACGAAAGAAATCAAATTAAACAAAGAAAACATTACGATGCAGAACAAAGTGAAAAATGTTCTAACAGAAATAAGTCATTTTGCAATTAGTGCAGGACATATATTTATATGACAAAACAGCTATCTTTAGATATCTAGATCTCTATATGAAGCTAGATATATAGGATTCACTCCTTAACTAATTAACCGGTCAGTATGAATTTTTAAATGGTTGCAAGGCATAAGGGGTAGTAATGTGGACTATATTTAGTTTAATTTAGTTTTTGTAAAAAAGGGTGAAAGCCTTTCGTGAAAATTAAAATGTTGCCAATTTTTGTGAAATTTCAACAGGTATTCCACATCTATTAAATATTCCTCAAAGTTTACTTTCTTCGGAGTATTTTTAAGGGTTTTTAGAGCGCATGATATGGGCACAAACTCTCATTTGAAAATTATAATATATCAAATTTGCATTTAATTGGATCTATAGTTATTGGGCACAAATTTAGTTAGATTTCCTGAATTTCAATTTCTTCTTCACACCTCTTAAGCTTTAAATTTAGACATTTTCTAGAATCAAAATTATGTATGGATTTTGATCAAAATCGGAATAAAGATTCTAGACATAAGGTTTAGAAGCATTATATCTTGATTTAAATCTTCATAAGAGAACATAAATTGGAGAAATCTGTTATGTTCGGGGGAATTAATTTTACCCATCCTGTGACGGGTATTCTTTTAGTGTATAATATCTATATATCTCTCTATCTATCTATATCTATATATCTCTCTATCTATATCTCTCTATCTATATATCTCTCTATCTATATCTATATATCTCTCTATCTATATCTATATATCTCTCTATCTATATCTATATATCTCTCTATCTATATCTATATATCTCTCTATCTATATCTATATATCTCTCTATCTATATATCTCTCTATCTATATCTATATATCTCTCTATCTATATCTATATATCTCTCTATCTATATCTATATATCTCTCTATCTATATCTATATATCTCTCTATCTATATCTATATATCTCTCTATCTATATCTATATATCTCTCTATCTATATCTATATATCTCTCTATCTATATCTATATATCTCTCTATCTATATCTATATCTCTCTCTATCTATATCTATATATCTATCTATCTATCTATATAGTATATGTAACAAGTTAGTAAAAATAAAACAGCAAAATGCTCGATCATAAGTCATACAATAGCTAATATTAATAATTTTATTTAAATACTAGACATTACTGCGTCCACTGGAGATACTCGAGTTTCGTTCGTCTGGTCATCTTGGAATTAGGAAAAATTCCGGTCTGTTATTTTTCCAGACAGTACGGAATGCTGATGAAATTGCCAAAACCGAAAGTCAAACGGTGTTCTTTGTTGAGTTTTATTTCTTAAAAATATTTCCGCATGGTTTTACAAGCTTCTGTTTGATAAGGAGTTGAATTTTATGGAATCTCCGTTTGTTTTTCTTTTTAGGGGTAAACAGTTTATTGAATGTAGGAATCTTTACTCTCAATTTATCTTTTGTATGTGAAAACGTCCTCCGTTGTAGAGTTCCGGCTAGGGGCCTTTTTAAAATGTATATTTTATAATGGACCTTTCTTAGGAAGATATGTAGGTACAAGAATATTATTTTAAACAGGAGAAAAAGAATAGCCAATTAATCTCTTCTTTTTGCTGTTATGAAATTTAATGAAGTGGGATGCTGTCCCCTGTCCCCTCTAGTCTTCAAAAATCTAATTAAACATAAGTTGATACTTTTTCCCTTCGTTCATTATAATGAAAGAGAGGTAATAAAGATTTTTCCCCGGGGAGTAACCTCCCTTGGAAGCATTTTAAATTCTTAGCAAATCCTCATGTATTAAAAGATTGAAAGTTTGAGAACTTATTTACATCCCATTAAAAAAAATTACCATAATAAAATTAGTTATAGTTTTATAACAATTTGGTTCAATTATTAATTTAATGATAATACGACATCGTGATAATTAAATTTAAGTTAAAAAAAATCGTATTTAAAAAATTATACTTTGATAAAAAAAAAAACAACCCAAAAAGCCCACCATACTCAAGAAAAAAAAATGCAAAAAAAAAAAAAGTACAAAACTTTCGGGTAGCGTCGAGTAGGTACAGCTAATCCAATTATAATGGCCACTTTCACAGTGGTTTTGTGTGTGGGGATCTGTCTGTCCGTCAGTCAGAATTGTTTTATACGAATATCTTAACTTCATTTAAAACTAAATAAATTCCCAACAAATAAATCGGACGCCATGACCGGAAACCGAAACCGAAACCTTCAGATCTTCAGTACGACGTTCTAAAACTAAGTTATTTGCATTTTTTTTATATATAAATCGTAAGACATTCCCTTAACAAAATAGGTATAGCTTTGGCGTGACGTCATAGATTTATGATTTACCTTATGTTTAAAAACATTAATTCAAACATAAACGATAATAAAAATAAAAAATAAATGAGTAAACATTATCAATAGCATTGCAAATTATTTTAATAGGCCAAAACAATGTATATAGTTTTTTTCACAATCATATAATTCTAGACAAATAAATAGGAACACCCTCTTGTAGATAGCAAGAGAGAAAGAGGTGACACTGTAGGTTAGCAAAAATATGCGACCGGAAGGCAGTTGTCTGTATGTCCAGCTAAAAGTCCAAAACTACAAAACAAACATCCACAAAGTTGGTATATTCTTGATTGGCGTTGCCCTGGATGAATAATATTCAAAATAAAAAAAAATTCATTCCTTGGGGGTCAATTGACCCAGGTTTCGTTAGGGGTGGGGAGCTTGATTTTTCAGTCATTTTATTTACGAAAGGGAAGTAACTTATTTTGTATCAAAGAGTTACTTCCTTTATGCCGACTCATTCCTCGAGGAATCTATATGAAGGAGAGTTGTCTGTATGTATATGTCCAGCTATAGAGGAATGGGCTGGGCAGAGGAGAAAGAGGGGGTTTGGGCAGAGGAGAAAGAGGGGGTTTTGGCAGAGGAGAAAGAGGGGGTTTTGGCAGAGGAGAAAGAGGGGGTTTTGGCAAAGGGAGGAAAAAACGAGGAAGGGGAAAGAGAGAAAGATAGGAAGACGGATGGAGAAAGTGAGATAGAAGTTTTAATAGAAATAGGTTACACATTTTCCCCGGGCAACGCCGAGTAGCCCTACTAGTAAATAATAAAATGCACTTATATGTGAAACAGTAATTATGTGTGTGTGAAGCAAACTCCGAAACCAATGAACTAATTATTCTAACACTAGCGTACACTTTCCATCAAAAATGCTTAAAAAAAAAAAAAAATGCTTTGCCAGTGTTCACACTCGCTAGTTATATCGATACATTACTAAAATATTCATACAAAAATACAGGAACCGATCGACAATAAAAGATATCAATAACTTGAAAAAGAAAGTCAATTTAAACATTTATTTGAAGTTTATTCTAATATTTATTTAACTTTTTTTTCTATTGATCAACAACTGGTTTATATTCTTCATACAATCGTCTTTAAAAACTTTAATCTCCTTAAAATTATTTAAAAACTAAACAGGAAACATGTATGTTATTAGGTGCGGAGAATTTTAGTAAAATCAAATAATTGCATGATTGTTGGTAGGTTTTGTTTTAATCTACTGTTATTGTAAACAAATTAAGAAAAAGAAACTTCCCTGACTTCGAAAGTAAACTAATGACTTTCGTATTAATCGAAAACTCTACCAGTCAACCATGAAAATTATTTGCCTAAACTAAGCGTATGAATGATAGCAAACTGTATACGGTTTTATTTAAGTAAGTATACATTAAATAATATTCTGAGATTAAATGTTTTACAAAATTATAATGGCAATATGAATTTTTTATATTGGTATGGACAAAGTAAAATCATTATCTACCGAAAATTACTTTAAATAGACGTCCGGTATACATGACAGACTAACACACAGAAATATGTTTAAATATATTGATGACATGATTTTAAAAATCATATGTTTTCAAAGTGCTCACTCAAATTAGAGCTTTTATATATAAAATTAAATAGACATTAGAAATAGTCTACGTGGATGACCAACGTTTCGACATTTACACGTCTCGTTCAAGACTGAGTCCCGAACGAAACACGTAAACATTGAAACGTTGGTTGATCCGCATAGACTATTTCTAATGTTTATTTAATTTATATTATATATATATATATATATATATATAAATAAATAAAATTTGGGACAATGAGCTGAAAAAAAAAAAACTGAATTAAGTAGAGATATGCAAAAATAAATATAAAAAGTGCTCAACACATGAATTAAAATATGCAGAGCAGGTAAAAATAGAAAATAAATAACCAGAATTTTATTACCTGGGTCTCACCAAAACATATCAGATCTTAATATATAAAGTATATTATATGCAATGCTATACAGTGAAAATCCGATTAGACATGGATTCATACAAGTGATTTCAAGAGGAATGGGAAACACGCCCTGTTGGGCTAGGATAATACATGCACTCCCCTAAATAACTGAAAATCTGAGATTGTCCCAGGTTTTCGATTTCCCCTGAAACCACCAGTATTAATCAATGTCTAATCCAATTTTCACAGCATATTACATATAATACATATACTATGCTCTTAGAAATGTAATTGACACCTCTGTTCTATTCCTCTGAAAATACATGTGTTTTGTAGTTCCGTTCTGTTTATTGGTTCCCATACTTCCAGGGTTTTAGAGCTATACAGACATAACCGTGTGTATATATTCTGAAGCTACATAACCCAGGATATTTGGATAAGTATATTTCATTTTGATCAAAGGGGGTACGACTGACGCCGGACATCCATAAAAAGGAAATACAAGCTCTTACTTGATTTGAGTTATAACTTGAAAATTTTTTATAATTAAAAAATAAGGAAAATGTTAATGAGGTTCAGGGCCTGGAGCAGGAGTACACAGGCGTCCTCATCGATTCCCGGGTCTTTCTGCTAATATATATATAATATTGGAAAGACTAAACCGTTAGTTGGTGGATGACTATTTTATATCTATATCTATATATATATCTATATATCTATATATCTATATATCTATATATATATATATACAAGTTCCTGTCTACGTGATTTATTGAACACAGTTAAGACGGCTGACTATGTTGTCCGCTTGAATTGACATAAATATGTGTTATTTCTACTTGTCGCATAGCGGTTGAAATTGGTATCATCGGTTTGAGTGCTCCGATTTGAGTAACTTGAGTTCCAAGGTTCGAATCGTATGACCAGATATCTCTAGAATGAAGATTCTGCAAGGATGAAATGTATAATAATTAAATATTTATTATTAAATATATACATATATATATATATATATATATATATATATATAAATAAATAAATAAATAAATAAATATGGGTTCTTACAAAAAATATATATATTTAAGTATATACTCTTTATAATATCCCAAAATGTTCCAACTTGCAAGCTCAATATAGTTGTATTGCAAACTTCACAGCATAGATATTTTATAGTTGCATTCCAATGACCATAGGAACAATAAATCCATAACCATAACTTTCACCTGTACTTTCAAGAGGGGGACCGAACCGAATTCGGGGGACCAAACCGAATTCGGGGGACCGAACCGAATTCGGGGGACCGAACCGAATTCGGGGGACCGAACCGAATTCGGGGGACCGAACCGAATTCGGGGGACCGAACCCAAAGACGGGGACCGAACCCAAAGACGGGGACCGAACCCAAAGACGGGGACCGAACCCAAAGACGGGGACCGAACCCAAAGACGGGGACCGAACTAAGAAGTCACCATTTATCAAAGCCCAGAGACAACTCGAAGATAAGGGTTAATGAGTTTGTCAGGTGGGCAGTGAGACAACACCGTGATAATTGGTAACGATGGTTGAAATTGGGTAGAATTTGATTATTTAAGACGACGGCTCAACAAGAACTTGTTTACATTGGACTTGTAAACGACTATGTTGTATTCAGCTGGGAAGCAGCTCTGCTGTATTGTGTTCCACAGACAGATAGTTCTAGGAAAGAAACTCTGCTCATGGAAGCTCCGTTTTGTTGTAGGTACACAGAGGGAGAAAGGAAAATTATTGACAATGGTTGTAGCTAGACGAGTTTTAGTTCTAAATTTGTTTTGCAGGGGTGGAACCATAGATTGGTATATATATATATATATATATATATATATAAAGCCAATTTTATATAGTTCAGATTGATTTGAATAGGATGTGTTTTGCCCGAAATGGAAGGTTTTCACCTTGATTTTTTCGGACTATTAACTTCATAAAATCTGTTGAATTTTATATCTTAAACATTTGACAGTGCATTGGACATTATATTTTATTTTTTAACCGGTTTTAATTGTTTTTTGCTCGACATTTTCTGTGTTTGAATGTTTATGTCTAATGATTTGAAATTTTTGATTGTCTATATGCCATTTTTCTGTGATCTTCCTCTGAATGCCTTCAGGTGTGTCTTCTTTTTAGCTTTCTGATGAAGGGTGATTGTTTTGTGAAAACTGCCTGGATTTATGTTTATCATCAACTGCTCTAGAAAAATGTGTAAAGGATTCTTTGTTTTCTTGCTGAAATTGTTATTAACTTATAGAATGGTATAATTTTCAATACTGATACACAATTTCATTAGAATAAAATGAAAAGTGCAACAGCAAAAATAGGTTGGTAAGATTCTTCGAAACCTTTCTACAAAATAGACCTGCCACAGATACTACATCTTGATCCCATCCAGAAAATATCAAGGATAAATCTTCCTTTTAAGTCTGATGTAATATGTAAAAGAATAATCAAAGTCTTCCAATGATTTGACGAAGTGATGGAAAGGCGAAGTGATGGAAAGGCGAAGAGATGGAAAGGCGAAGAGATGGAAAGGCGAAGAGATGGAAAGGCGAAGAGATGGAAAGGCGAAGTGATGGAAAGGCGAAGAGATGGAAAGGCGAAGAGATGGAAAGGCGAAGAGATGGAAAGGCGAAGAGATGGAAAGGCGAAGAGATGGAAAGGCGAAGTGATGGAAAGGCGAAGAGATGGAAAGGCGAAGTGATGGAAAGGCGAAGTGATGGAAAGGCGAAGTGATGGAAAGGCGAAGTGATGGAAAGGCGAAGTGATGGAAAGACGAAGAGATGGAAAGGCGAAGAGATGGAAAGGCGAATTGATGGAAAGGCGAAGTGATGGAAAGGCGAAGTGATGGAAAGGCGAAGTGATGGAAAGGCGAAGTGATGGAAAGGCGAAGAGATGGAAAGACGAAGAGATGGAAAGGCGAAGAGATGGAAAGGCGAAGAGATGGAAAGGCGAAGAGATGGAAAGAGCAAGAGAGACAGAAAAAGAGAGGTATTAGTTTAATTTATTCCAATGTGCAGTTTGAAATGTATCGTGTTTCTAAATTAAATAAAAATCTAAGCATTCAGAATTGAGAGGCAAATTTAAATTTAATTCTTTTTTTTGTTTCTCTCGTAGATCGAATTTACTTTTAACTTTAGAGATTTATGGAACAGATGGAAATTCCACGGTTCAATTAGAAATAATTGAAACTAAAAATTAAAATGTGTATGAGATGCTAGATATATTTTCCAGAAAAAGTCCAAGAGTAGGAGACGGAAAAATTCCAGGGGTAGGAGACGGAAAAATTCCAGGGGTAGGAGATGGAGAGAGTCCAGGGGTAGGAGACGGAGAGAGTCCAGGGGTAGGAGACGGAGAGAGCCCAGGGGTAGGAGACGGAAAAAGCCCACGGGTAGGAGACGGAAAAAGCCCAGGGGTAAGAGACGGAAAAGGTCCAGGGGTAAGAGACGGAAAATAACGTCCAAGGATAGGAGACAGAAAAGAAGAAAAAAATTACAGGGTGAAACAGAAAGAAAGAAAAAAGTTCGGGGGGGGGGAGGAGAGGGGTGAAGAGGAGAAAAAGTTGAAGCAGAAGAAAAAGAAAAAAAAGTTGAAGGAAAGAGAACAAAATAATGAAGTTGGAGAAGATGACAAAAGTAAGAAAAACCTCTAAAAAATTTAAGAAATATAAATTAAACAATTTAAAAATTAATAGTTACTTATATTGAAAAAAAAAAAAAAAAAAAAAAAAGAAGCAACCTAAAACACCCCCTTCCCCCAAAAATCTAAAACTATTTTATAATTGATACGAGAATTTATTAATTCTCATTCTAAGTTAATGTTTTATGTACTTAAAGATTTTATTCTCAATTCACCGAGGAATCTCCATGTGTTCCGCTCATTTTAATTTACTTAAAAAGGTAGGAAAAAAAAAAAGATAGGTAATCACCACTTACTTGGCTGGATGGTGTTCAGGAAATGGGGGGAGGTATTTTAAAACTCGAAATGATTTTCAGTCAGAAGCAATGAAATCTTGGAAACTTCGTACGTCAGTGTGAACATCCGAGGAAGATTCAACAGCTTTTTTTTTTGTTTTATCTGGAAGGGGAAACACTTTCCTTCTCCTACATAGAAGTGATTAGGCTAGAATCTATTTTTTTTTTTTTGTTCAGCATCATTTCTTTCAAAGATGTACCGTTTTATTAACTTTTATCCAATGCACTTTCAATTTCATTTATTTTATTCAGTTGGTAAGAAGATAATATCAGGTTTTGGTAATCATTACTATTACCAACATAAATTATAGACTGGAACAATTTTTATTTTTGTCCACCCAGAGTGCTCCTTTTTGGGGAAGCTGGATATCTACATAAAAACGATCTTGTGCCTAACTTTGCCATCGTGGGGAGGCAGGTAAATAAATAACTCTTTGATTCGATTCCCATTTGTTTATCTTCATTTATTTCAACCGTATTAGTCAATCATCTTGAATAAGTTTTTAAAATTGTCTCATCCGTTGGTTTCGGCTCATTCCATAATTATTTTCGGATTTTATTTCTTTTTCGTTCATTTACATTCTTCAGGAACTTATTCACAGCAATACAGGAGCTCCTCGGGTTACGGCAAAATTATGTTCCTAACGACATTCAATTTATTTCAATTTCATAATGATGCATTCCTCGTCTTACAAGCGTGGCCATTAGAAGAGTCATCTTTACGTTTAGGCTGCATTAGTAAAGGCACAGAGTTGAAGGTATCAAGCACCAGAAAGAACGCAACAAAGTGTCGGAGAAACCCAAAGAGCAGACAAGCAGAATGCAAACAATGCATCACCCTCAGTGCAATGATTGCGGATGACTTGCTCAACAGTAGTTCTCACATAAAGTTTGTATTTATGACAATAATCATTTATAGGGATCGTGTCATTACAAAATGTGTATTGAGATTGCCATAAGCAGACGATCACCGTTTATCTCCCTTTTCTTACCTCTTATTTCTTTAATTCAGTGAAATATTCTACCTGGCTCATCTCAATTCTGTGATATTATTCTTTCGAATATGCATGCTGGATTTGTCAAGATTTCTTTATCTTATTTCTTCGTCTTACCTCATAGATATAGATGCTTATCGTTAGTATTAAAAGTAGTTTAATTTTTACTACTCTGACACACTCGGCATCCCAGTGGATCTTCATGTAAAATTTGCTGCAATTATGATGAATACTTTTCGAGACGATAAGAGTTTATTAATAATAACGTTATAGAAAGTAGCAGCAGCTTTTTACTTCCTATATAACTAGTACTGTTAAAAACCCTAGAGAATTTGTTTATATAAGTAATATATATATAAAAAAGACAAAAAAAAAAGACATGCATGTACAGGATTATTTTTTTCACGTAAAATCCTACAGCTTCAAATGAAATCAAAATGATTTTACAGTATTAGAAAACATTTTTTTTAATGCTCTTCTGTATGATACATATGTATTTTTCAGAAAGATGCGTATCGGCTCGACCTACGAAAACTAAACTACCTCAGTCTCGATTTTATGACATTGTGTTTTTTTTTGTTTTTTTTTAAATTTTATTATTATTATATAGGGTGGGCAAAAATAAGGGTCCTATTTTTAAAAATTCATAACTTTTTTATTTATTGATTTTTTAAATTTTTTTTTTAAGAATAAGTAAAGGACCCCTTCCGGAGCAAGCATGAGCCGTATTAGCCCTAAGGAACGTACCCTCATTTAGAAAACATTATTTTTGCTTAAAAAACTCAAAACAGTGTAAAAAACAATACTTTAGTTTTTGTAAGTTTTAAGAAGTGTTTTTCGGCTAAAATTTGTTTTATTTATTTCAAAAAATCTCGGAATGGTCAGTCTACACACACATAAAGTTTGGTGAGTTTAACTTTTATTTTGTGGAAGTTATTCAAATTCAAGTTATTCAAATTTAAAGATAGGACCCTTATTTTGGCCCACCCTGTATATGAGGCCATTGCATCTCTGTAACAGTATACATTTATCCGTTGGTCCCACTTCACCTTTTTCTGTAACTCATTGTGACTCAATTCTTTAAACCTTTGGGGTTAATTTCAGACCAAAATCAGACCGGCCCGCTGTCGGTCTGAGGTATGGTCCTAGTTAGTTCTAAGAGGTCCACCTTCCCAGGTTTTCCCTTCTAACCCTTTGAAAAGAGGTTAGTCTATTGCTAATAACCCAAGGCGCCCTTACCAGGGAATGCTGACTAGACTGCCGAAACAATTTTTGTTCTGCCAGAGTGCTTTTCGTCTAGGGCGTTGGTTTTTCTAATTCCACTTTCCCTGACCTTGTGTCTAATCTTCCCGCGTTAGATAAATAATGAAATAAAATAGATACAAAAAAAAAAAGTTATATCTTGATTGATAAAATAATGATGCTTGGCCTTTTGGTAAAGATCAAAGTTTAGTATCTGTTTTGATACTGAACTTTATCTTTTCTGTCCTCGATCAGTGAAGGAGAAAACAGACTGAGGTAATTTTAATTTTTGTCCCAATCCAGATTGTCCCTTTTTTGGGAGCCGGATTTTCCCCACATTAATTTTTAACCTTGTGTCTTATTCTGACCTTAGGGAAGGCTAGATACCACATTTTGATCTTAGCCAAAAGGCCAAGGTATCATAAAAAATATTGCTTTTAAGACTAGGCAATTATAAACGAATGAAAAAACAAAACAAAACAAAAAAAACAACCCTGATTTAATCTATTATTGCATTATCTTTTAAGGAGGGGTAGCGTAGTATTGGTTCTGTTGTTATTAGATCATCTTCCCAAGAATTACCTTTTCCGTTTTTATGGGGGTGGGGATCCTCCTCCCAGGTATTACATCCTCCTTCGAGAGAAGGGGATAATGTAATCCGTTCTATTATCATGAGACCATATTCTCAGGCAAAATCTTCTTTTATGGGACGATTCTCCCAGGTATTACGTCCTCTATTTTTTTTGGGGGGGGGGAGGGGCAAGTAGTGTACTATCTATCTCGTTGTCATATCATCCTCTCAGTCATTACCTCCTCCTTTCGGGTCAGTGTGGTACATGCTTGTTCATCATATTACCCCCCCCCCCCCCCAGGCTAGCAAAAACATATATTTGCTAGTTTATTATATTTATAAATTATAAATAATATGGCAAAACGACATCTGGAAATATATTTATATATATATATATATATATATATATATATATATATATATACATACATATATACTGTTCTCTATATAAGAGCTGACCATACTTCTATTCAGTTTAACGTCTATTTCACATGCTGGCTTTTAGAAACTGACTGCCAAACTTCTCTGGCCAGGTCTTTATTTAGCCCTCTTTTTTTCAAATTCATTTTTATCACTTCCTCATGTTTTCCTTGGCCTTCCCCTGTGAACTGGACCTGCTACCATAACTGTTCGATATTTACTGACAAGAGCTCTCATTCATTCTTTCAATGTGGCCATCAAAGTCTCCTGTTAGGCACAGATCTTCCTATACTACCCAGATTTAATCTTCCATTTGAGGTCATCAGAACTATACCCGTCTTTAAAACTCACATTACACATCAATCAGATCATTCTCATGTCATTTCTCTCCATGCAATGCAGGTCCTCAACCCTCACTCACCAGGTTTCACTTCCATACATCACACTGCGTACATATGCCTGATAGACTTTTTTCTTCAGTCGTAACTCACTGCTGGTTAGAAGTTCCCATAACTTACTGTCTACTCTTAAGCTTCCATTTGGCCTTTTGGCTAAGATCAAAGTGTAGTATCTGTTCCGATGGATACTGCATCCCATAGACTGGTATTGTCTTGGCCTTCGGGACTTAATTTACGCCAGTCTATGGGTCTGTCCTGTGCAGTTCTAGGTCCACCCTCCCAGGCTTCGCCTCCCCTCTTTGGGGAGGAGTAAGTTTATTGCTTACTGCCTGAGGCGCCCCTACCGGGGAATGCCGACGGGGCTGCCCAGGCAATTTTTAAAACCCACTTTCCCGACCCGACCTTGGGTCACTTCTTACTTGTGGTAGTAAGATAAAAACTGGCCTTGTGCCTAACTCCTGGAGAGGAGTAAATCAATACTCTTACTCTTGCAATCAAACTAGCAGCTGCTCCAATGGTATCACCAAAGTAACAAAACTTGGGCAACCTCAATAGCTTCACCATAAATTGTCCACATCGGAGTTCTCATCAATCTCTATTAACACTTCTTGCACACAAAGGCTATGCCCTCTCAACCTACCAATAATTCTACTCACTTCTTGTGTACTCAATGCTTAAAAGTACTACAAAAGATTGAATTTCACCCAACTAACTCCTTTTCTAAAAACTGAGCTGGGGAAGTTTGTTTTGTAAATATTTCTATGTTAAAATCACATAAGGAATGCTAATAGCTATTCTTATTCCATTAGTAAGACTTATTCCCCTCAGCTGATTTTTCTTTTAAGGTGATTATTTAAGAATGTCTATATTTTACCACATAGGATTAAGTTTGAAAAAAAAAAAAAATTGTTGTAAAGTATGTTAGTCTAAAGTAAATGATACGGTGAAACAATACAATAAAATCTGCTAGTCAGAATAAAAAGTTTCATTTATCAGTTTAGATGCTATTTAGGTTCAACTTTTAAAACCCAGACAACATATGTTTATGAGAGATAGAGAGGGAGAGTAAAACATTAAAAAGAAAAGAAAAGAAACAATGCTTCAGTCAATGAAACCATCAGGGTATATTATGTTAAATGGTGTGAGTTAATTTATGGACATTAAAAATATATTCTTCACATATAAAAAAAAAAAAAAAAAATTTTAAATCAAAAAAAAAAAAAAAAAAAAAAAAAAAAAAATCGCATTTCCATATCCTTTCATTAAACCAACACTAATACTAGGTACGTTCCTTTTGATTAGATTAATATTATCATTTATATTATACATATGAATAGAGATTATATATATATATATATATAAGAGGTTTATGTAGTTTGCTTGAAGCATTGTGTACTTGTATATAGAAATGTGATACTTAGAAGGCGATACAATGCAGAGGTGTGACGGATAGACACAAGTTGGAGCAAATAAGACATAATGGAACAAGTTAAATGGTTTCCCCCTTAATACAATGTATACATACATATATATATATATATATATATATATATATGTATATGTATTTTTTCACAAACACACATATATCTGTCTATCTACACAATGTTACAATGTTATGTAATACCTGTATCAAGATGGTCTGGTGGAAACTATGTTATAATATTTCGGAAACTCTTCCAACATAACATTGTGTAGATAGACAGATATGTGTGTTTGTGAAAAAAAAAAAATATATATATATATATATATATATATATATATATATATATATATATATATATATGTATGTATACATTGTATTATGGGTGAAACTATTTAACTTGTTCCACCATTATATGTCTTATTTGCTCCAACTTGTGTCTATCCGTCACACCTCTGCATTGTATTGCCTTCTAAGTATCACATATATATATATATTATATATATATATATATATATATATATACTCGTTATACTAACCTGGCATTGCCGGGGATTTATTAAATTCAAATTTGTTTTATAAGTATGTATGCGTTAAAATAAAGTAAGGAACACTAATATCTACTCTTATTTTTATAATAAGAGTTATTCCCCTTAGCGGAATTTTCTTTAAATTTCAGAGTTTCTTTATTGGAACGCTAATAAAGCTACTCTTATACTCCTTCCTTCTTCAGGTGTATCATGGACACATGGCACAACGGATAAAGGTGTTTAATAACAATCACTTCCAAGATAAAGCTTTGAATTCATTTCTTTTAGACTCACCGGTTCTCATAAAATAAACCAAAGTTAAACACCATAAAGCCTGGTCAGTACATTAGATGGGTGATCATTTTACAATACCAGGTGCTGTATCTAAAACTATTCTAGAGACATTGCAGCCAATCTGAAAATTAGAACGAACAGTCCTGGGCCATTTGTTGTGATCTGTGCCTACCAAACATTGGCCAGCCATGAGATCTATTTTAGATATCCTGTATAAAAATCGTTTTGTTTTTTTTAAATAGCAGAAATACGAATTATGATTTCATTGTACAAGGAGATACATCGAAAAAGTCAAAGGTACCATATATGCCGAACAAGGGCCTACTGTTTAAAACCTTTTAAATATTTCAATTTATTTTGTTTTTATTTTACTATTTATAAACTGCTGGCGAGTGAGAGAATCTTATTCACATATACAGTCAAACCTCGGTTTATGAACATCTCAGAACTGGGAAAATTCGAACAAAAAAAATTCCAGCTGGAAATGCCTCTGTTTTCTAACAAAATATTGATTCCCGAACCACGCTGACAGCAACTGAAGCATACAGTCTGATAAAATGTTAACAGTTCTGCGCAGGGTTGGCAATCCTGTTTTTTTAAATCTGGGATTTTTCTCAAGAATTATATTTTTAAAATACCTGCTAAAATCTAAAAAAAAAAATTACAAAATGTATAGTAAAATGGTCAAAATATACACTAAAAATAATATTAATTCATAAAAAGTTCAGAGAATATTTTTATGAAATAATGTTTTATATTGCATATTCAAACCAATAATATAACCGATGCTTAATAATTTTGTATATTAACTCAGTAACTACCTAAAGTTAGTCCATATATAAGAAGTAACGATGCTAAAAACGGTCTATTTATAAGAATTAACGAATTAATCTCTTTTTACATTATTTTTAATGGGAAAATAGGATTCGGTTTTCGAACAGCTTTTCAGAACGAATTATGTTCGAAAACCGAGGTTCCACTGTACTTAGAAATGTAAAGAATGGGATTGAAGAGATATTATAATTCATCAGACATTCACACGTTTCGTCAATGATTTTCAGAGCCGTTTGATATTACGTGAAAAAAATATTCCTGAACATTATCTGTGTTTGTAACATGAGGGAGCTTTTATAAATGAAATTAAATTTCTGACAAAAATGAAATGGTTAGTATATAGAATGAGTTGATAAGCATGAAACAAACTAATTAAAAATATTGACACAGAAACATGTTTAAAACGTTCATGAGTTCTGATATTTCGATTTGAATGGTCAAATCTTTGTCATGGCAAGAGAAAAAGTTATTAAAATGAACAAAAGATTCAATTTTTTTTTTGCCATGATGAAAATTTGACTATTCAAATCGAAATATCGGAGCTCATGATCGTTTTAAACATGTTTCTGTGTCAATACTTTTAATTAGTTTGTTGAATGCTTATTAACTCATTCCACACATATATTTCTTGCAATTGTACACATGTAAAAATATCAATTTAAAATGAAGATTAAAACAAAACAAAATCAAAAATGAAACAAGATATTTTTGGGTATTTTTAGGGCCACCAATGAACCGATTAAAGGGTCATTTGGTAGTTTTATTTGTATAAGCATTTGTACACAGTTCTCTTCATTATCATGAAGTAATGGAGAATAATTTGTATATATATATATATGTATATATATATATATATATATATATATGGGTACAAAATAAAAGATGAAAAAATAGTAAAAAAAAACATTTTGGGATGAAGGGAATTGGAAGCGATTAAAAAAATTCAAACAAAACAGAAAATAAACGAATATAAAAAAAATATTTTACAAATTAAAAAAAATTGAAATTGTGCTTTTATATATATATATATATATATATATATATATACACACACACAGAGTGCGTAAGGTATTTGAGGACATAAGTTATTTATTTTTACTATAGCACTAACAGCATATTATTTGACTTTATATTTTCTATATTTCAAAATTAGCAATGACAGCTTCTATAATTACCCACCAAATGAAGAGGCACTATTATGGTGACTATAAAAGTTGAATATAGCAATTTAAAAATAGAACACTTTCTAAAATGCACTTGATATTTCGTCTACAAAGTTCTCAAAGAGTTAAAATGGAAAGGTATCACCATTATCAAAACGCAAGAGACATTTTATACACACCAATAGCATCCGGACACCTGAATTAATTTTGCAAGCACACTGGTGTTAATCTTCGAGATTGATTTTTTTTTTAAAAATACACTGTCAGAAGGAACAATCTGAAACGTTGTCCATAAGGACACCAGCTACAAGTCTTATGTGACGAATAAATGTAATTTTAGGTCAAAAAAGCTAAAAGGAAAATCGCTTAGAGTTAGTAAACTCTTAAATAAATTTAAAAATCCATCTGAGAAAAATATCATTTTCATAGTCACATGACCCGTAACATTTGGTGTCCTAGCTCCTTTGTACTACTATAGCATAGTAGCAAAAAAAGTCAACTAAATCTCGAAAAAATCTTCATAAGGGAATGTGTAACATAAACAAGGACCACCTAATCCTAACATGTCGTTAATTCATACCCCAAATGAAAGCTGTTATCACATCTGAAGAAGACTATTGAATGAAATTACAAGAAATATATTTATTCTTATGCACAGAAACGTTAGCAAGTGGACCTTTGGTTTACTTTCAACAACCTCGAAACTCTCGCTTTCCTTATTTTCTCCTTTAGTCCTCACATTCCATGAGTGATGTTTCTGACAAAGGGGTTAGTATTGCTGTTTTCTGGGTCAGAATCTATCCATCTAACACTTATAGTTGGCTAGTTTTTGACCTTGAAGTCGTATTTTTTAGCTCCTTACATCAAGTTGTTTCATGCCTTGTTTAAAGCGATTTCCATTAAAAAAAAAAGGAACTGTTTCTAAGAGTTATTTTCATGTATATCCTCAAACACATTTCACACCCTATATATATATATATATATATATATATATATATATATTAAAAGCAACAAAAAATGTGATCATTGTCCGTGTCCATTTGTGAAAAGCAATTCTTTAAGTTTAATGCAGAATCCTCTATTAGATTGATTTATTAAGACTAACACTATAGAAGTTGGTTCTCGAATGCTCTCAACAATTTGAGGGTCTAATCTCCCGCTCTTGTTAAAAAAGTACACTAAAGCATTGTAACGATTTCAACCAAGATTAGGGGACACATTTGAAAGAAAATAATAAAAAATATACAAGTCTTCATTTATATACACTACTGTAGAAATATAAAAAGACTGGGATTGAAGAGCTATTCTTCTTCTTTAGACATTTGCATGTTCTGTCAATGATTTTTCAAAGATGTTGATAGATGAAAAATATAGGTACTTTTATAGAATCACTCCCATCTCCAATCAGGTGGTATTTTGAGTTTTTTTTTAGAGTGCTCTTAGAAGGATGTTAGGAGACATGTGCTTCATTAAACTAACACTAACCCTGAATCCATAGCGATTAATTTAAATAACATTCGTCTTTAACAGTACAAAATACTTTAAAAAAAATGAAAAAAAAATGGTTTAGAGTGGTTTGAAAACGGGAGTGATTCTATAAAAATAGCAGACACACACATACATATGTGATTCACTGCATCTTTAGAAATGATTGCGGTCTCATCACATTCCTCCACTGTCATCCTAACCTCTTCTGCGACTGTGGGTGGCTTTTTAAACCAGTTGCCCATTGTCTGTAGCACAGGTGACAGACAAAAATCATACTGTCAATTCCTACTGCCTATTTGCAGAAATGTGACTGTCTGCCGCCAGCAGGTTATCACATAGGACTTTTATTACGTTGGGGTGACAAATGAGATTGCAGAGAGGCATCTGTGCACTAGAGTGACAAACACATGTGCAACACAAGTACTTCTTTCTAAGCTTTTATTATAAAACGGTGCCATGCCGAGGCAAGATGGCCGGCAATCACTTTAGCCACAAGCTGTACATCAGCATTTTCTTCTCCTAGATGGGTTGTCATAGACCTGGCTGAGGAACTCCTGTATATGTATGTGTTTAGGAAACAAGTCTCCGTTGATACTTTTCTGGTTGAAACGGAATATTTTTCCTTTCACTATTTCATTATTTGTTCTTTCTTGCTTCCGAACAAGTATTTGCGTTCTGGGTTAAGTAGATGTAATATTTGCTCTATAGTCTTTTAACACTTCTGGACAATTCTCTAGATGTGGTCAGGGTTTGTTATGAAAGGTTTGTGATATATACAAATATATAGTCGATTAAGATGGGCAGCAAGCATTTTATGCTCATGGTGTTAAAAATGATGGACAAAGATCACTTGAATGTCGTCTCAAGTCTTGTACGCTCGCAGACGTGAGGCTTCATTGAAACATATACCATGCAAGTACTGGCTGATAAAGGTCTTTTCGCTCAGCGCTGTCAGCTTGCACTGACGCCATTACCAAAGAACTATGTTTCTCAATAAAATGTTAACTATTTCGGTTTAATTTGCAAACATGGCCAGAATGTTGTCAGTGTTCGAAGGAGCTGTTGTTAGGGGTAGATATGTCTGTTCATATATATATATGAAATAGATTTAAAAAAATGTATTGATAAAATGCTTTTTTATTTCACAAAAATGCAACATTTCATATATGACCTTGTTATTTAAAAAAAAGAAAAAAAAAAATCAAAGAAAAAAAAAAAAGAGGTTGGGGTGAAAACTTCAGTATGATTTTATTTTTTTTTTTAAATCAATCTTTACAATTTTGGTAAAAAAAAAAAGTTTGTAAGCATTTTTTTTTTTTTTTTAGTTTATTTTTTAAAACATGTCCATGATTAAAAAAAAAAAGGTAGATTTATTTTAACAATTATTTTTTTTTTTTCAGCTTTATCGACATTAGGATATTTTCAATGTTTCGGCAAAGAAATTCAATGCCATTTAATATTTTTTTTGTTTTTAAGACCAGTTTTAGTCTTATTTTTTGCTCAGGCTTTTATAGGGATGGGGAGCGGGTGCTTTATATATATATATAAAAAAAAATCTAAACAAAGTTTTTAATTTCAATTCAAATAACTTTATTTTTTTTTAGTTGCAACTAAAAAAAAAAGATAAAAAATATCCCCCCCCCCCCAAAAAAAAACCAGCAGATTTATTGTGTTCTATTTTCCAGCATTTAAGACACCAACCAGATTGATAAAGAAATAAAAATCCTAAAACAGTGTCCAGTGCATTGGTAATCTAACTAGCTGGTAAACGTATCAAAAGCTAGTTATGAACACTGGACAGATGGTGGCGGGTAGCGGGGCTATAGTAGGAGTCACAGTGGAGCATTAATAGTTCAAATAGCATTTTTATTACCCCCTCACCCCCACCCCTCCCGGGCATCGTCATATCTGTTGGTAAATTTGGTACATGAAATGCAAAGTAGGTAGGTAATTATGTACAGATAGGTATTTTCTTTTTTTTCTTTTCTTTTTTTTCTTTTTTTTTTTTTTTTTTTTTAAAAATCCAAATTTTGGTCAAGGCTTACATTTTGTAGAGTATTTTTCAATTTTTCATTTTCCACCCCCCACTGAATATTATTGACAGGATTAAAAAAAAAAAAAAAATGTATCAATTTTTGTTCTCCTT
>OY744536.1:49447365-49457365 GCA_963556195.1 Sepiola atlantica | reverse complement strand
TAAGGGGCAGTAACTGTGAATTGTAATTTTGAGCCAGATTTGTCTTTAATATCTAACAACTTTGATTTTGTATTAAATTGCGATCATGGATCTGAACTTGTTCCAGTTTGAAGACGTACTTTATTTTACTTCCAAAAAAGCTAAACAGATCGATTTCTTGCAAGCCCATGTGCTTATTTCTGGCGAAGAAACCTGCAGTTGTGGGCATAACATGCGACTTGTGCCATCAACAGTGAAAACTGATGGATTTCTTTGGCGTTGCACGAGTGGTTAAATTTTCCTTGCTGAATTTCGTTCAGTGATTTCAATCACTACCAAATTCAAATAAAATAAATTCTTAAATTTTCAATTACTGTATTCTTTTACGTTCATTTATTAATAATTAATTTCCAGTTAATTGCTTTCGATGTAATAACAGTTGAATAGAGTTACTGCCCCTTAATTAACTCTCTCTCTCAGGAAAAGACAAAAATTTTTTTTTTCATACTTTTAAGCAACAAGAACCCATTACTGTAATATGCGAGACTATACAGGCAATCGTTTTTTATTACCTAAATGAATAGGAACAAATTTCTCACTAACCATAAAGTCAAAATGCCCTATTTCAAGTTAGTTTAACTTTTCACAATATTTTTATATAATGCTTATATATATGCGATATCAGTCGCAAGGTTAACTAATTGACATATTGCTTTTGAAAAAAATTTAATTAACTACTATTTGTTATTTTTTTTTTTAATTCAATGATTATTTTGATTTTAATCTAAGAAATAGTTGTTTCGCAATATTGTTTTACTTTCTATAAAAATATTTAGCATTTGTGTTCAAACGTTTCTTTAGGAGGGACCGACTTGGTTCTCAACAAGTTGTGATCTATTTCTAAATTGCAAGTGAAAAGGTAAATTGGTTTCTTTCTTTTCCTTTCTTTATGATCACATTTAAAAGAAAAATATATTTGTACCGAAATTCACCAATAAATAAAAAAGATTTTGTTTCATGTTTACGAAGTTATGAATGAAATGTTTATCATTTTAAATTAATGTTTCAAATAACGGACTTTTTGAAGTGATAGTGATGGACTTATAAAGCAGGCCTTGACAGATCTCCTTTCCCCTATTAAAAAGTTTTCTTTATTGTTTCACGATTCATTTTAATGAAATGCCAACAAGTTCATAAACAGCACAACATTTTACAAATTCTCAAATTATGAGAACATTTTAATCATTCAGACTTTTTTTTTAATCTGGGTATGATGTGCAGAACATTCAAACTTTTTCTAACACCATAAATTCAGTCATAGCATTTTTTTTACTATTATATTTTCGTGTCTGAACTCCTTTTTACTTATTACATAGTTTGAGGGGGTCTCTGTAATAGTGATCTGTTCTAGAACGGCTATTCCAGTTAATGTGTCCTTGAAGAAATATAATTGAAGGAACATTATCGAAGTTGGGCAGATATTTCTTAAACTCTTTGAGGATCATTGTAAAAAGAGTTTATATATTCAAATTGGTAGGGTCTAGGTTCAAATCCCAATGCTGACACTTCAATATCATTTCTAAATAGAAATACACTAAAAGAAAAAAAAAAAAAGTGAAAATAAATTTATATTATAAATATTAGCAACTCAGTAATCATAACATGGTAAAATAAAAAATAAAAATATTTCTTTTAAATTTGAGCCCCTACTGAAATTTTTTAGTCGATTTGTAAAGTTTAAAAAATTTGTTCTCAATTTTGTTATATTCTTTTGCATAATTATATATATATATATATGGTGAGTGACAGGTGTCTAATTTTGGGGACAAAAATTAGTATAGCTTGTTGATTTTTGCTAATAAGTATTTCTGTGGAATGGGAGGGTGGGGTCTAATTTTTGGGACAAATTGGTCTAGCTTGTTGAACGGTCCATACCTTGTGAGAGGATCTGGCTGGAACTTGAGTGTGACCCCGCAAAACCTTCGGGTAATCCTGTTCACATAACAAACTGCCGTTAACAAGGCTAAACCTTTCGCCTGGGTTCAGTTGGTGATGGCATGTAACACAGGTGAAACATTTGATATGGTATACATTCCCCTGGACTCGCATGACCAGTTCAGTTGCTGGGATGTTCTGACCGCATGAAGAGCAAGTGCCCCCTGATCCAAACATTCTGAAACGGAAGAAAAAAAAAAAAAAGAGATGTTTAATATCTGTTGTTTTTCTTAAATGCTTTGCTGTATGTAAACAAAACAATTATTTATGTCCCTTTTGGGCATCTTTTTTAATTCAATCTTTAAAAAAAACAAAAATGTTTAAACAAAACACAGATACAAACAAAACTAGGGTAAAAAAAAAAAAGGTAAAAAACAAAAAAAAAGGTAAAAACAAAAAAAGGTAAAAACAAAAACAAAAAAAGGTAAAAACAAAAACAAAAAAAAAGGATAAAAACAAAAAAAAAAGGATAAAAACAAAAAAAGGATAAAAACAAAAAAAGGATAAAAACAAAAAAGGATAAAAACAAAAAAAGGATAAAAACAAAAAAAGGATAAAAACAAAAAAAAGGATAAAAACAAAAAAAAGGATAAAAATATAGAGATAAAGATATTAAAAAAGGTAAAAATAAAAAAGATAAATGAAATTTAAAAAAGGTACAATCAGTTACACTATTAATGATATTAGCATACAGATGAAATTATGTCAAATATTTCATCGGATAATTCCTAAAAATTCACCTTCAATTCCTTTTGACCATTTTTTTTTTAATTCATCTTATTCCATCTTAAAATATTCTACACTAAAGCCCTTCTTTATCCGATCCGGCCAAATTATTCCAAAAATAATTCAATTGGCTAAAGTTTTTAAATCTGCCATAAGGAAAGTTGCAGAGTCGGACTTCTAGAATTCCAAAATATCCGACTGACTCCTTATTTTAAAGTCTTCCAATATTCAGACTATCTTGATTCTTTGGAGATTTAAAAAATATGATTGACTCCTAGCATTCATATAAGTCAGACTCCTTCCTGTGAACAACATTGTAGATTGAGGAGGACGCACGCACCCCCTCCCCTACACACACACCAAATATCATCCATAGTTAGAAATGCCGTCATTATTTTGAAAGTTTCAATTAAATCAACTCATACTTCTCTCTATTGTACCTAAATTTAAGGGGATCCCGATTTTGACATGCCTACATTAGGTCATTCTGAAACCTCAATCTTTTACCATAGAATACAAAGATCTTTGATTGCTTATTTTATAATGAATCGATTATATATAGAGACGCCGTGGTGTCGTGGTTATAGGTATGGACTGCAGGTTTGGCGTGGCAGGTTCAAGTTTTATTGTTGCTACTACATCACTTTCACTAATACACTTGGGAAATGATTGAATGCATATGTCCTCCCTTCAGTTATGGATTGAATAGTAACATAGACTAGATTCTTAAGCCTCGGTTGTGCAACTAATCTAGGAGAAGGAACACTTAACACAGTAGCTATATACAGCATGCCATCTCCTGCATCAATTAAATACCATGCATGTTTACCTAAGTGCATGGAAGACCAAGGACAAAACCTTGCTTGAGTGCGTATGAAGTGACCTGACTGCTTGCAACATGACTAGTATCAACCTTTTGGGATCGGACCGCATGGAGAGCAAGCGTGAGACGTTGCCTGGTGTTGCCCACCCCGGCGGTTGGGACACTCACAGCACCTTAAATACCACGACCACATGATTATCATGAATACAAGTCTTTCTTTGCTTATTCCATCGTTTGTGGTCGTTCTAGATTTCTCCTTGCAAGAATACGAATCGGTCATAGTCACTTAACTCATTCAAATCTCCTGAAGGGAGAAGAACCTCCAAGATGCATACCATGCTAGTCACCGTTCACCGTTGAACACGTACTCATTGCCTGTAAAGACCTTCAACAAACCAGATCAAAATACCAAATAGACAATTTGAAGGATCTGTTTAACAAAGTTCATGTAGACAATATATTTAATTTCCTGAAAGCTACAGGACTTTACAAGAAAATTTGAAAAACACAAAAATCTCTTTACCCATCTCCCAAATATTTCTACCACTATACGTTTAATAATAAAAAAAAAACCTATATGAGCCAATTCTGCTGCAAATAACCTACACAGAATATAAAATAAATAACCTTTCGTGGAATTAAATGACCGTAAAATATCAATATGATGTTAAAACCAACTAACCAACCAATCCTTGCGACTGGACTGAAGAAATGTCGGTTCAGGAGAAGTGTAGTCGTTGATTGTGTAACCATTGCTTCATTATAGATTTTCCACGTAGGCATTCTTACAGTGCATATCCATTGACTCCAGAGAGGAGGCCTTAAGTCTTGACTACTGAAAAAATGCTCTTTTTCTGACAGATTTTATTGTAGGTATTCTTATAACAATGACAAACAAGTCAAATTTCTCACATGTTTTTTTATAAATAGCAGGAAAAATACAAGCCGTATGTGACTTGATGTGGCGAGTGTAAATGTAATAAATTTGGGCAATTTGGGGCATTTTTTTTACCCCCCCCCCCCTTTGACCCCCGGTTGGCGCGAACCAGAATTTTTCTGAGGTCAAGGATGCTCATTTTATATCCAGAACAATTGCCTCTACATTTTGGCCAAGTTTCAGAGAAATTGAATGGATGGATGAAAAGTTATGGGGCAAAAAATGTCATTTTTTGCCATTTCGGGGCCTTTTGACCCTCGGGGGGGGGGGGGGGGGGGGGGGCTAACCAGATTTTTTTTCAAAAATCGGACAATGTCACTTTCAAACCTGACCAAAGTTACAACTTCATGCAAAATTTCAGAGAAAAATCCGGACGTACATGCCTCAAAACATAAGTCCCCCGATTTTATAAACTGGGGGACCAATAATCTACACCCAATAAATTGTATCGGATGGTTTCCTTTAAAGAGGTTTCATTTTGTTTCTCCTTCATAGCATTATAGGAGATGTCTTAGCAAAAGCGATTGCTTGACAATTCATATTATTACAGCTGCATGAAGGGGAGAGAACGGGGCCCCACTAGTGTGAAGCGTGAAAAAGAGAAGCCTCAAAGTGGTAGAAATAAATGGTAATGATAATTAAGTTGCAGCAATGGCACCAATTGCGGACATTTTTTTGTGATTGTTCTCTTTCGTCGTTCTCCATTTACTTTCCCGGTGCCAAACAAAAGGATTGAAGAATCGCAAAGTGCATGAATTCCAAATTAACAAGGGACAAGGAAAACACTGGGGAAGGAATGGCACTTTCTCGTTGGGTACGGCGGAGGATATGGTTCAGCAACAAAATATGAGGAAAATAGTCTGATAAAAAGAAGGGAGAGAAAAAAAAAGGATTTTCCTGAGTAACATATACCTTATAGAATAACATATTATCTCTATATAAAGTTAGGTATGTGTATATAGCTCTCTCTCTCTATATATATATATAAAGTTAAGTATGTGTATATAGCTCTCTCTCTCTATATATATATATAAAGTTAAGTATGTGTATATAGCTCTCTCTATATATATATAAAGTTAGGTATGTGTGTATAGCTCTCTCTCTCTATATATATATAGATATATATATAGCTCTCTCTCTCTCTATATATATATATATATAGCTCTCTCTCTCTCTATATATATATATAGCTCTCTCTCTCTATATATATATATATATATATAAAGTTAAGTATGTGTATATAGCTCTCTCTCTCTCTCTCTATATATATATATATATATATATATATAAAAGTTAGGTTTATATGTTCATCCTTTCGGAATCATCAGTGTAGAGATAATTATTAAAACTGGTTGCAAGGTTCGAACCCCAGAATATATATTCGCTTCTGCATGTCCAAGACTAATCAACAGAAAAGTCACAGATTTCTGTATTCTATTGTACATACATACCCCCCCTCCTGCTTGAACACTATAGTAAGTGAAATCGCCATTAGTGATAATGCAAAGCTTTTTGTAAAAATAAAATAAAAATAACTAAGTAATTGTTAAAATGTCCAACTTTTGGGAAAAACGGCCGAATTTCAATCTCATCTATAAGCACTTACTTGTCTAGTCCAACTTAAGAGCTGTGATATAGCGAAACAGTTTCTATGGATCATGCACATACATATACACACGAGAAGAATACCCGTCCCAGGTTGGGTAAAATTCTCCAAATAGTACAGTTATGTACTACTTTTATGTCCCCTTATGAAGATTAAAATATAAATACATTGATATTAAACTTTAAGTCTAGAATCCTTATTCCTATTTGGATCTACATCCATAACATAATTTTGAGTCTATAAAATGTCTAAAATTAAAAGCTTAAGAGGTCTTAAGAAATTGAAATTCTGGAATGTTGCTTAATTGGTGTCTAATGATTATGGTGGTTTGGTAGTTTAGTTTTACGGCATATCAACCCTTTTTGGGTTATTTAATGCCGAATCTGGTCATTATAGTGAAAGTTTTTATGCTTCAAGTTCTTTATATCTTCAAATGTTTAATCAGGGTTTTTGGTTTGGTAGTTTTGTTTTACGGCATATCAACCCTTTTTGGGTTATTTAATGCCGAATCTGGTCTTGTTTTCTTCTCTTTTTTGTTTCTTTCCCCTTTTAATATCTGTTTCTATTTAACCCATAGTTGGGACCCTAACAGGTACTACCACTCCGGGTCAGGGTGGACCTGGGAGCAATGGTAATTAAGAGGAGGCTCCACATTCCCCAAAGTCCGTAAGCCGGATCTCACCATCGGATGTAGTTTAAGGTCATATCCAGGACCAGGAGTAGGGTAGGAAAAATAAAAATAAAAAAGGGAGGGAGAAAGGGAGAGGGGCTGTTGTTTTTGTTTTTGGTTTTGTAGAACATAATTAAGTTTTACAAACAAAAAAACAAAAAACGTCAATGTAGGTGAATTTCGTCTCAGGGAGCCACAGGGCAGCCTGATCTGGTATCACCAGCTAATGATTATGGATGAGATTCAATGCAAATCTGATATATTTGAATTTTTAAACGGGAGATTGTGCCCATATTATCCCCCGCAAAACCCTTTAAAACACCCCAAAGAGAGTGTAACCCGAAGAATATTTATTAATTGATGTTTAACACATGTTGTTCAAATTTGACAAATATCAGAGGTATCTGAATTTGCAGAAACGGCTTCCACCTCCTATTTACCCCTCCCTTTGCATTAAATTAAATATAACATATTTGGACCTCTTACGCCTAGCAGTTGTGTTTCAAAATTCATAATGATCGGTTAATTAGTTTAGGAGTGAATCTGAACATTCACATATATAAACATACCTATCTTTTATATATATAATCCTTGGTTTCATTTTGTAGAAAAAAATCTAACTGTGTGCTTGATTATTTAATAATAGCGTAATATTTATTTATAATATTACACAAGTTAAGAATAACATGGTACCTTAGGTTTCAATATGGGTGAGCAGATCAGGGCTAAAAAAATACTAGGTTTTCTTGAGTTTTCCTTATTATAAATCGATCATTGGCTTTTTTCAGTCATATTTGATTTAATATGGCTGAAGAAAGCCGGTGAGCAGTGTATAATAAGTAAAACTCAAGAAAAAACATGTTTGTTTTCGATTGGGTCTGCTCTCACAGCTGGAAGCTTAAGGTATCATGTTGATCTTAACTTTTGTAATATTATCAATAAATGTTATAGGGAAGTCATACTATTCCAAAAATGAAAACTAAATAAATGAATATTTCAGATTACTCCATTTTATGTTGAATTTGCTTAGCAAACTGAACCCCACACTAAAAGTTGAGCTTTAAATAATAATCTGAAAATGTGGCGCTTAACCTATAAATTGAAGATTCTTAAAAAATAAAATAATTTCTAAATAGGTTTTTTAACCTAAAAAAAGAAAAAAGTTTTTTTTCTCCTCAATTGTAATTTATTTTCAATTATCTGTCTTTTCCCTTGTCATTCCTTTCTAGCTTTACTCCCCCACCACCACCACCACCACCGACTGAAAGTGATTCCAACATCGCCATGTCTACCTCACGTCTGGAACGATTACATCCATTTAGACAACCAGGTGAATTTTTGCTTTTAACACCTGAAGTCGACGAGTCTAAGATTAATTCGGCAAGAAAAAAAAATTAGTGTATATACCGAACCGGGCGAAGGAGGGGGGGGGGGAGTAGGGGGATAGGAGAATCCATTAAAAAGGTGGGTGGGTGGGGGTGTCCGGACGAAGTGTGTTGGCGGTGAAGGGGAGGTGGTTATCTGCTATTTCCTGATTGAAAACAGGAAATAACCAGAAAGTGAAATGAAAACGAGGCGAAGAAATGAAATAAAATAGAAATACATGAAAAGCAGCCGCCATAATTAAAGATGGCGGTAGTGATTGTGGCGGTGGTACTAGTGGTTATATGAGTTGGGCTAAGATTAGTATTGAAGGGGAAATGAGTGGGGGGGGGGAGAGAAAAGGGCGAAAAGGGTGATAGAGAAAAGGGAGAAAAGGGTGATAGAGAAAAGGGAGAAAAGGGTGATAGAGAAAAGGGTGATAGAGAAAAGGAGGAAAAGGGAGGGGAAATGAGGGAGGGGAAATGAGGGAGGGGAAAGGAGGGAGGGGAAAGGAGGGAGGGGAAAGGAGGGAGGGGAAAGGAGGGAGGGGAAAGGAGGGAGGGGGAAGAGGAGAGAAAAGGAGGGGGGAAGAGGAGAGAAAAGGAGGGGGAAGGAGAGAGAAAAGGAGGGGGAAGGAGAGAGAAAAGGAGGGGGAAGGAGAGAGAAAAGGAGGGGGAAGGAGAGAGAAAAGGAGGGGGAAGGAGAGAGAAAAGGAGGGGGAAGGAGAGAGAAAAGGAGGGGGAAGGAGAGAGAAAAGGAGGGGGAAGGAGAGAGAAAAGGATGGGAAGGAGAGAGAAAAGGATGGGAAGGAGAGAGAAAAGGATGGGAAGGAGAGAAAAGGATGGGAAGGAGAGAGAAAAGGATGGGAAGGAGAGAGAAAAGGATGGGAAGGAGAGAAAAGGATGGGAAGGAGAGAAAAGGATGGGAAGGAGAGAGAAAAGGATGGGAAGGAGAGAGAAAAGGATGGGAAGGAGAGAGAAAATGAGGGAGAAGGGGAAGGAGAGAGAAAATGAGGGAAAAGGGGAAGGAGAGAGAAAATGAAAGAAAAGGGGAAGGAGAGAGAAAATGAAAGAAAAGGGGAAGGAGAGAGAAAATGAAAGAAAAGGGGAAGGAGAGAGAAAATGAGGGAGAAGGAGAAGGAGAGAGAAAATGAGGGAGAAGGGGAAGGAAAGAGAAAATGAGGGAGAAGGGGAAGGAGAGAGAAAATGAGGGAGAAGGGGAAGGAGAGAGAAAATGAGGGAGAAGGGGAAGGAGAGAGAAAATGAGGGAGAAGGGGAAGGAGAGAGAAAATGAGGGAGAAGGGGATGGAGAGAGAAAATTAGGGAGAAGGGGATGGAGAGAGAAAATTAGGGAGAAGGGGATGGAGAGAGAAAATGAGGGAGAAGGGGAAGGAGAGAGAAAATGAGGGAGAAGGGGAAAGAGAGAGAAAATGAGGGAGAAGGGGAAGGAGAGAGAAAATGAGGGAAAGGGGAAGGAGAGAGAACATGAGGGAGGAGGAGAAGGAGACAACGAGGGAGAGGAAGGCGAGAAATAGAGGGAGGTGGAAAGAGAAAAAAGGGGCCAAAAGGAAAAAGGGGTGAAAATAAGAAGGGGGGTTGGAGGCAGAGGAGAAGTGGAAGAAGAGGATGAAATACATGCTGTAGATACAGGGCTGTTTGAGTTTCAGCCTGAGAGATACGTGTTTGGTCATTATCTTTATTAGAACAGAGATTGAGAATAACACTCTCCCTCCACCCATTACCCGCCTTTCCGACGGCGTCACATCTTGCCCCTCCCCCACCCGCCTCGGACGATTGGCTGCAGTCATTTCTGAGTACGAGGGGAGAGGGTACACGTACAGATACTGGTTAGCTCAGACTGGTTATCGCGTTACGGAAAGTGGGGGACGGAGTTACATTAATA
>OY744536.1:49434865-49442365 GCA_963556195.1 Sepiola atlantica | reverse complement strand
GAGAGAAAGAGAGAGAGAGAGAAAGAGATAGAGAGAGAGATAGAAAGAGAGAGAAGAGAGAGAGAGAGAAAGAGAGAGAGAAAGAGAGAAAGAAGAGAGGAGAAAGAGAGAGAGAGAAGAGAGGGAGAAGAAAGAGAGGAAAGAGAGAGAGAGAGAGAAGGAAAGAGAGAGAGAGAAAGAGAAGAGAGAAAGAGAGAGAGAAAGAGAGAGAGAAAGAGAGAGAGAAAGAGAGAGAGAGAGAGATAGAAGAGAGAAGAGAGAGAAAGAGAAGAGAGAAAGAGAGAGAGAAAGAGAGAAAGAGAGAAGGAGAAAGAGAGAAGAGAGAGAGAGAAGAGATAGAGAAAGAGATAGAGAAAGAGAGAGAGAGAAAGAGAGAGAGAGATAGAGAAAGAGAGAGAGAGATAGAGAAAGAGAGAGAGAGATAGAGAAAGATAAAGAGAGAGATAGAGAAAGATAAAGAGAGAGATAGAGAAAGATAAAGAGAGAGATAGAGAAAGAGAGAGATAAAGAGAGAGATAGAGAAAGAGAGAGATAAAGAGAGAGATAGAGAAAGAGAGAGATAAAGAGAGAGATAAGAGAGAGATAGAGAAAGAGAGAGAGAAAGAGAGAGAGAAAGAGAAAGAGAGAGAGAAAGAGAAAGAGAGAGAGAAAGAGAAAGAGAAAGAGAAAGAGAGAGAGAGAAAGAGAAAGAGAAGAGAGAGGCCGCGTAATTGTATATATGTTTCGTTATGTCGATATTTGTTGCTAACTTAAACGTGTGCGTGCAGATCAAGGAAGGCGACGGCCCCAGTCGCTTGCCTAATGCTATCTACAGGTTTTCCCATCTAGTATTTATGGAATACAGATTGGTGATTATTATAGATGTCTTATTAAGCATACAATAGCAGTCATAAAGCAAAAGAGTCCAGACAGATTCTATTATTAATTTTCTATATCGACACTTACAAGCGAAGCAGCGTACACCAAATCCGGTGGAAATAACAACCTCACATGTCTGCACTTGCACACACATCTCTACAAAGTTATATTTAAAAAATATATATGTCGCTCCCCATATGGGAGGAGGAAGCATCACATGATGAAAGTGACAATTATATAAACTAGCATTTAGGTATAGTGTTTTTCATTCGAAAGTATTGCAAGCAAAGTAAACAAATAAAACGCATATATAAAGTTATATATAATATGATATATATGTGTGTGTGTGTGTGTGTGTGTGTGTGTAGTATTCAGTTGAATTTTTTAAAATTTCAAGTTCAATCTCAATGAAAAGGTTCGGTCTAACATCAAATTATACTTAGTTTCAATATATATTTGATATTAGACCTAACCTTCTCATTGAGATTGAACCTGAATCTACAACTAATATGTGTGTGTGTGGGGGGGGGCATATTTCCGACTAGAAAGCTCAATCTACTTAGCTTACAGAACAAGTATTTTGGACTATAGGATAACCCTTTTTAACACATCAAATAGCCTCTCCAAAGTCTGGATGAATTTCCAAACTTTCAAGATTCCGTAATAATTATTATCTGATATGTGTTAATAAAAGCAATCCTATACTGTCATATATATATACATATATATATATATATATATATATATATATATATATATATGCGCACGTGAAAATAAATAGACACCTTTATCATCAATAATAATTTTTAAAAATGTTTTCACAGGGATTCGATTGACTTGAGATAAGATGGAGTATTTTCCCTCACTGGTCAATTGGACAGTCACTCGCTTAAGTTGAAACTGGAATCCCGAGGTTTGCGTCGATTTGACGCTGATTAAGTCCACTTTAAGATTAACCTATAACATGGCCCCATCTGAAACTGAGAATTCTAATGTTTCTTTGACCTTAAAGATGTCATCTATGACAGATGTATTTATATCTGAAACACAAAAAAATATCAATTAGTATAAACTATCGATGTTTTAAACTTTTACTGCTGCTTTGTACGGCTCCGAGTGCTGGCCGTCGGCGAAGGAAGAATATAATCACTTTTCCAGGTTTCCAAGGAATTACTGCAGTAGTTTCGGAGTTCACTCTAAATAAATAAGAAAAAATGCTTTTCTGGAAATTAAAATAAAATAACAATGCTCGACACTAACGTTCTTCTACTCCCCCTCCCCCCAATCTATTTACTCTCATAGGATACTACCCTGGACTACGGCGAACACACTCCTACCCCATCTATCTAAACCACTCTATTCTCGATTTATAAAAGAGAGCGTCTCGACCCCCCTCCAGCAGGTTCGACCAACAGTCAGTACCCGCCATTTTCTCCAGCTTCTCGCAACACCGTGTCTCATGTTCTCTGAATTAATTAGGCCCTGTGGGTACACCTTAAATAACTAGACTTGCCCAGACATATGGGTCCTCCTCTTTTTTTTCTCTTCTTAAAAAAGGTACAAGGGGTCCTCCCCCCCCCCCATACACACACACTTACACTTTCGAATCTATCTCCATTCTTCCCCAGAAAAAGAAAACAGAGGAACAAAAGTAATGCCCAACTCTATATCTTTTGATCTCGTTGCCAACACTCATTATCAGGGTACTTTGCTGGCAGCGACCATTAGTCCATTTGGTTCGGGGTTTTAAAAAGATCCTGCGATCTCTGTCCGCTTCTATTCAAGGTCGTTATCTTTGGCCCCCAGTCCTGTTATATTAACCCCCTTCACAATTGTGTTTCAGCCATGAGGACCTTAGCTCAAGAAGGAGGGGGGGGGAGGGGAGGGGAGATCAGACAAATTTTGAACGCTCAGAAATTAAGCATTTCTATTCTTGCATACTAATCGGCGAGGGATATTAAAACATGAAATTACATTTCAAACAAAAATTTAATGTTTAGCATGTGGAATAGTAGATACGCATGGAATAGACTAGTAAAACTAATATCGATGCTTATCCAATATGTAATCAACCGAGTTGTTACGATTAGGATTAATGGGTAGATGACATTAGAATGTAAACCATTCAGTAGATCACATATTGGATTAGGTTTGGTTGTTTTGGTTTACGGCATATCAACCATTTTCGGGTTATTTAATACCGAATCCGGTCATTTTGGTAAAAGTTTTTTATGCTTCAAGTTCTTTAAATGTTCAAGTATTTATTCATGGTGTTTGGTTTGCTTGTTTTGTTTTGTAGAGGAAAAATGTTTTTGTTTTTTTTTGCTTTGCAGAACATGATTGAGTTTGGCAAATGGAAAAGAAAAAAAAACATCAATGTTTGGTACATTTTTGGTCAGGAAGCCGGTATCTTCCGACAGCCTGATCTGGTAGCACAGGAATATATTGGATTAGAAACCATTCAGTAGATCACATATTGGAAAAGCACCGACATATCTCTAAATCCGAGCGATATTTCGGTCGATTCAAACGACCTTAATCTTTAGTGTAGAATGTATTTATTGAAAGGAAACGAATACCTTTGATCCGGAAATAGGACAGGGGACATAGTAAGCTCGTTTGAATCGACCAAAATATGGGTTGGCTTTAGAGATGTGTCTGTTATTGTTACTAGCCTGTTAATACTTATCCACTATTTCATTTACTAAACATTCCATACTTATTGGTGTATGCGTACCAGGATGAGATCGTAATGACCACTTTAATAAATGCAAGCCCCCCCCCCCCCCACACACTCCGGAAAATAATTTTCAAGAAGTTAACAGAAACAGGCCTTATTTAGCTAGCCTCTTTCACGAGTCCTATAAAGGTAGCGACTATGCTTTTCCGGCCTAGTTTTTATTTCGTTGTTCCACATGTACGATAGAAGTCCCTATAACTTAAAAAAAAAATTTTTTTTAATCTTATTTATTTTACCAAAACATGGTTTAAGTGAAAATAAAATATTTGGGATTACCCCCCCCCCTCCTCCCTAAAAAAAAATATTCCGAAACCATTTCACTCTGAATAAGTTACATGATGAAAATAGAAATTAACCCAAAAGTGTATGCATCGCAGGGTAATCAGAACTAATTTAACAATTGAACGACATTATATATACACGACCTAGAAGCAAACTATCTTTTCTGATACTACACTTCATCTTTTCTGTCCTTGGTCAGTGAAATTTTTGTCTTAATCCATAGTAACCCTTTTTGGAGAGCTACGTTTTCCTCACATTAAAAACCGGTCTATGTCTAACTACCCTCATCGAGAGACAAGTAAATAGAAAGACACACATATATGTACATATAAATGGATGATATAAAAATCAAAAATTATATAAGATCCTATCGAAATACGGTGAAGCTCAATATTAGTGGATAGAGCATTTATATATGGATACTCAAGTGATAAAATAGATACACTTTTTATAGTTTACAAGTTTATTAGCTCATCAAGTGTTCAAGCAAGGAATAAAAATACATTACATTTAAGCCATGGCTTTTCAAAGATAAATACATCTACGGTTCAGTCTTTATGATGATATCAAGGTGCAGTATCTGTTCTGTCTTCAATCGAAGAGAGAGAGAGGTTCTTCTAGACAAGAGTCAATTTTTATTTTTCTTCCCAATCCAGAGTGCCCGTTTCGGTGGAAACTTGGTCACCCCCACTTCCACATTCTAAACCGACCTAGTGTTTAACTTTGGGCAGGCAAGTAAATACGGGTGAACTATGAAGGAAAAAAAAAGATGTGCGAGATTAATTTAACAACGAGACCGACCTCTATAAGACCGAATTGAAAAGAAAATGTCTTAATTCTTTTTACAGACTAATTTTCCCTAGATACACGAGAAAACTAATAGGCTAAAACTACTTCTCTGTTCTTCTATTAGTAGTAAGCCCACAGCCCTCTATCGAGAGAAAGAAAGGGCGACTGTAGAGCGGAGAGGAGGTCGGTAGATAGGCGTTTTCTATTTCTTTTTAATAGAGAATTCTCTTTCCAACTGCCTGACCTATTTCGTTCCCCTTAGAATAGCCATTAAGAGGACTAACAGCCTCTTTGCCGATCCAGTCCACAAAACAGAAGATGGGTAATCGCAAATGCACTCATTGGAGGGATCACCGTGATGGGGAGAAAATGCGCACACGCACTAATATATATATATAGATAGATAGATAGATAGATAGATAGATAGATAGATAGATAGATAGATAGATAGATAGATAGATAGATAGATAGAGATAACGAGAGATGGGAAGTACATAAACGCATGAAAAATAAGAGAAGAAAAAAAAGCTCGTTATTTGGGTACAGCGCATAGCAACATTGAGAGTATTAGTACAATTAATTGTAATAATAATGATATGGCAAATCGTGAAGACTGCGTTGAAGACAGACAATTATTATACGGAGGAAGAGAAGTGATCATTAGATGGAGATCCTCAGAATAATGGGTCTCAGAATTCCAGGAATCACACGAACTCGAAATAATTGAGCAGATGAGATGTTTTCATCTTGACAGACACTATCACAAACTAGTTTTCTATGTACACACATACACGCGGGGAAATTTTTATATATATATATATATACACACACAACACACACAACTGTTATGTATGATCATTATATAATAATAAAGTATACACCATAATAAACGGTTTTCCGTTGAACTCCGTTAATCAGAGTTTAATGTTGACGTACTCATATGAATGGGTGAGTAGGTGGGTGCTGGATGGACTGCTTTAATAAGTGCAAGACCCCCCCCCCTTTCCGGGAAATACTTCCCAAAAATTAAAAACAGACACGAGCCTTCATAAGAAGCTAGCTAGCCTCTTTCACGAAGTCTATAAAGATGGCGACTATATTTTTCCGGACTAGTTTTTATTTCGTTGTTTCACGTGTACGATGAAATTCCCTATCACTTGGTGTTTTTAATTTTGTTTATTTTATTAAAACATTGTTTAAGTGAAAAAAAAAAAGACAACACTTATATAGGCATCAGGAATTAAAATTTAAAAAAAAAATCATATATACAAGGTCCGCCATAAGTAACTACATATTTACTTTTGTTTGTAACTTTGTTGATACTTAAGAATTTCTTCTATTTCATGTCATTCGAAAGCAGAAATCTATTTATTTGATAAATATTTTTATCCAAATTTCATTTCATTTCAATTATTTTTATATTGCATATTTTTTTACATGTTACATTTATTATATATTTAAATACAATTATATAGTTACTTATGACGGACTTACATAAGTCTGTGTACTAGCGGGACGAGTGTCCCGGCGTTGCCCGGGGAAATTTGGGAAACCCAGAATCGCAACCCCAAGAAGTAAATGATCGGAAAGGAACGAAAAGACTCTTTCACAAAAAAATGCTAAACATTTAACCACGATAAAAAAAAGTTAGGGTGTACTCACTGACTTGTTTGCTTTACCGATGTGTGTGTGTTTCGAGTGGCTTTGGTTTTAATTTACAATATAAAAGAATTAAATCGCTGATCGGTATACAAATGAACCGAAATGCATTCCGGTGGAATATAATTTCGTAACGAAATTAATGTAGGGGTAAGGGCGAGGATACTCAATGACATTTGACCGCGGATTTTGTGCGAATTTTTGTTGTTTGAGGGGGGGGGACTTCGTTCATAATTTTCAATGTTTAAGCGAATATTTGCCCATTGTCGCATAGTGTTTGTGTCTCACAAGTATAATCGGCCTCGGACACACACTAATGATGGCCACACGGTTACAAGTGATGTATATATAAAACAAATTAAATAGACACTTGGTGGAGGTATGCACTCTCTACCGAGTGCCGTTACGGTTTTGTTGTTGTTTGTAGGTCTAAAATATTAAAGAGCCTGCCATGAAGATGATGACACACCGAGGAGAGACTTTTAAACGAAAATAGACGATCCATATTCCATTAACCATTTTCGTTACATTTTATTCTTATTTCTCGGAATATTCAATATATTTTCTTGAGGGGAAAATCACGGAAGCCCATTTAAAGTCATCCTGTGAAAGCGAGAGGGGGAGAAGGGAAGCAGGGACAGGGACGGTGATCAATCGAAATACTAAAGTATTGAGTAATCACTTTTTTTTTCTTCTTCTGTGGTTCTCTTATTTGTTTCGTTCTATTGTCAATCGATACAAGACGGGACTGTGAGCTTTTCCAATGTAAAGTGTTTCCAAAAAGCGAAAGGTCCGACGAAAAAGAAGACAAGAAATACACATTAAAATAAATCGTCAATGTGGCGAGTTTAACAATCTGGTAAGTGTTCGACTGAACTCCAATCTATGGTCGCCGCTTGTAAAACACTCTTAACAAAAACTCGTCTCGCTACAACCACTGTAAATAAATGCCCTTTTCTTCCTCGGTATCTAAAACTAAACGAAACTTCCATGAGCAAAGTTTATTTTCTAGAACTATTCGCCTGTGGAACACAATACCACAGGGCTGCTTCCAGTTGACTACAACACGGTTTTTTTCAAGTTCACTGTTAACAAGTGATTTTTGAGCCGTCCTTTTAAATAATCGAATTATGACCATTTACAACTATGTTACCAATCCTCACGGTGTTGTT
>OY744536.1:49427365-49429865 GCA_963556195.1 Sepiola atlantica | reverse complement strand
TTTCCTTTTTTTTTTTTACAATGGTGCTCCTATTCCCCTCCTCCCACAACTTCTCGTCCCTATTCCCCCATCATCTAAAACACTCAATGTGCAACAAGTAACCAAAATTATCAGAATGCCGGTATTATATAAAAGAGTATTACAGAATTCGGACTGTTGCCCTCATATTTGCTATGTTCACAACGTTCTGCGGTTGTGTACTTCGTAAGACATCATTTTTGTAGTCAGCAGCTTTCCGGGAATTTCAAGCTGAAATCTATAATTAATTCACGATGGCTCTGGCTCTCATTCACATTTCATACCTTTTTACACATAACAATTATGGCTACTGAGTTACCATGAACATTATAATATGCATGACACCATCTTCATCGAAACTGAGTTAGAATATTCCGTAAATAATTATTTGTACAGTAATGTAACGAAAAACAAACTAAGCGGCATTCACCCTAAACGGTTGAACCGGCTTCCTTCGAAGAGGAAGTTTCTAGGAAATATCAAATCCACAAGTGGTCCCCAGTTGCATCTATACCGCCGGTCATGGTAGATGACGATATTAGTGTTTTGCAAGTAGGTGTTGAGATCCACCTACATACAGCACCTGATATTCTTGAATGGTTACCCATCTGGTACTGACCAGGCTCAATGTCGCTTAACTTTGTGATCTAACGAGAACTGGTGGGTCAACATGATTATGTACAGTAATGTGAAACTGAATGAAAACTACAGATCAAAACTACTACATAATCCTAGAAGTTAAGAAAGCAGAAATATATATATATATATATATATATATATATATATATATATATTTGTTTTTTCTAAAAGAACTTCTTTGATTTTGGTTTGGTTTACGGCATATATAACCCTCCAAAATTCTTAATATAAACGATTCATGGTATACAGTTAATTGAACACAGGTATATATTTGACCTATAGTTGGAGGGAATCCTGAATCATAACTATCCCAACAGTATAAAGGCGTAATTAAACAATAAATCTGAGGAGGATTTAAACTCTGTACAGATGTTCTTTTAGTATTCAACAGTATCCATTCCGTTAATTGTGGGGCCACAGCAAAAATATGGTACAACACAATTAATTTCATCATTGATGATTAAAAGTTAATCAAGAAAAAAAAAAAGAAAAAAAAAAGCCAGCCGACCGGTTTCCCTCTCTTAAAGACTGTATCGGGGGATTTAAAAAAACGGGTGAAAAGAGAGAGTACAGAAATAAAATAGCGTTATGTTATATGTACAATAGAGGATGAATCTTAGAGACTGATCACATCGAATCCCAGTAGACATTCCCTTTGCTTACAAAGGGAGGGACGTTTAAGACGAACGTGGATCGTCTCCAAGATTTTTAGATGGTATAATATATATATATATATAGCAAAGGGATGTTGGCAACCTTCTCGTGGTCCTTCCCGTAAGTACCCAATGTCTTTCCAAAAAAATTTCTAACTAGAAAACATTTGGGGAAACTAATGCCAACACCAGAATCATCTGATTCACACGAAAGAAGCAGAAGAAAAGAGATGAGAGAGTTTTCTGTCACACGTATTAGATTTATACAGAAGGATGCTATTACTTTTAATATATAGAGGACAGGTAATATTAGGTGCTGCAAAATGTGGCTAAGCATCACCTTCCTAATATCTACATATCCTGTTTCTTACCTGGGCATATAAGTAAAGAAAACACTTACATACAGTGGAGCACTACTGGCCAGAACACAAGTGCAAACTTATCCCTTTGTGTTTTAACCGCCATTATCTTTGTCAGCTTCACTCGGCCACTACAACGCATCTACTATTAGTACTGCTGATACACTTTGTGATCTTGGCCAAAAAGATTGCGAGCAATTTCGTGTGTGCAGCAGATGATACAAGTTTGCAGCTAGCAAAATGCATTAAGTAATCACAAGAAGGAAAAGAATGAGACCACATCAGCCTTACAGGTGGGCGAGTGTTCTATAACCCCACCAATACGGATCCAGTAATCAGTGTTCAAGACTAGGCTCTAACAAGGATTTTCAAGGCTGATTTTCAAGTCTTGTGTCGCAGGGAATCTAGCATAAAATTATCTGAATTTGCTATTCTAGAGTAATCCACAACTTTAAAACTCAGAGTTGCATTTCAAATGTCACTTTCCAGATGACTATTTCCAAGGAAACTACACTGCTAGAATTATAAACGTTGATTTTGCAAAGAAATGCAGTGCTAGATTTCCGATGATGATTTTCAAAGGCAATGACTGATTTTTGGACGTTACCGACACAAGAATCAATTAACAGAGTGTAGATTTACCCTCTAAATTGACCATAGTCCTCTTTGGCAACCAATAGACGAAAGTGACTTTTAAACGTATTTTAGAATTTTAAAGTCACGTGACAAGATTATATTGATTTCCTGACACAAGAGATAATCTAAAACTTGACCCCAAATTTGTCAAGTGTGTTATCAGGGCTGTGGCGTCTGAGTGAAATCAAATGCATT
>OY744536.1:49274626-49427165 GCA_963556195.1 Sepiola atlantica | reverse complement strand
GAGAAGGACCTTGTACACTCTTTACTGCAGTTCCCTGATTATCCAACCATCAGAAGTATATTAATAAAAGCCTGAACGTTTTAAGACAACTTATGATTGGATAATACATGAAATTGCAGTAAAGGTGTACAAGGTCTGCTCTCTTCATTCGGTTTGGTTCAGATTTGAGAAATTGATTTTCATATGTTTCTATGTCACATTCATCGATAAACGTGGTGACGTATTTGCGTTAAAAAACGATTTAATATAAAATATGTGAAATTACCGTTAGGATTGACTATTCGGTCAGGTCGTAAACCTTCCGGTCCTTACTTCCAAACTATATTTTATTTAATTTTTTTTCAAGAGTTACGCTTGGCCATTTCAACATTGTTTCTTTTTAACCGATGATCTCCGAATGTGATGTAACAGTTTGCAATAAAGAGTGAAGTGACAGGGAGAATGGAAAGGGGCGGGAGTGTATTGCGCACGAATTTTATTGTAAACATAAAAAATTGCCATTTTTTTCTAAGCTTCATATATTTGGACATCTCTTGTCTTAATAAAAACCGGATATGAACTTCAGATTAAAACACCCCACAGAATACATAATCGGAACATAGGGATGACATTCTAAGTATTCCATAGATAGAGCCCCAACAAAAGTGTAGTATCTGTTCTGATACTACACTTAATCTTTTCTGTCCTCAAACAGTGAATGAGAACTCTTTTTAGACTGGCCCCAATCCAGAGTGCCCCTTTTTGAGGATTCTAGATTTCCCCCCACATTAAAAACCCGCATGTCTAACTCGGCTCTCGTGGGGTGAAAAATAGAACCCCGAAAATGGCCCTGTAGATTTGATTTTACCTTTATTTCTGCATTCATAAAATTTATTCTTAAAATTATTTTAACCAGATTATGAACGATTTGTTCCAAATGCCTTCGGTCTTTGTACAGAGATTTGTGAGAACACTTCGACATGACACTTCATCCTACAAGCAAACCCTGGCCAAATATTCAAAATAACTCTCTTCGAAACTCAACTAAAATCCCCTCAGCATGGCTATGCACTGTCTCATGCGAGGAATGGTGTATCTTCTAGTGTCAGTGATGCTACTACCAGAAGCAGCACTAAGCTCCATCTGACCCGAATCCGGCAAGACCAAGAAAATACCACGATATACACTATGACATAATTAAATGGTCAATTGGGGGAAAGGATAGGCATTGATACTCTCCATTGCTTTACGAACTCCAGATTGGAGGAATAGAAGAGGATCTTAAATCGGCACTCGGATATCTATGTATCTAAAAAAAAAAAAAAAATCAAGTGTTAGAACCAGGAAGGGGTACTTTGATTTCTGAGAATCAACTGAAGTAAAATGTAAAAATTATTAAATAAACACAGAAACAAAAAACAAAAACTGGGTTGTTTGAAAAAAGATTAACATTCGTCATTTTTGAAGGAACGAGTAGTGATAAAGTGATAAATGCGACCTATACGAAAGAATGTACAAGCACAAAACGGACGTATTTTATTGAATAAATATTAAAACGGTCACAAAAGAGAGAGACGGAGAGAGGTTTTGTGAAACGCACGAGTAAGCTTTTCCCGTTGTTGCTAGTGAAAGGGCTATTTTTCATCGTAGCACCTTGCCTCCCCCCCCCCTCGCTGGACAAAGTTTTTACGGGGGGGGGGGGTAAAAGACAACGCAGCTGTGTACGTCCGGATATTTCTCGAATCAGCTCGAATGTGTAATTAAAATGGAGAAAAAAGGGGGTGCAAATTGACAGGTTTTATAATTAGAAAGGAAGACAGAGAAAGACAAAAGTTAGGGAGTAAAAAAAATCAACGGACGAATCCATTTAAAATATATAGGGGAATTTAAAAAGCAAATAGCAAATCAGACAACATCCCTGCCTATTTCATAACGAGTTTTCTTTCTTTTCTTTTCTTTCTATACCGATTTATAGTTTTTTTTCTTTATTTTTCTTCAACTTTCCAGATTGAGAGGTTTTAAATAAAATTCTGCAGGGTAGATATTTTATGTTACATCGAAAAATATAAATAAAAATTAAAAACTGAATCCCGATGATGATATATATATATATATATTAGAAATATAATTATAAATATTTGTTTATCTATAAATGTATACGCTACATCCTTTCGAAACCCCGAAATACGAGCTATGTTTTAAACTCAAATTCCGACGTCTTAATCCACTCGGCCACTATGAACAACCTGATACACCGGCGAGAGTTTAAACCTATTACTAGGCCGCTGTCGTCAACCGCGTTCAACTAATGAAGGAACATGCATTGAAGCTACGGAAACGGCTGCCTTAATACTACTGACTACAGTGCTCAGCATATATATATATATATATGCTAATTGGAAATAATTTTCCCTTACCCTCACCAATGTAATGCCCCAGATGGGGAGTGACACATTTAAAAAAAAAAAAAAATCCATGGACACATGTTTGATCATTATACGACTCATCAGTGTGGCTGAACTTAGCGAGATTCGAAAGCAGGACCTCAGAGTCTAGAGAAATATATATATATGTGTGTGTGCTCGCCCGTGTGTGTGTGTGTGAAGACCAGCCGATCAGTTGACACACTGTTCTGTTATTTTTTAATCGACAAACGCATCGCCCATAAAAGGAGAGATAAAAAGTAGGATATTGTTCAATCTAGCAAACTGTTTATGTTAATAGTTGGGACCCTTTACGCTTTAATTGAAATTACAAAAATGGCGTACGTACGTGTTTTCACGCGCTAAGTGTCTGCATTATATATATATATATATATATATATATATATATATATATATAAGCGACACTCGTCAAACAAGGTCTACCCAGTAAAAGACCCAATAAAATACGCACACATAATAAACATCCGACGTATTAACTACACAAAAAAGAATAACAAATATTGAAAAAAAGTTTTTAAAAAAAACCGAATTAATAATAAACATAAAAAACAAGACGTTGTGTGTGTGTGAATGGGGGGGGGGGCACTACCCATTAAATAATTTTTCTTTTCAACTGACGAATTGATGATCAGTAGCTGACCTACCCCCACCTCCTACCTATATCTGGAGACGATGAATACCCTTTGAAAAGAGCGCCAACGCGATAAGGAGGTTTGTCTAGCGAAGCAAAGGTTGCACAAATCTAACCGCACTTATGAATCAAACTAACTTCAATCCAGTGATATGGAGACGTTTAAGAATATAGAACGCACTGTTGGGATCAGCGGATGTTTGGCGTTATTTCAGAGTGTTGCTTCACCTGTCCTAGCAAATTTAAAAAAAAAAAACGATCTTGTGCCTAACTCTGCCCTCGTGGGGAGGCAAGTAAATCTGGACGATGAAGAAAAATCCTCGGGAAATATCAGAACCAGATAGAGGTGTTGGAGAAAATGACACTCGTTAAACACCCACCCATCCCAAGTGAATAGTCAAATTTGGATTATTATGGAAACGGCTAAAGAAACTCCTTAAATACTTGGAAAAATTTAATCGGAAATTGTTCGGAGGGGGGGAGGGGCGTCTCCCAACAGGAAAGCCACACAACCGGCTGTTCGCATCTTACCAACTTCATGTTGGCAGATAACAAACTCGTTAGGGTCTCGGTTGTAAAATTTGGTGTAAACACACCTGCGGTAAAGAAAGGCCTTAATCGACATTTGGTTTTAATTAAATGTGGAAGAAAAAGAAGAAGAAAAAGTAGTTTCAAATGAGAAGATCAACAAAGACTGAAAGAAAAAGCGGTCTCTTTGGCGAGGGGGGGGGGGAGTAAGTAAGGGTGAGAGAACGTAATGTGTGAAAGGAGGGGGGGGGGGGTAATGTTGCGTGTAAAACAGTAAAAATACATTAAGTTAATTAGTTTTAAATCCAAGATCAGCTTAAACGAAAACCTTCATATAATTAATCCAAAATAATGATTAGAGAAGCGGTACATACAGACAGAGAGTGAGAGAGAAAGGAGGGGGAGAGAGCAGGGTGCCGAGAGAAAGAGAGGGGTAGCAGGGTGCCGAGAGAAAGAGAGGGGTAGCAGGGTGCCTAGAGAAAGAGAGGGGTAGCAGGGTGCCTAGAGAAAGAGAGGGGTAGCAGGGTGCCTAGAGAAAGAGAGGGGTAGCAGGGTGCCTAGAGAAAGAGAGGGGTAGCAGGGTGCCGAGAGAAAGAGAGGGGTAGCAGGGTGCCGAGAGAAAGAGAGGGGTAGCAGGGTGCCGAGAGAAAGAGAGGGGTAGCAGGGTGCATAGAGAAAGAGAGGGATAGCAGGGTGCATAGAGAAAGAGAGGGATAGCAGGGTGCATAGAGAAAGAGAGGGATAGCAGGGTGCATAGAGAAAGAGAGGGATAGCAGGGTGCATAGAGAAAGAGAGGGATAGCAGGGTGCATAGAGAAAGAGAGGGATAGCAGGGTGCATAGAGAAAGAGAGGGATAGCAGGGTGCATAGAGAAAGAGAGGGATAGCAGGGTGCATAGAGAAAGAGAGGGATAGCAGGGTGCATAGAGAAAGAGAGGGATAGCAGGGTGCATAGAGAAAGAGAGGGATAGCAGGGTGCATAGAGAAAGAGAGGGATAGCAGGGTGCATAGAGAAAGAGAGGGGTAGCAGGGTGCATAGAGGAAGAGAGGGGTAGCAGGGTGCATAGAGAAAGAGAGGGGTAGCAGGGTGCCTAGAGAAAGAGAGGGGTAGCAGGGTACATAGAGAAAGAGAGAGAAAAGGGGTAGCAGGGTACACAGTCTACTCTACTAGTTAACCCATATCTGGAGGTGGATATATGGATTCATATCTCTCCCAAGAGTATTAGCGAAAGTTAAGCAGTAGCCCTGACAGAACTTAAACTTGACAACATCGCCACTTTTTTTTTACTACTATTTGGGGGTCACCACCTATCAAGGACAACAGCCTCTCGAAGATATGGATTAATTAGACATTGAGCAGCTACGTCGGCATTTCCCGGTAGGGGCGCCTCAGACGATTTGCAATAAACTAAATCCTTCTCAGATTGAAGGTCGAGCCTGGGAGGGTGGACTTCTTATGACTGAACCAACCCATAGCTCAGCCCGACAACAACAAAGCCGCTGTCGGACTGATTTGTATAATACTTCTTAGGGACTTGTATGTAAAGTAAATTGGCGAAGGTTCCGATGATAAACCATTCTCTAGACCAGAACTGTTGTAGGCTTAAAGAATCCGACAAGAAACAGTGAAAGCGTCGCGCGTATCCTAAGAAACCCGGCGAACTTAATCTTCATTTTGCCAGGAGAAAAGTTCAAATAAAGTCGCTGACTATTAATAAAAAAAAACTCTCCGCGTACGTTTCTGATTTTTAATTAAGAAAAGACGGACATCTTGTTTTGATTCCCCCACCCTCACTCGCTTGTTTGTTGATGTCGATTTTGTTCCTCCTTTATTCAAAAATCGCCAGTTCTTTTATTGGCAAATAAATGAAAGTGTCAGATATTCTATCTCGGCGTTATTTCCACGGAGTGAGCGGATTCTGATCCACCATCTCCGTTTTACTCATTAGTTGTAAGCTGGCTTGATTGGCTGGTTGTTGCGCTTTACGGCACGCCATCCAATATATCCGTAAGTGAAAATAATTAAAGAAAAAAAAAAGGGTTTCAAAGGCAATCTACCGTTCAACCACTGCACTTCTCTCTCATCTCTCCTAACACCAGCACCAACTCAATAATCCAAAAAGTACAGTTTTTTTTATACTAATAAACCCACATATGCAACTTGACTACCAACAAGAGCCATCTAGCTTTAGACTCCAAATAGCCAATCTGCAAAGGGGAGACAACTCAATTAACAGATATTGTCGCACCACAATATCGACAAGGCTTTTTAGCACACTTTAGTCATTTTATGCCGAAATCCCCCTTTTGTTCTGTATACGGATGTTTTTTAAAATTTTATTTTATTTACTTAATAAACAAGGGAAATTGCTACTAAATGAGATTAAATCAGGGTAACATAATCCTGCACTGTAATAAAGACTAATGTGTATTTGTATATATATATATATATATATATATATATATATATATATATTAAATATATATCCGTCCCGTCACAGTATTTAGCAAGTAAAACAAAATCTGCCGTACGAAACCATTTTAAGTGTTATGGGGAAAGGGAAAACAAAGGAGAATAGAAAGTAGACCTTGAGTTTATTTTCGCATCCCTTATTTTGTTCTTTAGTCCTCATATTATATGAGCGATGTTTCTGACAAAGGGGGAAGAACTGCTGTTTTCTGGGTCGGAATCTATCCATCTAACACTTATCGTTTGCTAGTTTTTGACTTTGAAGTGGTATTTTTTTTAGATCCTTACATCAAGTAGCTCCATGCCTTGTCTGGAGTGATTTCCATGGAAAAAAAATTAGCAAACCCGACTACACCTCCATGCCGTCTAAAATGAATTCGCAAATAAATATTTCGCTATTTTCATGGGACGTTTACTTCTTTCTATACCGTTTTTCTTTGTTTTTCAACACCTTTCATGTCAGAAACTTCACTGACTGAGACGTTACTTTATATGAATATATATATATTAGAAAAGAGAAGATACGTAAATCTGCTTGTGCGTATATATAATATTAATTCATGGAATAGTGGATAAGCATGTAATCATATTAGTAAAAATAAGGAATCCAGCGAAATATCTTGGTTCAGCCTTAATGATGCGTTTGAGTCATTATTTTTACTAAACATGTTTATCCATTATTCCATAAACTAATATTCTATTTTTTCTGAAATGTTCATTTCATATTTTAACTTCCGCATAATTATATATATGTGTGTGTGTGTGTGTGTGTGTATGTATGTGTGTACCCCACCCTGTTTGCCAGCTTGTCATTGATTATAATCATAAACAAATGACAGTCGAGAAAGCATAGACGGAGGTTCATGTATGTATTTTAATTAAACGAACAGACGTTTATTGCTTAATCTATTTATAGAACACAGATAGCCTGGTTTTATCTCGCACGTGTATGTGTGCTTGGAATCTTAATTAAAAAAATAAATAAATACATAAAAGAAAGAAACAGACATCCGACGTACATTAATTACGTTATCTAGTCAATAATAGCAATACAACATCTTTGATTGAAGATATCAATTCAAAAATTAATAACAATGATAGGATAATTACTTTTTATCCCGCATACAGACACGGCCCTAGTTATGTACGTCGGTGTTGGGCGTTCTTTTTCGCGGCGTTGTAAATCGAATCAGCGTATTAAAAAAAGAAGGAAAAAAAAAGCCATTACCCAAGTATAATTCGAATGTGGAATATACGTTCTACACGTCCGAATATAGCATTTAATGTTTAAGATAGTGCGATACAGGTTTATATGAGCACAGTGTATATTGCTGGGGTTCTTCACCCTATTTACTTGCCTCCTCGCGAGGGAAAAGTTAGACACAAGGTCAGTTTTTAATGTGAGGAATATCCAGTTCCTCAAAAAGGAGCACTGGATGAGAACGAAAATAAAAATTACCTCAGTCATATAGAATATTGTATTTAAAAACTAGACATTACAATGTCTGTTTAGTGTACCCAGGTTTCATCGATCTGGAGTAGAAACCGGCTGGTAGTAACAGATCGACTCTTTAGCACCGTTTAGTAATTTTATTTTTTTAAATTTGAGTATTCACCTACTGAACGGTGCTGAACAGTCGATATGTTACCACAAGCCGGTTTCTACCAAAGATCCGGCATGACCAGATAGATGAAACCCGGGTACACCAAACAGACACTGTAATATAGTTTTTAAATAAAATACTTTATATTAGATCTTGTAAAACTTACGATCGAGCACTTTATTATTTTTTCGATTAACTTGTGAAACAAAAAAACACACACACACACACACTATCCGTCACGGGACGAATAAAATGAATTCTCCAAATAACAGTTTAGCGGCACGAAAATTAAAATCAAGATAAACCTATGTCTAGAATCCTTATTCTGATTCTAGAAAATGTTTCAAATTTAAGGGGACTTAAAAAAAATTAAAATTCAGAAAATTTGACTTAATTGGTCTCTAATGACGATACATCAAATTTAATGCAAATCTGAAATATTTGACTTTTGAAAATGGAAGGTTGTGCCCCCATTATCCTACTAAAAACCCTTCAAAATAAAGTGAAATTTGGGGAATATTTATTAATTGATGTCTAATATATCATCTGAAAATGTCACAAAAATCAGAGGTTTCTGAATTTTCACAAATGGCTTCTACTCCCTTTTTAAAAAACGGAATTAAACTACATATAGCTTACATTACCACCCTTTACGCATAGCAGCTGTGTTTCAAAATTAATAATCATCGGTTAATTGCTTCAGGAGTAAATTTTGTATATAAAAATAAATATATACACATAATCAACCATTGTAATAGATTATTTAGAGATAAAAAAAAGGCTACCATCTAATGACACTGACCATCGAATTAAAAAAAAAATGATTTTTAATATTTTAATCTGGCGAATAGAACATCATTTGTGATTTGAATTAAAGTTTAAAACGGTAAAAGTATGATCAAACTGTGCCCCTAAACCAAATGGAACCGGAGCTTTCCACAGCGCCCCTGTCATATCAAAGAACCCAAAGCACGTTTTCACAACAGAAAGAAAATGAATTGTGAAAATCAAGCAAAATGCATCTCCAACCCCAGTCAAGTAAACCCTTACTCGATTTAATTAAATCCAAACCATCTCATCCTTATTCAATTTGCCGGAAATTAAAATTGTCACTATATTTTACAACTCCAAGACACATACACATTAAAATTGTCACTATATTTTACAACTCCAAGACACATACACATTTTATCTTGTAACTAATAACACTCGACATTAACTCGATTGGCCATCGATACCTGCAGTTTCACCGAAACACTAGACATCCATCGGCTGACGCTCAGTATTCTTTAGCACAACGTTCTAAATTTGTAGTTTTTCTGTGAAACTGCAGGCATCGAGGGCCGATCGAATTCATGTATAGTGGATTTGTAATAAAATATTATGCTCTTACATAATTGAGCACTCTTGTCATTTCTCATGTATTAAAGCACACCATTATAATAATTTGTATATATACAAGTGGGGAAAATGCTGGTTTTCATTTAGCATAATGCAATACTCTTCTGTAAAAAGAGACTTCTTTAGGTTACCGGTATCATAAATTTGTAAGCAATTGAATCATGAAACGAGGAAACAGCTGTCTATAGATGCTCTCTCATATATGTGTGTATATATATATATATATATATATATATATATATATGTAAAGGAGTAAGGCTACCAACATTTGTAGAATGTTTTTTTCAACATTTATTTATTATTTTGTTGTTTTACCATTTTATAATTTTATATAACGCGTTTCAAGCGGTGGTCCGCTTTCATCAGATATGAAAATCCATTTGAAGAAAAAAAATATATATATATATATATATTTATTGTTTATAACTTTTTTATATTTTCAAATGTATGCTAACCAGTGATTGTTTCCTCTGATGAAAAGAGCTTATTTTTGAAAATCCATGGATTAAGGACAATGTTTTTTTCATATTCCTTGTTTAATTTATCCAATTTTTATTTTCATCATTCATTTTCTCATATTATTGCTTTATATAGTATATCAAGCATTTACTTATCACAATATGATCTAATATTAAGATATAGCATTTATCTTTGTAGTTTCATCATATATATATATTATATATATTTTTATTTAATTTGATTCAATTTGCTATATTTGCTGTGTCTAAGGTGCCTTAACTGCCATTGCCCTTATTGAGCTGACTGTTTGGTCTCATATGTGGTGACATGATTGAACCTTGTTTCTCCAATATTGTCTAAAGATATGTTTCTATCGGATAATACGGAAATAAAATGTTTTCTTGAAGGATTTCTCTATGTGATGCTGTGAAGGGCACTGGAGAAAACGGTTTGGAGTCTTATGAACCATAATGTAAAATAAAATAAAATATTTCTAAATCGTCTTGGAAACGATCGTACCCGATGTAATCGTTGGATTAGAATTCTTGGAATAATTATCTCGAATCTCTGGATTTTATTCCCAACAGGATTTTATGTATCACACTAAAGTTTGGTTAACACGGTTTGCCTAGGTAATACTATTAAATAAACTAGTTAATAATTTAGTACATCGGTCTGGGAATGAACAAAGAAAACAGGAAAGTGAGAAATGAGTATCATGCAAAACTTTGGTTACCGTTTCCTCAAATATAAATCATTAAGGTCCGACTAAAAGTATGAAAATAAATATACAAGACAAATGTACAAGACAGACCCGTGACCACTTTGAAAATTCATAAACTGACATATCTAGGATATTCTTAACTTCTAGATTAATCTTATTATCTGTTATAGAAGTAAAGTGAGTTATTATTTTGCCATCGAATTTATATACGGTTTATACACTTCAAACACTTATGTAAATTACTCTACATGCTCACAGAGACATTAGTGGTTTAATTAACACAGAATAAGAGAGGACGACAGAAGTATGCCGAGAGATAGAGATAGATGTGCGACTGGGTTAGTTAATTATAAATTACGCCTAATTATAAAAAGTAAAACGGGATTATTTTTCGAACATACCTCAATCTCAGAACTAAGTTATATGTTAGCATGTATTTTGTGTGATTAAACTATATAGGAAAAACGTCTTAGGGAAACAAACGTTCATGAACTCAGCTTTAGTATAATGGTGGATAACATTTGACATTCAAGCAATTGATTAACTCACATTTAGTATAATAATAATTAGTGATGGGACGATTCTAATATTTTTCCCTGATTCTAATACAATTTCCAATTCTGATTCTTTTTAAACCTCTAAATATTAAGTTATAGAGTTGTTTTATTACCATGTCTTCATTTTCGGATTATCAGTAATTATGTCCATATATTTTTGCAAACGTAAAAAAATACACTGGTGAGTTGGGGGGGGGGGGGTATCTATAGATTTTAGTTTTACTACTATTTAAAATCAATAAATATTTAGAAATGTGATATTTAGAAGGCAATACAATGCAGAGGTGGGACGGATAGACACAAGTTGGAGCAAGTAAGACATAATGGTGGAAGAAATTAAATAGTTTCACCCTTAATACAATGTATACATACATATATATATATATATATATATATATATATATTTATTTATTTTCACAAATACACATATCTGTCTATCTACACAATGTTACAATGTTATGTAATACCTGTATCAATATGGTCTGGTGGAAACTCTGTATGATATATTTCGGGAACTCTTCTTCAGAACTGTGCTCAACTCAAGTTCAAGTGTGCATATGAATATTATATCCTATGGAGTTTCCACCAGACCATCTTGATACAGGTATTACATAACACTGTAACATTGTGTAGATAGACAGATATGTGTGTTTGTGAAAAAAAAAAAAAAATTATATATATATATATATATATATATATATATATATGTGTTTGTATAGATTGTATTAAGGGTGAAACTATTTAACTTGTTCCACAATTATATGTCTTATTTGCTCTAACTTGTGTCTATCCGTCACACCTCTGCATTGTATTGCCTTCTAAGTATCACATTTCTATATACTAATAAACAATGCTTCAAGCAAACTACATAAACCTGAATAAATATATATTTTTTTTAATCATTAGTACTAGCAATGGAAAATTAAGTTTTAAATAAAAAGAAAAAAAAAAAAAAAAAAAAAGAATCGTTTTTGGCACCAGAAAATAGGCACACATTCTGATACCCCCCAAAAGTTCTGATTTTCTGATTCCAATTAATAGTCCCAACACTAATAGATATCAAGAATACTACAATTCTTTTTAGATAGCAGTTTTGAACATTTTTTTTTTGGGGGGGGGGGGGGAGGGGGGTATTAAAACTTGTAAGAAAAATAGGCTAAAAAATCTACAAAAACCTGTTTTCACAGATTCTTCCATGTGTACCCCCTACTGCCACCGCCACCCCATATTTAACCCTTTTTACAGATTCCCTATCTTCCTGCCCATCATTTCACAGTGCCAAGTCCATTCTCAAAGCCATTAGTGGAAAGGAAATAGACAACCATTTGCAGTCAGTGAGATTTATTGACCAATTCATCAGAGGTCCAAGTGCCTTTAGGGACCGGTCATTTGTAGGTCAACCTAAAATAACCAATAAAAAATAAAATAGGGGAAATAAATAACAACGGGGATGGGAGGGGGTGTTATGGATCAAAGGTGAACCCTAAATAATTGGACACAAAAAATGGGGTCACCCGTCAGGCATAAGCAAGCTGTGACTTGTAGCCTTATTGGAAAATTGAAAATAAATATGCCTATACTAGCAGGGTTTTTTTTTATCAACACTTCTATTTTAAGGCATGGATAGACAGTGGTTACCAGAGCAGACTGACCCATTTTTACAAAATGTCAATTTTTGTAAATATATTTCATGGCTGAAATAAGCACCCACCCACAAAAAAAGAAAAGAAAAAGAAAAGCATTCTACCATTTTATTTGCAAGTACAAGTACGGACACAGATTTTGAAATAAATCTTTTAAATAGTTTGCAACTAGAGGAGAGGGAAAAAAAAAAAAAATTCGCTATTCAAAAATTTCACAAAAAAAAAAAAAAAAAAAAAAATTTTTTCAAAATTAAAGAAAAGAAAAAAAAAGGAAATAGTGGAAAAAAAAATCTTTTCAAAAAATCGTTTAAAACCGATAAATTTGTCTACACCAACAACACAATGAGCAAGAAAAGTATTTCCGTTGTTTTGACCATCAGTAGATATTTAAAATATCAAATCACCACTATGCTAATTTTTATGTATACGCCCCCTCCCCCGCCATAGACAAAAAAAGGATTTTCTTATTTCTCACTATACGATACAGGTGGGTATTTTTCCCATTTCGATAATTTCATCTATTTTTCTTTGAAACATCTATTAAAAAGTAATTTATAAACTATATAGGAAAAACGCCTTAGAGAAACAAATGTTCATTAACTCAGCTTTAGTGGCTAACATTTATTTACATTCAAACAATTGATTAACTCACATTAATAATAATAATACTACTACTACTACTACTACTACTACTACTACTACTACTACTAATAATAATAATAATAAATTTCACGAATATTACAATTCTTTTTAAATAGCAAAAAGGTATTGACTTAAAATTAAGTTTTGAATATTTTTGTTTTGGCCATTAAAACTTGGCAGAAAATATGCTACAAAATCCACAAAAACCTGTTTTCACAGATTCTTCCACTTATACGCCCTCACCGTCACGCCATATTAAACTATTTTTCTTTGAAACAACTGCCTATAAATATAACTTTATTTTGGGGAGATTTAAAAACAATGAAATGAAAACAATTATTTCTTAAGTTTAATCTATGCAAAGAGTGGTGTCATGATACAATAAAGTTTTGGGGGAAGTCCTGATTGTTTTGGTGCTGCCATTCATCTTTCCTGTCTTCGGTCAGTGAAGGATAGGTCTCATTCTAGAGTGAGGCTAATTTATTTTTTGTCCTAATGTAGCTTGCCTTTTTTTTTGGAGGGGGGGGGGGCTGAATTTTATCCCCACATTAAAAACGACCTTGTGTCTAACTCAGCCCTCATGGGGAGGCAAGTAAATGGGGACATGCAAACTGTTACATGTATCTTAAGAGAAAAGAAATGCTTCTTTGATGATTGGCTGTATTTGGTTTTTAAGTCACCCAAAAAGTCAGTGAAATGTCAAACATCTTCCAGGTTTGACCTGTGTGTATATGTGTATGTGTGTTACACTGTAGAGGGATGTTCCCTTTTATATCCAGTCTCTCATATCCTGTCTCAAGCAACGTGACTGGCTGCGGGCCCCCACCTTACTGCCATCCTCAAAAAATAATTAGGTGGCATTCAGTAGAAAGATAACGATTGAGGTGAAAAGTTCTTCATATTAAAAAGAAAAAAAGTAGACCGAAAAAACAAAAAAAACAAAAACGAAAAGCAAAGGGCAATATCTATATTTTACTTGTGTCTGTCTCTCTCAAGATGCAATTGAAAACAAAACCCTATACCAAGACCAAACAATTTAAGAATCCAACGATTATATTAACTTAGGGTAAGCATTACTATTAAGGGAGATACTTTTTTTTTTCTAAGGAAATTTCCCAACTGTATCCCCATTGAAATAATTTATATCGCTAATAATAATGATTACCTAACTTTGTAATAAGGTATTTTTTTGTCTGTTTTCTTTATTATTATTTTTTTTAACCACTATCAACAGCAAATACGTTTTACTTTATTTTATTAATAATTTTAAAATTAAACTATAGAAGTTACAAAAATAAAAACGATAAAATGATCCTGTGTGCACAGGACAAGATCAGCAGTTTTAGTAGTATACAACACTCCCAGCAACAAACATGTCCAATTTAAACAAATTCTTGTTGCATAGTTTTTTTAAATAATCAAATTTTTACAAGTTTCAACCATCACTACAAATCCTCATAATGTCTCACCATCCACCTGACAATCACATTCACCCTTATCCTTGAGTGGCCTTTGGGCCTTGATAAGCAAAGATTAAGTAATAAATACAAATTTGTATTGTTTCAAATGCTGAAGATTTTCAAACATTTAATAGAATCCTTATTGTATACAAATGTTTGTAGATTAATTTTTTTAATCACTATATTATGATTATAATGTTATGATTAGATTATAATGTTATGTTATGATTAGATTATAATGTTATGTTATGATTAGATTATAATGTTATGTTATGATTAGATTATAATATTATGCTATGATTATATTATAATATTATGTTATGATTATATTATAACATTATGTTATGATTATATTATAACATTATGTTATGATTATATTATAACATTATGTTATGATTATATTATAACATTATGTTATGATTATATTATAACATTATGTTATGATTATATTATAACATTATGTTATGATTATATTATAACATTATGTTATGATTATATTATAACATTATGTTATGATTATATTATAACATTATGTTATGATTATATTATAACATTATGTTATGATTATATTATAACATTATGTTATGATTATATTATAACATTATGTTATGATTATATTATAACATTATGTTATGATTATATTATAACATTATGTTATGATTATATTATAACATTATGTTATGATTATATTATAACATTATGTTATGATTATATTATAACATTATGTTATGATTATATTATAACATTATGTTATGATTATATTATAACATTATGTTATGATTATATTATAACATTATGTTATGATTATATTATAACATTATGTTATGATTATATTATAACATTATGTTATGATTATATTATAACATTATGTTATGATTATATTATAACATTATGTTATGATTATATTATAACATTATGTTATGATTATATTATAACATTATGTTATGATTATATTATAACATTATGTTATGATTATATTATAACATTATGTTATGATTATATTATAATATTATAATATATTATGATTATATTATAATATTATATTATGATTATATTATTACATTATATGATTATATTATAACATTATATGATTATATTATAATATTATGATTATATTATAATATTATGTTATGACTATATTATAATATTATGACTATATTATAATATTATGACTATATTATAATATTATGACTATATTATGACTATATTATAATATTATGACTATATTATAATATTATATTATGACTATATTATAATATTATGACTATATTATAATATTATATTATGATTATATTATAATATTATGTAATGATTATATTATAATATGATTATATTATAATATTATGTTATGATTATATTATAATATGATTATATTATAATATTATGTTATGATTATATTATAATATGATTATATTATAATATTATGTTATGATTATATTATAATATGATTATATTATAATATTATGTTATGATTATATTATAATATGATTATATTATAATATTATGTTATGATTATATTATAATATTATGTTATGATTATATTATAATATGTTATGATTATATTATAATAGTATGATTATATTATAATATTATGATTATATTATAATATTATGATTATATTATAATATTATGATTATATTATAATATTATGATTATATTATGATTATATTAGTATATATTATGATTACATTGAAATTACATTGTGAAATACATTGGAGCAGACAGTGGACTATACATGGCATTTGTTGACCTAGAATTGGCTTTTGACAGGATTCTCTGAGAAGTGCTCTGGTGGGCAATGCGCAAGCTTTGAGTGGAAGAGTGGTCTATAAGACTAGTACAATGCATGTACAGGAACGGCAGAAGCAGGGTACGGGTGGTTGACATCTATAGCGATGAGTTTAGTGTAAATGTAGGAGTACATCAAGGATCAGTCCTCAGTCTGTTGCTGTTCATTGTTGTCCTTAAAGTCCTCTGAAATGAGTTCCGAACATGGTGCCCATGGAAACTACTGTATGCCCATGACTTGGTCATAATGGCAGAGTCAATGAACGAGCTGAAAGAAAGATTGAAAGTATAGAAGAAGGTTCTGGAAGGAAAAGGTCTGAGGGTCAACACTGGAAAGACAAAGGTGATGCTTAGTGGCCCAGAACTCCAGTCTTTGAAGGACTCTGGTCAATACCCATGCGCGGTATGTAAAAGAGGGGTTAGGAGCAATGCGATACAGTGCAACCACTGCACTATGGTGCACAACATGTGCAGCAGAGTGCATGGTAGGTTCACACCAGATCCAGACTTCAGATGTAAGATGTCTAGGACTTGCATGCCCAATTGAGGACTGCCCTTACACAGAAGTTGAAATAGGCGGGGACACCCTGGAGATGGTATATTCCTTTTGCTACCTAGGAGATATGCTGAGTGCTGGAGATTCCTACGAACTAAGATCGACCATCAGAGTCCAGAGAGCTTAGGAAAACTTCAATCCTAACATCCCAATCATTACCATTATTATGATAGCTGCATAAGAAGCGTGATGTTGTATGGCAGTGAGTGTTGGACCCTCACCCAGGCCTCACTTGCTCGACGCTAGAGAAATGACAGGGCAATTATTAGGTGGATATGCAATGTAAAGTCGGACCAGATCCAGAACATTAGGTCAGACTTTCTAAATTGGGCATTTCAAAAGTTGATGCCCTAATTAGGGCTAACCGTCTTTGCTGGTTCAGGAATGTTGAAAGAAGCAAGGGGTATATTAGTCCATGCAGAGACCTAAGGCTAGACAGCAAAAAGAAAGCTGGGCACCCTAGGAAGACATGGAAAGAAACCATCAGGCAAGACCTTAAACAATGGCAAATTGACACAGTCAATCCCCACAATCTTGATTACTGGAGACTTAGCATAAGGACAGCCAGACCACGTTTTGTGAAAGGGAACATAGACAATGAACCTGGATAGTCGGTGAATGATGATTATATCATATATTATGATTATATTATTAGTTTATATTTTTATTATAATTTTTCATCTTTTGTATACTGCTAAGGTTAGATATTTTATTAATGACTTCATACTGCTTTCCATCTATTGCAAATATAACATATATATATATTAGCTACAGACACAAAAAAAGACAAAAAGAGAAAGGGAAAGAGACAGACAGAGACACACACACACAGAAAGAGAGAGATAAAGAGAAAGAGAGAGATAAAGAGAAAGAGAGAGATAAAGAGAAAGAGAGAGATAAAGAGAAAGAGAGAGATAAAGAGAAAGAGAGAGAAAGAGAGAAAGAGAGAGAGAGAGAGAAAGAGAGAGAGAGAAAGAGAGAGAGAGAAAGAGAGAGAGAAAGAGAGAGAGAAAGAGAGAGAGAGAAAGAGAGAGAGAGAGAGAAAGAGAGAGAGAGAAAGAGAGAAAGAGAGAAAGAGAGAAAGAGAGAGAGAGAGAAAGAGAGAAAGAGAGAGAGAAAGAGAGAAAGAGAGAGAGAGAGAAAGAGAGAAAGAGAGAGAGAGAGAGAGAGAAAGAGAGAGAGAGAGATAAAGAGAAAGAGAGAGATAAAGAGAAAGAGAGAGATAAAGAGAAAGAGAGAGATAAAGAGAAAGAGAGAGATAAAGAGAAAGAGAGAGATAAAGAGAAAGAGAGAGATAAAGAGAAAGAGAGAGATAAAGAGAAAGAGAGAGATAAAGAGAAAGAGAGAGATAAAGAGAAAGAGAGAGATAAAGAGAAAGAGAGAGATAAAGAGAAAGAGAGAGATAAAGAGAAAGAGAGAGATAAAGAGAAAGAGAGAGATAAAGAGAAAGAGAGAGATAAAGAGAAAGAGAGAGATAAAGAGAAAGAGAGAGATAAAGAGAAAGAGAGAGATAAAGAGAAAGAGAGAGATAAAGAGAGAGAGAGAGATAAAGAGAGAGAGAGAGAGAGATAAAGAGAGAGAGAGAGAGAGATAAAGAGAGAGAGAGAGAGAGATAAAGAGAGAGAGAGAGAGAGATAAAGAGAGAGAGAGAGAGAGATAAAGAGAGAGAGAGATAAAGAGAGAGAGAGATAAAGAGAGAGAAAGAGAGAGAGAGAGATAAAGAGAGAGAAAGAGAGATAAAGAGAGAAAGAGAGAGATAAAGAGAGAAAGAGAGAAAGAGAGAGAGAGAGAGAGAAAGAGAGAAAGAGAGAGAGAGAGAAAGAGAGAAAGAGAGAGAGAGAGAGAGAGAGAGAGAAAGAGAGAGAGAGAAAGAGAGAGAGAAAGAGAAGAGAAAGAGAAAGAGAAAGAGAAAGAGAGAGAGAGAGAGAGAGAGAGAAAGAGAGAGATAAAGAGAAAGATTAAGAGAAAGATAAAGAGAAAGATAAAGAGACCTTGTTACAGTGAGAGAAAGAGACATGTGGGATGGATCTAACATTTGGTCCATGTTCGACTTGGCTTAAAAATATAATTTATATGCAAATGTTTCAGACTCACAGCATTACCCGGATGTTTGAGGGTCAAGACATTAAGTGGGTGGGGTAGGCCTAATGAAATCCCAAATAAAGGAAGATAATTGTCACTGGGAGTCATGAGTGGGGATTTTGGTGGGGGTGGGGGGGATAACAGGATTAAGCATCAAAACAAAGGAGTGTTCCATTGATCACTGGGAGTGGAGTGAGGGGGAGGGAGATCGAGGGGGCCAATGGGCTTTGTATGTCTAAGGAATAAGGTCTTTAAGTGCAGAGGCAAGAAAAGCAATTGTCAAACATTTCATGAGAACTCACATTTAAATAGGAATGTCATACAACAAATTGTAAATAAAGCCATTCTGGGGCTGGGGTAGTGGCAGCACCATTCACTTCAGTAGGTTAAGTAAGAGTTGGTCTGCCACTATAAGCAGACTTCTACCCCAGACTCCACATGGGCAGATCTAGGAAACATGGATACACAAAACAGACACTAGTGTTAGTTTTTAGATACTTTAAATTAGCTCTTGTATAATCTAACATCGAGCATTTATTGTGTTTTCCCCAATTAACGTATGATACATGCTACATTGTAAATATGTATATAAACCATATTTAATTTATTTTTTAAAGTATCCAATATGTTATAGTCTTTGTCAAACGTTATTTTTTATTTATTTTTTTTGTTTTTACCGAGATCAATAGATGGAACAACCATTTAAATTGCACCTCATTAAAGCTAAGTGTCCAATATGAATAGATAAATCAAAGAAATATTGCATTTGTGAATTCTAGAAATATTTTTTAGGTTTACGGTTAAAATGGTAAAATTATTTAAATGTAGCATCTCTAGCCTAAGTTTTGAAATTACTGCTTAGTAAAGTTAATTATCCTAAAAATGTATGCTTTACTTTTTAAACTAATCAAAAATTCAAATAATACTAATGGTAAATTATGAAATAACATTAAAAATAAATAGAAATTATATTTCTGAATTTTTGAGATGAGGATTGATAATTTGCATGATTTCGGTTATTTGGACTACATTTCTCATCTTGGGTGTTTTCATCACAACGTTTCACCCGCTGTAACCTCCGGCCTTCTTCAGGTGTATCTCTTTGAATTCGGGAATCTGGACGGAATTTCCGCAAGGATCCGTGGCGCAGTGTGTATAGTACTAAGTTAAATTCGGTTCCAAGTGATAGTCATCTGAAGGTTCAATCAACGGTGCGGGCGATACGAAGAATTGCAAATTACTGAAGACTTCTCCCAGTCATGACTGACGGAAAAAGAACATGCTATCCCATGGATTAAATAAAGGGTTCCGTTCGAAATTCCATCACGATTCCCGAGTTCGAAGAGATACACCTGAAGAAGGCCGGAGGTTACAGCGGCCGAAACGTTGTGATGAAAACACCCAAGATGAGAAATGTAGTACAAATACCCAAAATTATGCAAATCGAAATTAATTCAAACATTTTAGCTAATATCAATTTTAAACTATATTAGTAATGATATGCTCCCTCGGGTGGCATGTTTTTGCTAGTTGTATATGACGAACGAACATATACTACACTGCCCCCTAAAAAGAGGAGGTAAGGACGGGAGGAGTGTCTCGTGACAACAAAATCTTCATTAGTCATAGTGTAGTTGTTTTTTTTTTTTACGGCATATCAACTTTTATAGAGTTATTTAATGCCAAATCAGGTCATTTTGGTAAAAGTTTTTATACTTCAAGTTCTTTATCAAATATTTATTCATGGCGTTTGGTTTGGTTGTTTTGTAGAGGAAAAATGTTGTCTTTGCTTTTAGCTTGGCAGAACATGATTGAGTTTGGCAAAGGGAAAAGAAAAAAAAACAGACAATAACATCAATGTTTGGTGCATTTTAAGTCAGGAAGCCGGTATCTTCAGACAGCCTGATCTGGTAGCAACAGATAGACATGGATAAGAATTTTTCATAATTGTAGGTTAGAAATGATTTCAAGGATTTACTTTTTTTTTTTCACTGATGGGTCACCGCTTATCAAAGCCAAAGGGCCATCTGAGAATAAAGGTTAAAAGGATTGTTGGTTGGATGATGATTTTCGTCACGAGAGGATTGGAAGCAGTAAATGGCCAGAAGATTACTTAAGAGGACTTGATTTTCCAAGAGGTCAGCTCAACGAGTATTTATTCACGTCAGACTTTAAGACCATACTGTAGTAGGTTGGGAAGCAAACTTGTGGTATTATGTTTCACATATATCATTGTTTACAAATACTCTATCACACTTGGGTTTCAAATCGCCATTTTTATTCTTTAAACTTGCAGATGCAATATATACATTTTCAGAATATCTGTCTTTTTTTGTTGTATTCTCTCTTAATAAGGACAGGAATTAATTTTAAATTTTAATCAAGTCACACAAAAGAAAAGATATTCCAACTAAAAAAAAAAAAAAAAGAAAAAAGTTTTACTCGCTTCCAAGTTTGGATTTTAAACTTTCCGTTCTCAAACGATTATGGTTTCTTAAAATAGAACCAGCAATTAGATAGGATACGGATTTTAATTATAATTAATTAAAATATAAATTAATGAGCAGATATTAATCCTCAGGGATAACCTTTTTTTTTGTAGTTTTTCTTTAGTTTTTTTAAATAAAATAAAAACATGTTCATTTTATTTATTACTTTTTTTTTTTTTAAATTTATTTCTTTGAAATTAATTAATTTTTGTTCAGACTGCAATGAACAAAACCACCGTTGCCCCGAACTTAGCCAAGACTTCCAATATTTTAAATGGCCTATGGATTCGAAACAGAAACATTCAATTTTTGCTCTACTTCTCTGGAGATTTTATGAATGGTCGACTTTTCATCGTTGACTGAAATAGATGGAGCAATTGTTCTTTCTTTTGTTATTCAAGGAATGTGTTCAATTCTTGAAGGAATAGCGAAAGAAAGGAAAATAAAAATAATTTTAATTATTAAAAACAAAATACTCTTTTTATAAATATTAGTGATGGAACGATTCCAAAATGTTTCCCTATTCCTATACAGTTACCGATTCTGATTATAAAAATTAAAAAAATAGAGTAATTCTTTATCGAAGACGGGTGGGGGGTATTTAGTCTTCATTTCGTTCTCATCTACTTTTAGATATCATTTTCTTTTTAATTTCACAAACTTCTTAATGTTTTCCGTTTTTGCATTCTATCCAAGATTTTGATAAACTCATTGTGTGCCATTTTTCCTATTTGTCCACTTGCACTATTTTTACCTGTGACATTTTTACTGGGCCATTTCTTCCAGTGCTATTTTAAACGAAATTCAGTATGATATATAAATTTTAGTTTTGCTGGTAGTTTAAAATTAATAAATATTTATAATTTTATCATTGGTACCAGCAATAAAAAAATAAGTTTTAAACAAAAAAAAATTTTTAAGAATTTTAAAGAATCGAATTTTTCCGATTCCGATACCACAAAAAGTAATGATTTCTCAATTCTGATTCCCAATAATCGTCCAACATTAATAACTATGTATAAGTGGTGTACTCTTTAACAACGTGCGCTGTGACTTACATACCCGACAAATGGTTGGATCATTCTACCGCTCGAGAAGGTACCCAACTCCTGATGCAATTCTCTACCTGTATAAGAGTCAGATTCGGCCCAAGATGAAGTACTGCTGCCACATCAAGGGAGGTGCCACTCAAAGCATTCTTTCTTGCCGTAACAGTACAAAAATCTACTTCGCCATATAGTGGGAAATGATCCTTTCTCTTCCCTTCAGCACCTTTCTCACAGAGGAGATATGCTAGTCTCTCTCTACTCTACTAATATTTCCATAGGTGTTTAACAGAAAAAGCTCTGTTGCCCAACCAAAAAAAAAAAAAACCTCTGCAATAAATAATCTTTCTACCAATACTGCAAAGAACTCCTTTCTTCCTCTGTATATATAAAATCAAACAGAACTTTAATGAACAAAGTTTCTTTCAAAGAACTTCCCACCTGTGGAACATGTTACCACGGGAATGTTTCCCTATAGATGAAAACATGGTTGTTTTCAAGTCCCATGTCAAGAAATATCTGTCATGTAGTCCTGTGGATTAATCTTAGTTCTCAATCGTTTCATAGTACTGTTCCATGACCCAATTGAAAATCTCCGTAACCTTGAGTGGTTTTGGGCCTTGGTAAGTGGTGATCTGAAAATGTGACATATTTTATATATCGATTTGATCCGTTTGATCATTCCCTCAAAATTTCTTACATCTTATATAATTCAGACTAAAACAAACGTTAAATTTTCAATAATTGCTAAGTTTCTTGACCAAATATGCCGTGAGCACACAAACACATGCTTATATTTATGTAGATGCATACGTTACCATTCATCAATAATCGACAGAAAGTGAACTGGGCGAGCAGCTTACCTAAAATAAAAAAAAATTAAAAAACAGTGGTCAAATTGGTTGTAAGAGGAAAAAAGTTAAACAAAAAACGGCAATATATTTACTGAAAAAAGGATTATTTGTATGATTCACATTAATATTGTGTAAAATTAAATAGGCGATTTATTCGTTTCGCAGCCCAAATGGCAGACAATAAACTGTCTGCTAATTTCGTATTTTTTCCCGACCTCACAAATGCATAAGTAAACCCAAATCAATTGTTTTGGACTAATTTCCCAACTATATTTCCTTTAAAATAATTTATGATAAATTTGAAATGAGTCCAAAACGATTTGGGTTTACTTACACATTTGTGAGGTCGGAAAAAAAAAAAAAAAAAAAAAAAAAAAATCAGAAATTAGCAGACGGTTCATTGTCTGCCATTTTGGCTGTGAAACGTATGTATGAGATTGAGATTTTAAAGGAAAATATGGTATATTATTTTTTTTGTTCAAAACCATGTTTACATAGGTAACAAGCTATTCTCATGAATGTTATTCTCACGTTTCGGCCGATCTAACCGCCGACTTTCTTCATGTGCATCTTGTCGAACTTGGAAATCTGTACAAAATTTCGAATCGAACCCGTTATTTAACTCATGAGGGTAGATTGCTCTCGTTCTGTCAGTCATGACCGGGTAAAAAAATAAGATTCGAAATTCCGTACAGATTCCCAGAGTCCATCAAAGATTTCAGAAGTTGACAAGATGCTCCTGAAGAAAGTCTGGGGATACATCATCTGAAACGTTGTGGAAATAACATCCAAGATGAGAACAGTAATCTGAATAGTACAAATGCAAATTATCAGTCCTTATCTCAAAAATTCCGAAACAAAAGGAAAGCATGTGATAGGAGGTTCACACCAACTCGGAAAATATGCAAGTTATTCGACATTTAAACATTTTCTTCAAACTTCGGCATTTATTATTTTAATGCTAAAGCTGAGTTAATCAATGTTTGCTCCGCCAAGATATTTTAACCACACAAAATACATTCTAAAATGGTTTCATTTAATTCAAAGAGGCCATCCTCCCATGCATTATCTCCTCCTTCAGAGTAGGGGGATTATTGCTTGTCGCCCAACAGATTACCGACGAGTCCGTTCACACCTATTTTTTGTATTCTTGCAGAGTGTCCCCACCCCTCGGGGAGCTGGTTTTCCACAAATTAAACTGACTATGTGTCCACATAAACGCAGGGCTTCTTGGGGGCTCTTTTCATATCAACCTTGGTACATTCTTATTCTAGGGTCTGGTTTGCAAGAGGCCTGACCCTTTTGTCTCAATTTTGGTCGTCTTCAGGCGGTTGCAAAATGAAATAAATTGGTGAATCTATCAAGAGGGTGCTCTTTTAAATTATTTCAAAAGCAGAGAGACACACACAGCCGCAGAAAGAGAGAGAGAGACACACACACACAGCCGCAGAAAGAGAGAGAGAGACACACACAGCCGCAGAAAGAGAGAGAGAGACACACACACAGCCGCAGAAAGAGAGAGAGACACACACACACAGCCGCAGAAAGAGAGAGACACACACACACACAGCCGCAGAAAGAGACACAGCCGCAGAAAGAGAGAGAGAGAGAAACACACACAGCCGCAGAAAGAGAGAGAGAGACACACACAGCCGCAGAAAGAGAGAGAGAGACACACACACAGCCGCAGAAAGAGAGAGAGAGAGACACACACACACAGCCGCAGAAAGAGAGAGAGAGACACACACACACAGCTACAGAAAGAGAGAGAGAGACACACACACACAGCCGCAGAAAGAGAGAGAGACACACACACATACACGCAGAAAAAGAGAGCACACACACATACACGCAGAAAAAGAGAGCACACACACATACATAGGCACACGCACACACACAGAGACAGAGAGAGAGAGACAGAGAGAGAGAGAGAGAGAGACAGACAGACAGACAGACAGAGAGAGAGAATAAGTAAATAGTTAAGTAAATATGTCTTCAAGAAGAAGTTACAATGTGAAAGAGCGGGAACTACCGTTGGAAATGAAAGTGTTGAGCACAGAAAGGAGATCAGAGGAACAGCAATAAAACCCGCCATCCATGCCAATCATCATCATAAAAAGTTTACAACAAAAAAGGAGATTGATGCAATTAACAAACAACAGTTTTCTATTCAATCGGCTCAGCCGAATAAAAGCCCCATTAAAAATATTCGTTTTTTTTTTTTAAAGACAGGAATTGATAAATAAGAAATCGTAGGAAGGTGTCGGGTCGGTGAGGCTTAATCCCCGTTGCAACGATGATCGCACCCTCTACCCTTCTTTCGTAGAACACAGAAAAGTGCATTAAACATGTCAGAAAGAAAGAAAAAAAACACAAAAACGTAGAGTCGAGGAGGGGGAAAAAAATAAAATAATAATGGCACATAATTGAAATCACACACACACGTGTGTATGCGATAGCTGAAATTCAAGCAGTTTCATATTTTCTATGTAATTTAACAATTTGCCCGTTTAATGAGGTAAGATCTTCAAAGCGATTTCTTTTTGGAAATTCATAAAATTATATGCACGCGAGAGTACGTATGAAACGATATTAAAAAAGTAGGTGCATTTTTTTTTAAAATCATTATATATATATATATATATATATATATATATATATATATATATATATATATATATATCTCGCCTGTGCGTGTTGCAGGTGTTACGAAATGAAACCGGAGAGAATGAATTAAGTGAAAAAATATTTTGTTGATTGTCCCTAATGGAAAATTTCCTGATAAACAGTTGCAGGAAAATAGACATTTTTTTTTTTTTTGCGCAATAAATTGTTTCTATATTTTTTAGAAGGGGGGTGGTGTATTCACGAATTTAAAAAAAGCATATATGCATGCACACACACATATATATATATATATATATATATATATATATATATATATTATAGCATAATAACTATTCTCGAAGGCCACTTAGGTTTTTCAATAACTGAGATGATTAATACTACTACTACAAATAATAATACTACTAATAATGAAAAAAAAAAAAAGAAAAAAAAAAAATGGCACCCACCCACCTGCATAATATAACTAAAAGTCCTTAATATATACCTCATTTTATTTATTTTACTTGTGACACTGATAATTGAATGCATTCAACTATTTATACAGAAAATTGCTAGGTGGGAATAATTGTTCCCTTCACCCATTTTGATTGTCCTTATGGTAACGTGGTAGCGTATGTATTTATAAAATATAATTATACATGGACACGCGTTTCGTCGTCTACGACTCATCAGCGTGGTTCGAGATTGGTAAAACTAGGTTTAGCTACGCTGATGAGTTGTCAACGACGAAACGTGTCCAATAATAATTATATCTTATCAATATATGACACAATATGAATTGAGTCTTCAACTTCAATAATGCCAAAATAATTTTATAACGTGGGGGCGTAGTGATGGATGCCAACTGAACAAGAAAATTTAACGTTGTGTGAAAGTGTTGGAAGCAGTTAACAACGGACAATCATGCAGGAGAAATGTTGAGTACGAATCGGGGCACGAAGTAGATTTATCAGACATGCAGCTCATCCAAATGTTGACGTCTAAATTCCCTACAGGTTTTATTGATCCTGGAATTTCCTTTAGAACGGGGTCATTAAGAGGTATGTATTGTCTTGGCCTTCGGGGCTTGATTTACGCCGGCCTATGGGTTTGTCCTGTGCAGTTCTAGGAGGTCAACCCTCCTAGGCTTTGCCTTCTCACCCTTTGAGAAATGGGTTAGTTTATTGCTAATCGCCTGAGGCGCCCCTACCGGGGAATGCCGACGGGGCTGCACAGGCAATTTTTAATGGCCAGAGTGCTCACCTTCTCGGGGGGCTGGTTTATCAAATCCCACTTTCCTGACCTTGTGTCACATCTTACCTTGTGGGAGGAAGATAAATGACATGTACAATATGTAACCAGAATTACATTGGCACATGTGCAGGGTAAACTCCTAAACTGCTAAACGTATAAATTATGGGATACGTATTCTAGGTAACATGGTGAGTAACGTGGACAATTATTTTTCTTGCAAACTTGATTGTTTCTGGGGTGTGGCCTCGAAATCGCACCCTATCCCCCAGAAATAATTAAACGAGATACAATTTCCTACCAAATAAATAACGTTTAGTTAAGCTGTTAAAAATAAATTATGTTTCGTTACCTACTAGATGGATAGAGTACACGTGTGTCTCTCACTTACGGGATGGATAGAGCACACGTGTGTCTCTCACTTACGGGATGGATAGAGCACACGTGTGTCTCTCACTTACGGGATGGATAGAGCACACGTGTGTCTCTCACTTACGGGATGGATAGAGAACACGTGTGTCTCTCACTTACGGGATGGATAGAGAACACGTGTGTCTCTCACTTACGGGATGGATAGAGAACACGTGTGTCTCTCACTTACGGGATGGATAGAGAACACGTGTGTCTCTCACTTACGGGATGGATAGAGAACACGTGTGTCTCTCACTTACGGGATGGATAGAGAACACGTGTGTCTCTCACTTACGGGATGGATAGAGCACACGTGTGTCTCTCACTTACGTGATGGATAGAGCACACGTGTGTCTCTCACTTACGGGATTGATAGAGCACACGTGTGTCTCTCACTTACGGGATGGATAGAGCACACGTGCGTCTCTCACTTACGGGATGGATAGAGCACACGTGCGTCTCTCACTTACGGGATGGATAGAGTACACGTGCATCTTTCACTTACGGGATGGATAGAGTACACGTGCGTCTCTCACTTACGGGATGGATAGAGTACACTTGTGTCTCACGGGATGGATAGAGCACACTTGTGTCTCACGGGATGGATAGAGCACACGTGTGTCTCTCACTTACGGGATGGATAGAGAACACGTGTGTCTCTCACTTACGGGATGGATAGAGAACACGTGTGTCTCTCACTTACGGGATGGATAGAGAACACGTGTGTCTCTCACTTACGGGATGGATAGAGAACACGTGTGTCTCTCACTTACGGGATGGATAGAGCACACGTGTGTCTCTCACTTACGTGATGGATAGAGCACACGTGTGTCTCTCACTTACGGGATTGATAGAGCACACGTGTGTCTCTCATTTACGGGATTGATAGAGCACACGTGTGTCTCACTTACGGGATGGATAGAGCACACGTGCGTCTCTCACTTACGGGATGGATAGAGTACACGTGCATCTTTCACTTACGGGATGGATAGAGTACACGTGCGTCTCTCACTTACGGGATGGATAGAGTACACTTGTGTCTCACGGGATGGATAGAGCACACTTGTGTCTCACGGGATGGATAGAGCACACGTGTGTCTCACGGGATGGATAGAGCACACGTGTGTCTCACTTACGGGATGGATAGAGCACACATATATCTCTTATATATCTAAGTATAAAAACATATAACTTAAAATGCTAAAGATATTGTTTATACCAGTCCTGGTACGGGTATTCTAGTTATATATATATATATATATAAAATGCGGAATATTTTTGTATTTTTTAAAAACTTTTTTCTTTTTTCCTTCTTTCTATTCTATTAATATGTTTCTTCTCGTTAACACATCATTTTTTGCGATCCAATTTGGTATCACAATCTCCAGGTTTGTATTCGTATTATTGTTGGCTTGTAAGAAAAACTTACATTCCTAATTGAACTTACATAAATGCTCCGGTGATGCAAGTTTTTTGTTTTTATTTCCTGATGTTTTGGACAAGATTAAAAAAAACAACTTTCTTCTGATTAGGTACATTCATTAGATAAACAGGATGTATAACTATATGTTGGTTGTCTAAGTCTTAACGAAACGGTCCGTCAAGAAAGGATCTTTTCAGAAATTAATAAGGACATGGTTACTGGAATCTACTCCTTATATATATATATATATATATATATATATATATATATATATATATAACATAACATGGACAACTTGAATTTGTTCAAGTATGCTCGAAATTTTTCCAGAAACATGTGTAAGATATTTTGGGCTTCGAAATTGACATTAAAATCACACCATGATATAACTCTGATCTATCATTTTATTTATAGCTCTATTGCAATTTTTGAAATAACTATTTAAAAAAGGTTTATATATTGAACATTCAACTACATTTTGCTTTCAAAAATTGATTCTTGTAAGAATTGATCTGGACTATATAAAATAATTGTTCGTTATATTATCAAATATATATGCGCATTAATGCCGAGCGGTTAGAATGTTACCAGGTTTTATCCAACACACAACATCTTTAACAAGTGCTTGTGAACCCAAACATTGTGAGCTAAATTGGGTATTACGTAAGTATTCAGAAGTCATCAGTGGGGAAAGCGCTACAGACGACGACACATAGCCTGATGGGATCGTGTAGATGAGGCCCCCCCACCCCCCACACACAGACAAAATGAGGTTGTAGTAACATATACAGAAACATACACACACACACATACTACCATCGCATATTCTGACGGAACACGTGCCCGTGGATAATTATATTTCTATCTAAGTTTTATTACATACTAAAAGGATGGAATCCATTCAATTCATTGAGTATTTGCATAAAAAAAATCTGCTTCCACATGAATTGATAGATAGCTGTTCACCATTCTGTGATGCATTCACAATAGCATTTATTCTACATTTTGGACAGCTTAAACCTAACCCGATGAACCTAGAACAGCTTGTGAAACAGTACCACGGAGCTGCCCTCTGGCTTACTATAACATTATCGTTTTTAAGTAATGTAAACACATTCTTGTTGAGCCGTCCTCTTAAATAGTCACTTTATAACCAGTTTGAACCATCATTACTAATCCCCTCTGCGTTTCACCATCTACTTGTCAACCCCAATAACCCTTATTTGAGTGGCTCGTGGACCTTGATAAGCGGTGACTATCGTAAAAAAATTAAAAAAAAAAAGAAGGTCAATGGCATGTGCGCACACTGCACATCACTGGCGGGGGTTATTTTTTAAAACTTGTTTAGAAAAAATCATATACAAGTACCGTGTGTTGGTATTAAATAATCTCTAAAGGGTTGCTATGCCGTTAAAAAGACAAAAGAACTATAATTATTTGGTTGTTTCATTTTATGAAACAACCAAATAATTATAGTTCTTTTGTCTTTTTAACGGCATAGCAACCCTTTAGAGATTATTTAATACCAACACACGGTACTTGTACATGATTTTTTACATGGAAACAGTTGTGTAAATAATTGTAGAGAACCGGTTCTGGTGGTGCACCGGTTCTGAGAACTACTGATTGTTTCCTCTCGATTGTGCTCAAAAGTGACCAGAGTATTAAGAATTCACCATTGTTGGACCTTTCCCGCGGAGCTCTCACAAAATTAAGACTCTGGGTCCCCTCGGTAAGCAATGCTCCTATCTTAAACGTAGAGTAATAACTAAATATCTGTTATTGTTTTGCATAATGCACCTTGCTCGTCTTTTATAATTGTCAACTGTAAATAAATGTGTTAATCGTATTTTGGTCATAGCTTTTCGTTTTTATGTTTGGAATATGTTTAATACACGAATGGTGAAATCAAATAACGCAGATAGTTATTAAAATAAAGAAAAAAAAAGCTAATCTGTTATGTTAATTCCTGAAAATATTAAACATTTGCGTGCAAAGGGGCGCACATATTGCGTAGTTCCTCTCGTTGGCATTTGAACTGCAATTTTCCTGTACTTTAAAATTTTTTTATTTAATAGCTAGCCCTTGAACATAAAAATTAGATCATTTAAAACTTTTGTTTTAGAAATCTTTGACGAGAAAAAAAAATCGATTACAAATCTGAACTGTCAACGAAATCACAATTGAAAGATTAATAAACGTATTTTTTGTCAAATCAGAAAATCTATTGAAAATGCAGAAATTAACATTTCATGAGAGGGAAAAAAGCGAGGAAAAAATGGATTTTTCCTCTTTTCAATTCTGAAGAGAAACGCTTGTTTTAAATTACGGCTTAAACAAAAAGTTAAAATAAGAACCAAAGGGAGAAATGATAAATATGACGATTACATTGGAAAGAGACAGTAACGAAGGAAAGAAGGGGCAAATAACGAGAAAGGAAAGAAGGGGCAAATAACGAGAAAGGGAGAGGGGGCAAATAACGAGAAAGGGAGAGGGGGCAAATAACGAGAAAGGGAGAGGGGGCAAATAACGAGAAAGGGAGAGGGGGCAAATAACGAGAAAGGGAGAGGGGGCAAATAACGAGAAAGGGAGAGGGGGCAAATAACGAGAAAGGGAGAGGGGGCAAATAACGAGAAAGGGAGAGGGGGCAAATAACGAGAAAGGGAGAGGGGGCAAATAACGAGAAAGGGAGAGGGGGCAAATAACGAGAAAGGGAGAGGGGGCAAATAACGAGAAAGGGAGAGGGGGCAAATAACGAGAAAGGGAGAGGGGGCAAATAACGAGAAAGGGAGAGGGGGCAAATAACGAGAAAGGGAGAGGGGGCAAATAACGAGAAAGGGAGAGGGGGCAAATAACGAGAAAGGGAGAGGGGGCAAATAACGAGAAAGGGAGAGGGGGCAAATAACGAGAAAGGGAGAGGGGGCAAATAACGAGAAAGGGAGAGGGGGCAAATAACGAGAAAGGGAGAGGGGGCAAATAACGAGAAAGGGAGAGGGGGCAAATAACGAGAAAGGGAGAGGAGGCAAATAACGAGAAAGGGAGAGGGGGCAAATAACGAGAATGGGAGAGGGGGCAAATAACGAGAATGGGAGAGGGGGCAAATAACGGGAACGGGAGGGGTGCCAATAACGGGAACGGTGCCAATAACGGGAACGGGAGGGGTGCCAATAACGGGAAAGGGAGGGGGCAAATAACGGGAAATGGTAGGGGGGGGCAAATAACGGGAAAGGGGGGGGGCAAATAACGGGAAAGGGGGGGGGGCAAATAACGGGAAATGGAGGGGGTGCAAATAACGGGAAATGGAGGGGGGGGGGCAAATAACCGGAGATGAAAAAAAATGAGAAAAGTGATATGAAAATCGGAATAAGTAAATAGAAAAAAATGTAGATGAAATGGGAAGACATACTATAGAAATGTCTAAAAACTAGCATAAATATAAAAATCTGAACAACACTAAACAGAAATAAAACAGTGGGAAATGTTAGATATAACAAAAACAGTAAATGAAAAAAACAATCAAAGTAGAAAGATAAAAAGATAAGTCGTATAAAAACTGGAATTAAATATGAAAATAAGAATTAGAAGAATAAAAGAGGAAACACTTGAAACTGAATATGGGGATTTTTTTTTTTATTAAATATGAATGAATCCGGACCAGTGCGAAATAGATTTTGAGCAAAAGACGTTCCGTTTTTTATTTGTTTAGTTTTTAATTAAAATAAAATAGGAAAAAAGAAATTGAAAATAAAAATTAAAGACTTAATTAAAAATTAGGGGGGAAACATTTTTTTTATATAAAAATTTAATTTAATTTTTTCTTCCCAAGAGACAAATATTTTCCAGATTTGGCGCTATTTTCATTTGATTCCTAACGCCAACAGAGCCGTAAAAATCTATATAAAAGGACCCACCCTCACGATTCGCGCGCTCGGAAATGTGTGTACGGGGGGGGGGGGGGAATGGGAAGGGGTCATAAAAGTATCGTTTCTTTCTTCTGAGTGAAGGGGTGAGAATCAGTGGAAAGAGCGGAAGGGAAAAACAGGAAATGCAATTGACGTCAAAGAGTTGAGGGAGGGGAGGAGAACTTAAATAAAATAAAAATGATTGAAAGGGTGAATCACTTTTGGCGGGGCCATCAGGAATCGGTTAGAGCAGGTTGGGACAAGAGGTGAGAAAAGAGCGATGTTGTGGTGGTGTTGGGTTCTAAAATAAAATAAAAATTATAAAATATGAACAGCGATTTCTGAAGCTGTTGTTTAGAGGACCGAATTATTCAAATTCAAAAACGAATAAAAATTTCAATTATTATTTTTTTTAATTTAAAAAAAAAAAATAAAATAAAATAAAATGAAGATTTAATAATCAATTAATCAAAGAACGAAATTTCAAGTGTCGGAAAATAATCAAAATTTAATCGAAAATTTTATCAAAATAAAATTCATTTTTGTTCGTCACGCTTCTTGAGTTTGAAATAGAAATTTCATCACCAAACGAGTTTTATAGTTTTTACATGCGTCCATACATTTCTATAAGAGGCTCTGTCCGTCGAATTATGCACCGGTCAGTCAGTTCGTCCGTCACACACGTGTTTGAAATAGCATTTTACTCGCTTTATTTATTTCCTTCCCACTGTGGGAAGATGTGGCATAAGGCCGGAAGGTAAAGCCAACATTCCAGTGGAAGAGCAGCTGGCCTCTAAAAATAGCCTGGGCAGCCTCGTCGGCATTCTCCAGTAGGAGCGCCTCAGGCAACTAGCAATAAACAAACTTCTTCCCAAAGATCTGGGAAGGTGGACCTCCTAGAACCAGCCAAGACATGCCACAGTCCGACAGATAAAGGCCACCGAAATGGCCGGTCTCTGTTGGACTGATTGGCGATAACTTATTCTCGACTGGTATTTAGGCGGTACAATCATCAGCCGACTTTCGTCTACTGAATCATTTGGGAATCAAGGGAGGCACGAGAGCGCTCTACTCCTTAATAGACTCCATGAATGGTCTATGCTGGAAATCTCATTTCTTTGATCAATCATAACTCAAAAACAAATAAACCAAATTAGTTCAAACTTTGCAGAAAATTTTTATTTGATAGGTTTTATGAGTGTGTAGAATTTTAGCATCATTAGTCAAGACAACCCAGATATCCAGAAAGTTCAATCATGAAATCATGTTATCTGTGTGTACGTACGTACGTGCCACCCTGTATCTCATCAACTATTTGATGGATTCAGCTGATTTTTGGCAGAGATAGAAGTTCTAGGGTCTAGTTGATGGCATTTTAATTCCAGTTTACCATATACCTTAGTTTTCCAGAAAATTCAAAAAAACCTAATAAGGCATTGTATTGAGGCATAGTCTTTACAAAAGTAGTGACATTCCATGAAAAATGCCAGTATACTGAAATCATATACCCTTAATAGGGTTAAGATGAAAATTCATATACACTAAATGTACACAAGCAAGGAAATTCCCAATTTTTTACACTTTTATTGTCATTAAGGGTATGACTACATATCAACCAAACTATTTCATTATCACATAACTACAGTATAAATCTCTATGCATGAATGGATGAAGTGTGTGAGGTGTGCTGAAGAAAAATTCCTACCAGTAAAATACATAGCCCTGTTGTGCTCGCATACCCTTAATGACAATAAAAGTGTAAAGATTTGGGAATTTCCTTGCTTTTGTAAATTTAGTGTATATGAATTTTCATCTTAACCCTATTAAGGGCATATGATTTCAGTATACTGGCATTTTTCATGGAATGTCTTTGGTCTCTGTACAGGTTTTTTTCAGGATAGCTTGACATGAGAATACTTCTCTCTACAAGTAAACACTGACCAAATATTCAAAATAACATAGTATTCAAAACCCAAATACCATCCCCTCGCCACGGCTATACACTGGCTCATACGAAGAATCGTGCACCTTCTCCTAGCGATGTTAACTCGAGCAACAGCATTAAACTGGATACTCCATCAGCTAAGGTAAGGTAAGTTATTGCTTAGTGGCACATCAACCCTAAGGGTCATTTCATACCATGAAATGTGGAAGGAAATATCCTTCATTTGAGTCATATTAGTTAAGAGCTTTGTTATTTTTAATTGTTTGAAATTAAACGTATCTTCTTTCCCCTGTTTTAGGGCGTAAGTTTCAATTTTTGTTTTGTTTCTTTCGTATTAAGTTTTAAATTAATTTTAAAAGGTTTATTTTCTTTAGAAAATATATTTTAAACGGTGTCACTTTTCCAAATAATGTTTTAAGTTTTGTTCGTTAAAAAGTGTCTTATGGATTTTTCCATGTTTTTTTACAATCGATTAATGTGTGGTTTATGGTTAGTTCATGATACTCCATCAGAGCAGATGAATTATTGTCCTGGAATCCGGCCAAACCGAGAAAAGACAAAGATAGTAAAACAGTGGAGAATGTTACTAACTCAAGCTATGAAAAGTAAGGAAAGTCTTAAATGAACACTCGAATGTCATTGTATCTAATAAAGATATAAAGTGTTAACCACAGGAAACGTCCCCTTGATTTCTGAAAGTTACTGGAGTAAAATAATAAAAGAAAAGATTGAATAAAAGAATCTTAATTATACTCGTTCTTTTTATTTTACGTACTATTTACTATTTACGGCTATTATTAAGACGTAAATCGACAGGTCTCGGTTTCGAACCTATGGGCTCAATCAAAGACAAATAGCATTATACTCTCGAAACAGGCATATTGAATATTAAGATACGTCCATTCAATCTTGTTTTAGTTTGTGATGTGAAAATCGAAGTCCGATGCAAAACCGAATGAAGGTTATCTGGAACCAAGTTCAAAGACTGATGCGTCCAACGCACTTAGTATTTAAAATAGGACTGTTAATAAGAGACGTCTTAGCGATACAACATTTGGAATTTATAAAAATCAGTGCCGTTTTTTCTTTTATGTCCATCTAATAGTATGATTCCCGACTTTAGACCTAAATATCACTGCATCTAAAAAGTCGATATTTGATTCTGACCAGTGATTTTTACCTTTTTATCCTTGCAGCATGTCCGTTACACTAAACACTGAAAAAGGTGTAATATGCTTCAGTTGCTTTCCGAAAATAATTATTCTGAATAGGGAGATTGTTACAATTAGGACGATCTTAAATAATGACCTTAAAAACTGAAACTTTAAGGGAGATAACTCTTCCTTAAATGAGCATTATTTTCATCTATATTAATACAATTATGTGACCACTTCGCGTATTTCTGTGCGTTTGTTTCTTCCCTATATGTAACTTACTGTATATTTTAAAAATTGAAACTAAACATTAATGAATCGCGAGCAACGCCTGGTAGGTATATATATATATATATAAAATCAGATACCCTATAGTACAATATACTGCTTTTTTTACTACGGCTCATGATTGGACATTTACGAAGCATTGTTTGGTTTCATATTTAAAAACTTTTTTTCCCCTTGGAATTAAAATTGATAATTATTGAATATAAATAACTTCACTTTTTTTTAAATTTACTTTAGCCGTTTTTGATTTCAATACATATTCGCTTAATACTAAATAATAGAAAATTAAGTCACATAGTGACGAGAAAACCATACATCATGAATGTATGTAGACAATGCAAAAAAAGATGAAATATGGATTAATTTGCACCCCCGTGTGTGTGTGTATTGTATATATATATATATATAGAGAGAGGGAGCAGAACAAAAAATTTTTTTCCCCTAAACAACTCAAATCAGTTTCAAGTGAAAGATTCAAAATTCAGAGAAAGACACAGAGTGCATATAGGGGGCGGAAGAAACAGGAAATCATTCTTTAATGAAACGCACGTCATTAAACTCCCCTACCCCCTTCATGAATCGCTAGAATTCTTAGCTTTCATGGCGAAATTAGCGAACTGTCATAAGATGGAAAATAAGCTCTTTCTTATTTTAAAAAAAAAAAAAAAGTGGATTTCGGTCAAAAGGCTGAGAACTCACATCTATGAGAGGCTCTAATGATTTAAGTGGAAATCCGCTTTTTCTGGATTTAGAAAAAGCGGAATTCTGCTAAAAAGCAGAGAACTCACTCCTGATATATGAGAAGTGGTCACATAATTTTTGTAATATCGAAAAATTTGAAAAACACGTATGGTGATACTGGCAATTAAGTATGCCTAATTAGCATAAAATTAAGAAAGAACCTATGTAATTCTCTCTATCTCTCTCAGAATGGTGGGGAGGAAGCTTGTCTAGTTACTAATGTGTGCTAACCTTTCACATCACATGTCCGTAGGAGACAGACTAAAGAAGAGGTAGTAATTTTGACAATATTTGAAAAACTTTTGCAAATCTTTTAAAACAGACATTTAAAAAAAAAAATTTACATTACAGTAAATGTAATTAGTAAAAAATGTGTGTCTGTAACATGCGTCCCTGCGTGTTTATCAGTAAAAATATTATTTTGATAAGTGTGACAGACCAATGTACGAATAAAACCTGTCAGGGATGAAAAGTTTCATTTTTTGAGAGAAAAAAAAAAAAAAAAAAAAAAGAAAAAAGGCGACAAACTGACGAAGTGTCGCAGTACAGATTCGAAACACCGGTATGACGTCAATCCGGTAAAAGGAAGCCGGATATGACGTCAAAAGTGGAATTTTGGTAATTCGATCTGACATTTCTTGGATATAACACCTGCCCTTTAAAATGAAGAAGGAAGCAGATAAATAAATAAACAATTTTTTTTTTTTATTATTTAAAAAAAAATTTATAATGAACTCTTGGAGAAAAAGTGAAAAACCCAGACCGGAAGTGTAATTTTATTTTAAATTAAAAACCGTCAAAGCTGCAACTTGAGATGGCCCCTACCCCTCTACCTTCAAAATGCTTTCTGTAATTTCTTTAAAACATCCTGCAACTCTCTTTTATCTCCACGACCCCTTCTTTTCCAAGCCCCTAATTATTTTGAAAAACATAATTAATGTCTGTAATAAGCGGTTTAAAATTGACATTTCATCTGACTGAGTCAGGAGAATAGCTGTGAGGTTTCATGTCCGGGCAAAGACTGCAAAAGTTGAGACATGAAAACTAAGGCTTAAAGAACAAGGGTGGGGGTCGGGGTGCCAGTTTTTATTTATTTATTATTTTTTTTTTTTTTTAAATCTTACTTTGCTGAAATTACAATTTTCATACAGAAAAATGTATCTGATATTAAAGACTGGCAGGTTTGTTTTTTTTTTGTATAAGATCTCCGCCACTTACAAAAAAATTAGTTTTACAAAACAAAAATAAAATAGCTCCATCAGTCATGCGCACACACCCTTGACCTACTTTAGTGAGTCTTATCTAGACACGGCTTGGTTAGGGTGTACAAAATGCAGAATAAACGCCACCATGGAACGCATCGGGGAATGATGGAAAGCTATCTGTGTGAGTTTATGTGAAGGCAGGAACATAAAGGAAAGGATCTTTTATGCAAATATTTTATAATACACACAATAATGGGGGGGGGGGGAGAAGGGTTTATCAGAATACATTGTAGAGTAGATATTTTTTAGTGTGACAACAGGTACTTAGGATTTCAGATCTGCCATTCAACAATCCATAGACTGGGGTGAATGAATGAATGTATGTATATAGTGAGCTACTCCTCCCTACACAATCAACACATTTTAGATCCAGGTTTATAATTAGAGGTTCTCTTCCTAATTTTTTAATTTATCACTTTAAAATACCTGATTAAGACACTGATTATTTATAATCATGTTGATACGCTTGTTCTCATTAGATCCCCAAAGTTAAGCAACGTTCAGCTTGGTCAGCACGAGATTACTGACCATTTCAGAATAGCAGGCACTGTATGTAGCGGACAACAAAACCTCCCTGCAAAAACTAACGATGTTACAATTATCTCACCTGAGCGGAATACACATACAAATTGGGACTGCATGTGTATTTGATATTTCCTAGAAACTTCCTCCTTTGGTCCCGCCCAGGGTGCATACCGCATCAGGACAGGAGGAGAGTGCACTATAAATAGATTCACTGATCAACATTTTCAGACTCTTAAAAAAACTTATGTCCAATGTATGGATAGTCCACAGTTATGTAAAGAAACACGTCCAGTTAAAATCTCTGGCCTATTTTGTAAACAGGTTCATTTAACACTTTTGGACAATTTAAAAAAAGTGTTATGTAGCTCCTTCAAACTATTTATAAACATACATGCATGAATACATACGCACTCCATGAAAACTCACAGAAAACCGGTTTTTTTTTTTTTTTCGTTTTTAAACTTTAATTAACTCCAAAAAGGCATTGTACGTTTGAAGAAAGACACTATTAAAGTAGAAAGTCGTCTGGCATCCGAGGACCTCTACAGTGAAAGAGTATGATTTTGTTGCTTGCCCGGAGTATTTACGTTGAAGGGGTGCAAATGATGCAAGTTCGGAGCACATTCCATTGAAGTACTTGTAAAACAAGCACAAGGATGCAACATTGTGGCAATATGAAAGAGGCTGGATTGTTTGTTTGAGTTTCCGCCTCCTAGACAGAATGTAGAAACTACAAACTAATGACCACTGCTTAGACAGGTTTCAATTCAGAGTTGATCCTAGAAATGTCATTTTGTTTTGTACGATGCAAACACAGAAAATTTAGCATAACACTTTCTGTCTTGTCATTGTATCATACGATACATGACACAAACTCAGGTGGGCCATAACACTTTCTGTCTCGTCATTGTATCATACGGTACATGGCACAGACTCCGGTGGGTCATAACACTTTCTGTCTCGTCATTGTATCATACGGTACATGGCACAGACTCCGGTGGGTCATAACACTTTCTGTCTCGTCATTGTATCATACGATACATGACACAGACTCAGGTGGGCCATAACACTTTCTGTCTCGTCATTGTAGCATACGGTACATGAGAGACTCAGGTGGGCCATAACACTTTCTGTCTCGTTATTGTATCATACGGTACATGACACAGACTCAGGTTGGCCATAACACTTTCTGTCTCGTCATTGTAGCATACGGTACACGAGAGACTCAGGTGGGTCATAACACTTTGTCACGTCATTGTATCATACGGTACATGGCAAAGACTCAGGTGGGCCATAACACTTTTCCAGGAATTATGGGAGCTGGGTTTGTTGCTTGTTGACTATGGATTTTATGAGTAATTGTTGATACAGGTTTTTTTCTTTTTTTTGTTATTAATCCAGGGTGCCCCATTTTCCTTTTGTGAAGCAGATAAATAAAATGCTGTCAGATATTTTTTAGCATAAACAGCGAGATCTTGTTTGTAGTTTTGCTGGGAGTCTAGTCATCCTCCTCACCAGACATTTTAGGTCATAGTTGGTCGAAGATTACCTCTGCAGCCTAACCCCAAATATATTTGGAAGTTAATCAATTTTAAAAGGCATCTTGAGGCCATATAAAATCTGTACTCCGACATCTTTCTTCACAAGATCAATATTTAGTAATAAAATAAATAATTATGATGATTAAACAGTGAGTATCGATATCTGTCTCTCCCCCCCCCCCATCACCTACCAGTCAGTGATTTGGAACGAAGATCAAATTGAATATACCTCGTATGTCTTCCAATCTTGGGTCGGCTTAGTGCTTTTGAAAGTATAAACAAGAAGCTTTGATTTTAGGCAACAATTTCTGAACTTTTAAATGTTTTTTTGTAATAATGATGTCAACTTTGTCTTCTACATGTATGACACAAGGTTGAAACGCAACAGGTATATTAAAGTTTGATCAAAATACTACAAGTTGCTCTGTAGTGATTTTCATTGATATTGAGCACTTGATAATAGGAAAAGAGAATCCGGATAAAACGCATAACCACAGTGTTTAGAAACATTCGCTTAACTGTCAGTTTCACAAAGAGGAGTAATCAGAACCCCTAATTCTTTAGGGAGTTGCGTTATATATTTGATTAGCTGTACCTACCAGGTGCTGTCCGGGATGAAATGAAGTCATTTTAGTTTTTAATTTTTATTTGTCTGCACATTTGTTTTTTAAAACTTATACAGAAAAAGAAATAAAATTTTAGTTGTAAGGGAGACAACTTTATATTCAATTAAATCGAATTATCACTGTATAGTACTTATTTACTTGCCTCCCCACGAGGGCAGAGTTAGAAAAAGGATCGGTTTTTAATGTGGGGAAACCCAGCTCCCCCCAAGAGGGCACTCTGGATTGAGACAAAAATAAAACTTGCCTCAGTCAAGAAGGATTTCACCATTGACCGAGGACAAGATATGAAGTGTAGTATCAGAAGAGAAACTACTCTTTAATACTTAGCCAAAAGGCCACCCATAATAAATATATATTTTATTACATAAATATAGCAGGCAACGATAAGAAAATAGCCCTATACTACCCACATTGAAATTAAAGGAGGATAGTTTTAAACGTGTTTACCAACTGAGCCGCGATGGGTACCACGTGTGATAGCAGCAGCAGCAGCAGAAATGTTACGACCAGATTCCCAAGACATACAAAAGCAGCAGCAGCAGCTTTTCCCCCCACTTGTGTTATGCACTTGCTTGGCAAAACAAAAAAAGAAAAAAATTCCATTATATTAAAAGTACTCTATACTTAATAAAAGAAAGCAATTACTGCAATGGGTATCCCCCCCCCGCCACCACCACTCATCCACTATGCCGCTATCTTCTTTATTTGCTAGGTTTGCATGTGTTTAGGAATCGCAATTCCTTTCTTCTAATCCCACTCTTCCTCCCTTCTTTTCTCTCGTCATTCATTTCGCTAATAGTTTCGTTTTTCGTTTCTATCGGTTCCTCGTTTTGGATTTGTTTGTTACTTCGTTTCGCTTTTCCGTTCTTTATTTTGTGCGTGTCTAGAAGAGAATCGTGTGTTAAGTGGTTTTCATTTCGCACACAAATAACGAATCAAATACATTTAAAATTAAGGAGCAGTGCTTTCAAATTCGCGTACTTTTTGGTGTCAATAATACGATTTTCACTACCTACCATCGTCACCGTTTATACATTTACCGTGCATTTTCTATGGAGTGTCGACAAAATGGAAATACTTTTGAACTTTCTTGACTGGAACAATTTAATTTCGGTTGATTTTGATTTTTGTATATCACTACGGTATTACATTATTTTTTAAGGTAAAGAAAAGAAGGGTGTTTATACAGATGAAGGCACATATGAAAAACGCATTTCCAAATAAAAACTTTTGTTTACACATGCGTATCAGTCAAAAATAAGTATCCTCACAAAAAAATTAGGAAAAATTATCGAGTAAATTTTTAATAAAGAATAAACATCAGTTTTATCGTATTTTACCGACCGCCATTCATTTATTACTTGTTTATGACAGACAGCGTTATGTTTCCCTGATTCACGTGTTTTTCGCTTTAATCAATGAGATCTGTAAAATACTATAAAACTGATTTATTTATTTTTAATTACAATTCTACTCGATAATTTTGGCTAATTTTTTTTGCGTAGATATCAAAGAGTTTTCCGGTTAATTTATTTGTAACTGCGATTTTCACCTGTGTAACTGTTTTTCCATATGTGCCTTCACCTATATAAGCACAAAATAACACCCAATATATATATATTTTTTGTACATGTGTAGATTAACAGCCTTCCGGACCCCCCCCCCCCCCCAAAAAAAAAAAATTCTACTTTTTTTTAGGAAATTATTTTATTTTTAGTCGGGGATCAGTTTAGTATATAAATTTAACGTAAAATGATCCCATGTCCGGGCCATTCGAGCGTTTTAGGGCAGTTCATTTTTTTTGTTACTAATAATCCTACGGCAGAGTGGGTGACAGTTAAAGTTAGGTTAGAAAATCGTAACGAATGCCTTGGAAAATAATTTATTGGTAAAAAATAATTTCTTGGAAGGTTTTAAAAAATAATTTACTGGAGAGAAAGAATGTTTTGAAAAAGAAAACGTATTGGGGATAGTGAAATGCAGCTGTATCTGACAATTTGATCGAAAGTGTTCTTGTCTTTATAATTTTGTCGCCACAAAAATTCAGAGATAAGAGTCTAGTATCTTCTGTTTTTTATCTGTTCTGCTCCGAATACAACTGTCTGGCAGAAATTTAATAGCTCCTGCTTTGTCTCACAGAAAATGGGAACATAATTACAATAAATAGGAATAACTTGCGAGTTCATGCCTTTCCCAACGGTACGAGTACATATATGACCACAAGAGATCCGATTGGAATCGAATTTTGCAGAATCCAGTCCGTGAGTGTATCCATAAATAAAATCGCACCTACTTATAAGAAAACATAAATAAGATGAAAAAAAAAAAAGTACGTCAGTAAATGTGATTTTAGTTTAATTTCATTTTTAATGTCATTCAAATTTAGTTCAAATAATGCTGCTGCTGCTTCTATTTATCTTCCTCCCACAAGGTAAGATATGACACAAGGTCGGGAAAGTGGGCGAAAACCAGCGCTCGAGAATTTGAGCACTCTGGCTGTTTAAAAATTGCCTGGGTAGCTCCGTCGGCATTCCCCGGTAGGGGCGCCGCAGACAGTAAGCAATAAACTTACTCCTCCCCAAAGAGGGGAGGCAAAGCCTGGGAGGGTGCACCTCCTAGAACTGCACAGGACCGACAACCTCCAATAGACCGGCGTAAATCCAGACACAAAGGCCCAGACGATACCGGTTTATTAGGCGGGATAAATTCGGACTAATCACGTTGAACACCGATTCTTGCTAGATCAGCGAAGTTGAGTGACGTTGAGCCTGGCCAGTACCAGATGGGTGACAATTTAGGAATACCAGGCGCTATATGTGGGAGAAAGGCAAAACCTCTCTTTAAAAAAAAAGAAAAAAAAAAAGAAAGAAAGAAAACCACCCTGAAGAGGCTTTTAGCAAGTACGCCAGTATAACCTGATAATCCATACACCATTGACACAACGGTACAACCGTCCTTTTGGACGGAAATTCTGTTCTCAATCATATGACAAAGCTCTCTGAAAAGACTATTTTTTTTCGTCGTTCGGACTTATCCTTATTCTCATACTCTCAATGTTTAAGTCTTTGTAAGTTGGTAACTTCCAGGGGGAAGTTCGAACTGTAAACACTTATTCTACGTTTTATACTGATTGCAATCAAAAGGTACTTGGAAGTTTGAGAGTAGAGCGATTGAAATATTCAGAATATGACAATCAGAATAAATAGCTGTTGCCTGATCTATCGGATGTTACATTCTAAAACGCCCATTTCACAACTTTTTAAACTCAAAACTTTTTTCTAATATTTCGAGGTAAGACCCCTTAATCAATTGTGAGTGTTTCAAATCTGAAACTCCTGTGAACTTTAGCGCTGGTAATTTTAATCTTTTTATTATAGATTCGCACCTCCAGATACATAAGTTTTAATGGGGTCTTATGAAAATCCATGCTACACTTCGATTACAACGTTTTAGGAATATGGTTTTGTGTGTTTGTGATCTTGAAAACTAACAATTAAATGTCATCATAAATAGCTTCAGCGAGAGCTAAAAAGAATTATACTTACAAATTATAGAGGTAAAATACAATTCACTACGAACACTTACCTGCAAAAAAGAAATAAAAAAAGTTAGGATTTAATAAAATATTTTCAAAAGATATTTTTACACAAAAAGAAAAAAAAAATTAGCAAGAGTCCCCCTCAAATGACTAAGTACATCTTTGGGCCCCATACCAAAAATTGAACATAATTAGAAAAAACAAGCCGCGCATGCGTGCCCCCCCCTCTGTATGTGACTCGATGTGGCGAGTGTAAAATGCAATAAATTTGGACATTTTTGACCCCATGGGGGCGCGAACCAGAATTTTTCTCAGGTCAAGGATGCTTATTTTATATCCAGAACAATTGCCTCTACCTTTTGGCTAAGTTTCAGAAAAATTGAATGGATGGATCAAACGTTATGGGAGAAAAGGGTAATTTTTTGCCATTTTGGGTGCTTTTGACCCCCCCCCCCCCTGGGGGCGCGAACCAGATTTTTTCCAAGGTCAGCGATACTTATTTTCTTATTGCCAAGTTTCAGAGAAATAGAATGGATGGATGAAAAGTTATGGGGCAAAAAATGTCATTTTTTGTTATTTTGGGGCCTTTTGACCCTCTGGGGGGCTAACCAATTTTTTTTTCAAAAATCGGAGAATGTCACTTTCTAACCTGACCAAAGTTACAACTTCATGCAAAATTTCAAAGAAATTCAATGGATGGTTGCGGATAAAAATCCGGACGGACATGCTTCAAAACATAAGTCGCCCGATTTATAAAATCGGGGGACCAAAAAATGAATAGGTACAATGGTGGTATGGGCTGTGCGCAAATGGACATGATTTTCCATCCAATACCGGGCTGAATTAAAGTTTTATACATAAGCTTAAATGCTATTTAGGTCCAACTTAAAATATCACAAGATAACGTTATGTTAGATGAGCGTGCTCGCACACAGATTATGGGATATGCTTAGGTGTATGGAGAGAGGAAGAGAAATAAACAAAAACAAAAATAAAACGTATTATCAATAAAAGGCCCTTCAGTTCCACTTGAACTAAAACCCCTGAATGGCACTTTATCGACTAAGTGCACTTGTCGACTTAGAAATGATACTTGGACTTATCTACTATACATATAGTTTGTACTTGCTTTGCCTCCCCCACCTTCGCTTCAATTCGGGTATTTATAAGTCACACCATCTTAAAAGTAAAACGAAAGGGTGTGTTGAGAGATTATTGCATCATATGTGCCCCAAATCCTTAATGAAAACGAAGGGTATCTGTCCTCAGAACAAATTACACTCGAGTAATTAAATAGAAAATGTAATCGTGAAATCTGTATGAAAATAGTTAGAAGCAGAGAAGTTGTTTAATTGAAGTTGAGATAACGTTACAATCTTATTTGACTGAAGTTGAAGATGTAATTATTGGTAGAAGTGTTATATATATATATTTTTTTCTTTCTTGTATGTTTTTATAAGAAATGTATATTTTCAATGTTATACTCCTTACAATATCAATGAAGTTGTATATTATATTGATTCGTTTCAATGACCATGCAAAAATCAATCCAAAAATCATAATTTTCATAAGTTCCTTCCATTTCTTACTTATTTCAACACCTTAGTTTTTTTTTTGTTTATTATATAAAATTGTAATGATAAACATCCACCGAAGTACTCAAAAAAAAAAGAAAAAAAAAAAAAAGAACTTATGAAAACTACGATATTGGATTGGTGTTTGCATGGTGATTAAAATGAATCACATATGTGTTATTGTTTTGCCAATAGTGACAAATGATGAACGAATTTAGATGTCTACGTTTCCTAAAAGCCACGAAGGAGATATTTCTCTTTAAACAGTGTGTCGCCCTCTATATGGGGATCGTCTATATTTCTCAAATATAATTACCACGGCGAAACTCGTGTGGATATATATATATATATATATATATATATATATATATATATGAGAAGCATCGTTATTCACGAAAGATAAAGGCGTACTTGGTATAAGAGACCCTTTATTTAATTTTCTATTTTTAGACTAAAAGATCTGGGTCAAGGTACACCCAGTTTTAAAATGTTATTCGTTACTGTGAAGATACACTTTATTATTTTGAAAAAGTTCCGAATACACGAACTTTTGTGGACACAGGGGTTTTTACCCCGCCTAATAAACCGGTATCGTCCGGGCCTTCGGGTCTGGATTTACGCCGGTCTATTGGTTGTCGGTCCTGTGCAGTTCTAGGAGGTGCACCCTCCCAGGCTTTGCCTCCCCTCTTTGGGGAGCGGTAAGTTTATTGCTTGCTGCCTGAGGCGCCACTACCGGGGAATACCGACGGGGCTGTCCAGGCAATTTTTAAACAGCCAGAGTGCTCAAATTCTCGAGCGCTGGTTCTTTCCCACTTTCCCGACCTTGTGTCACATCTAGCCTTGTGGGAGGAAGATAAATAAGACCGAAGACACGAAGTAAGAGAAGGGCTGTTTTTTTTAGTTTCCTCAGAGCGAGGAAACACCATGGGCATGCAGGTATTGGTTCAGAAGTAGGAAACCAATCAAATTAATTGTAAAACTGACCGGCCCAGAAGATGAAAGATACCTTACACACATTTGTATATCTGCACAAAAGAGGTCAGGGCGCGTGGGTGTTTCGTGTCTATTTTACGTCGGGCGAAACCGTAAAACAAACACACATACATACATACACACACACACGTTTGTGAGAGTGAACGTGAGTGACACACACGGGACGAGAGAGAGACACACACACGGGACGAGAGAGAGAGAGAGAGAGTGAGAGATTGAGAGGGGGAAACACACACACACACGGGACGAGAGAAAGATACAGAAACAAAGACACACACACAAAAGATAAAAGGAGACACACACACGAGACGAGAGAAACACTCACACGTGACGAGAAAGAGACACTTGGGACGAGAGAGGCACGCATGCACACATACACACTAAGGACGAGAAACACACACACACACACACACACACGGGGCGAGAGAGAGAGAGAGACAGAAATAGAGAGAGAGAGAGAAAGAGAGAGAGAGAAAGAGAGGGAGAGAGAGGGAGAGAAAGAGAGAGAAAGAGAGAGAGAGGAGAGAGAGAAGAGAGAGAGGAGAGAGAGAAGAGAGAGAGGAGAGAGAGAAGAGAGAGAAGAGAGAGAGAGGAGAGAGAGAGGAGAGGGAGAGAAAGAGAGAGGGAGAGAAAGAGAGAGGGAGAGAAAGAGAGAGAGGGAGAGAAAGAGAGAGAAAGAGAGAGGGAGAGAAAGAGAGAGGGAGAGAAAGAGAGAGGGAGAGAAAGAGAGAGGGAGAGAAAGAGAGAGGGAGAGAAAGAGAGAGGGAGAGAAAGAGAGAGGGAGAGAAAGAGAGAGAGAGAAAGAGAGAGAGAGAGAAAGAGAGAGAGAGAGGGGAGAAACACGTTAATACAGATGGGCAATAAAGACAAGCTTAGACATAGAAGAAAACAAGGCGAGAAGTGTTGAAGGCGACAACTAGAGAAATATACATGATTTGTACTTGGAGTTATTACCATTAGAAAAATAAAAATAACACGTATATCAGCGCCACTGCCGCCACCAATATCACACGTTCTTTTTCGTTCCCTTTCCCCCCTATCTTTCATTTTTCTGTCTCGAAATGCAATTTGTAGATGTTAAGACTAATTAAACTCACCTAAGACAAAAATGATTTTCTGACGTTTATAGAGTGTAACTCCCCTCCTACCACTTCCCATTGCCGGCGAGCGATGGTCGGTGGAGTGGTCGCATCACCCAACACACACACACGGAAACGGCTAGGATAAGATAAGGCGTGGGAAAGTTGGGAAGGAAGCATAGCTTCGTATATAGACACATATATAAGCAAATAATTAGTTCGTCTCAGAAATACACGGAAATACACGTGCTAATCTAATCTTAGTTCAACATGGGCGGATATTAATTACTGACTGAAATACACGTCCCATGACGGGTTCATCAATATCGTAATACGTAAGTGCACCAATTTATAAGCGTAATAGTTCGGATATCTGTATTACATAGAGAGTGCCACGCACCGAATATTAAATGTTTGGGTATCTTTCGGCAGCACTTTTACCCCCAGCCCAGGCCGCCCAGCCCCCGGCGCCAGCATTTTTGCTCACGTGACTCAATCGTAGTCACTTATAAACAGAATATTCTTCGTTATTAACAATTAGCATGTATCCCACCCCCAATACATTTTTTTTGTATATTAATTATATGGGCGACGGTGGGCAAAAATCCATCAATCTTCATTCTATTTCGTAAGGTAAGTAATTAATAAACAAAAATAATGTATTGGGGGGGGGGATATATGCTAATTGTTAATAACGAAGAATATTCTGTTTATAAGTGACTACGATTGAGTCACGTGAGCTAAAATGCTAGCGCCGGGGGCTGGGCGGCGTTGGGGGTTGGTGGGCGGTCTGGGCTGGGGGTAAAAGTGCCACCCGGTATCTTTTATTATAATCCGTACGCTGAAAACGCTCAAAAAACAAATATACAACAAATAAAAGTAACTGTCGTCGACAAAAGTAAATTTAAAACTGACCTGTGATATTTGTTTGTATTTTTAAACCGTTCCAACTGCTATTTATTAGAAATCAATAGTTTTGTCACACGAACATTAAAAAAAAAATGGCGCTTGATCGTAAGGAAGTGAGCACAAGACGCCATTTTGTCTAGAAAATACGAGTAAAAAATGAACAAGAAAATTTTTTTTACATCTAATAAAAACCCATTTATAGTACGTAAAAATACAAACAAATATCATAGGTAAGTAGACAAATATCTCTTCTCGACGTAGGTTAAACTCACTTGTTGCATATTTATTTTTATTTTTCTCGTTCGTTTTTTGGACCCCGTCCGCGACTGTACTGATCATTATAAAAGATACCCAAATGTTTTGGTAAATTCCGATTTTAGTCACCCAAATAGTTTATCTTTACATGAACCATGTTTTAGTAAAAAAAACAAAAACAAAAGAAAACACTAAAACACATTTAGTTATAGCAAGTTTAATGGTACACGAGAAACGCCGAAATTAATTTAAAAAATCATACGGAACAATAAGGTCCTTTAACTAGAAAATTATGAATTTTAAGTATCATTCTTGACTGGTTTATAAGGATGGTAATTATTTTTTATCCCCTGACGCTTTTTCGTTTCGGCGTTTCACGTGTACGATGAAACTTGCTGTATACTTAATGTGTAAAGTTATTTAAAAAACAATGTTCTAGTTTGCTTAAGTAAAAATAAGTTTGTGAGTAATATCGACACCCATTTCACTAAATAATTTGGGTGATAAAATAGTAATTACTTTTTTTTTTGAATCGAGTCACAAAAAAAAAAAAAAAAAAAAAGTTTAAAGCAATTAAGCATACGTTTTGTTGTTTTTTTTTGTTTTGTTTTGGCGCGGAACGAGGGTGTGTGTGATGAGCACACTTTTAGATATTTAAAAAAAAAAAAGAAGCACTTCTGCAGTTTAGCTGTCACTCACAGTGATCAAAAATCTGAATTGAAGAGGCCATCCATTCAACCCAGTCAACCGGAAGTGTTAGACTGAATTTTTTTATTATCCCAAAATGTATCTGAATGACCCCAATCTGCGAAATATCGGTAGTTTAACAAAGTTTTAGAAAAAAAACAAAAAAAAACTGTTGACTGTTGGATTTTCGATTTAAATGATAAATTTTCAACGAAAAAGATCATTGTTGACTATTTTGAGAGTTTTAATTCATACAATAAAAAAAAAAATCACTGACTATTCATTTAAATGATAAATTTTCGTTTAAAAAAAAAAAAAATCACTGTTGACTATTTTGAGAAAGTTTCAATTCATACAATAAAAAAAAAACATTTTTCTAAATTTTTACATTATTAAATAAAATATTGTCATATTCAATAAAGAAACATTGTTCGCTGTTATTATTGTCATTTTGGATAAAAACAATTCTGTTACTTTCCGTTAGTTGTCTGTCCTTGCCTTCAAAAAAAAAGGAAAGCAAATGAAGTGTGAGTGACAGCTAAACTGCAGAAGTGCCAACAAAAAGTTATATTTTTGCCTCCATCCCTCCAGGGAAGGGATGGCGGTCATTATTCAGACCTAGAGGGGACAAACCAGAATTTCTACGAGATCACCAATATTTGTTCCGTGTAAATAACTAATAATCCTAAAACGTTTTCATTTATTGAAAAACCAAAGGGTTTCTCCCCAGTGTTAGTCATCTGTCCCCAGACGACAGCTATTGCAACCCGTAAGTACATAAATCTATATTAATAAAGTTAATAGACAACTTCACGTCTGTGTGTTTTACACGCGTCAACGCAACCTTCGTAATTACACTTTCTTTTGTTCGACTAGCAGGACTACCTGACATTACCCGGGCACGGATGAATAAATAGAGGAGTTAAAACACTAACTTAACTTTTAATTGTTTTAAAATTTTTAGTTCAGTTAACTCTCAGAGATCAACCCCCTCCCTCCCTAAAATACCATTAAACATACTTAGTTAAAACAAGTTTAATCGTACAGGGGAAACACCGAAAAGAAAAGTCACCCGGAAAAATAAGATCCTCTAACGATAAAATTATGAACTTGAAGTATATCAGATAGCTATGTAGCTCATAGAAATCTAGTGTTTACCAAGGAGTCTAACACTCGATTTTTTTATATCCGAGTGTTCATTGAAGCATCTTCACTACTTCTGAAACTATAAGTAATTAAGTAGTGAAGAAGAATACATTTCTTCTTCCCAATTGAACCACTTAATTTTGTTTCATTTTACTTCAGTCGAAGTTCTCAGAAATCAAGGGACCCCCTTCCTGGGGCTAACACTTGATATCTATATGAGGTACATAGATTTTCAAATATTCCATTAAAATTCTCTTCATCTGTCAAACAGAATTATTAAACATTCATTTTTCCTCTCCCCAATCGACCAATGAACAATGTTATAGTATATCTTTCTTGTGGCCTCTTGGTCTTACCGGATTCACGGACAAGAATTAATCTAGTCTGGTGGAGTATCCAGCTAAGTGCTGTTACTTGAGGTAACATTACTAGGAGAAGGCGCACCATTCCCCGTATGAGCCAGGGTATAGCCGTGTCGAGGGGATCTTATTTAGGCTTTAAATGCTATGCTATTTTTAATATTTGGTCAGGATTTACTTGCAAGGTAAAATATTCTGATGCCAGGTTGTCCTGACAAACCCTTGTACAGAGAGACCGAAGCCACTCGAGGATCGTGTCTAGTAGAGGGTCTTACATTAAATGGTATTTACTGTTTTCCACTGTAGGAAGGTGTGGCACAAGGCTGGAAAATGGAGAAGAGGAAAAGATGCACACTAGCTTTGCAAAACTAGACATAAACAAACATGTCGGCATTACCAGCTACGTTTACAGTGGCTACTTGTCTTGTTTGGGGTGAACTAAGTTAAAAATTAAAAAATAACTAAATAAACCAACCCCTCCCCAAAGAGAGGAGGTAATGCTTGGGAGAATGCACCTCCTACGACTGAATCGAGCCACACTTCACCCCGCCAGGTGCTTTCAAACTATTGACTGGAGCAATTTCGGGAGCTAGTGTACGAATAGAGTACCGTTATGATCGTCTGCAAACAGGAATTTGTCTCACAGCGGAAGTCACCGTTTTGGCATACCTTACGAAAAAGGTTCCGGATAGTCGGTAACTTCGCAGAGAAGGGGTATCCCTCCCCCCTCCACACCCGGAAAAGCCATATACTGGAAATTCCAGTTTGCAGACGATCATAACGGTACTCTATTCGTACACTAGCTCCCAATTTCCTTTTGATTATTCTCCTTTTTCTATTTTTTCCTCTTACCAATTTTAAACCAATATTTTTAACTCTAATTTTTTTTTTATTGCTATTTATTTATTTTAGTAATGTTCGCATTGAATAACCTTGTGAGAGACAAAGCAGGAGCTATTCAGTTTTTTTTTAAACAAATCTCGATTTTGTGATGTTAAAATGTTCGAAACACTTTCCAATAAATTATTTTTTCAAAACATTCTTTATGGAATTCTAACCTAATCCTAACCTAACCCCTAACTGACAGTCGCTCGGAGTTAGGGTAAGTAGTAAACATGTTTTTAGTTAACTGCCGTAAAAAGCTACAATGACCTGGAAATTGATCATTTTACGTTAAATTTATATACGAAACTGTTCTCCACTCTAAATTCTGAAATTTGTTTTTCTTCCCGCCAAGTTTTCAGGGTGTGCACGTAATGGGCTAAAATAAGGTAGAATCTCCTTTTTTGGTGTGGGGGGGGGGGGGGATAATCTACGAATTTACAAAAAAATCGTTACGGTCTTATTTTCTAAGGTAACGAAAATAACGTAACACCGTAGTAACAAGAAATTAATCGAAACGAAATTGCTCCTAGTCAAAAAAGTTCAAAAGTACCAACAACAAAAAAGGGCCTGGTACTTGCTAAAGAGGAAGCCCCTGCTTTGTTGGATTGAGTGAAGAGAGGCGAAACTCCGGAGTATGACGCTCGTCTGGGAAGTATTACATTAACCAACTTTCTGAGCGTATGTGTGTTGTTGGGTAAAAGAAGGCGAGGAGCGCCAAGGCGGAAAAAAAATGGCGGCTCTTTCAATTTTGAATACAGGTCGTAAATTGGCAGAAAATAGCATTAATTTTGTTAAAGCTTGAAGCTACAGAAAGTTAACTTCGAATGGAATTGGGATAATAATCTGACAATAAGCAGCATCGCTCGGTTTTTATTTCTTTTCATTTCTTTTATTGAATTGAAAAAAAAACAACAAAAAAACGGAAAGTATCAAAGAAGTGAAGAGAGACGAACACATTTGAAAATCAGTTTGTAAAGCTACTAAATACAAATAAGACGGTTTGTATAAATTAGAGACATTTTGATACCTCCCCCCCCCCACAAAAACAAATACCAAATACACTCCTGTTTAATTCAGTCTATTATATACCCCCCTTTTTTAAAAAATTGTTTTAACTGTAAGTTGGGCTGTTCCTCATACACCTTGACAAACTGGAGTTTAAAACAAATAAGGAAAACAACAAAAAAACTATGAACAAACAAAATCCACCGTTTTTCCCTTTTAGTAGAGCGAATTTTCCAAGGAAATTAAAGCCTATATATAGAAAAATGTGGAGCATCTATACACTCTTCTAGAACAAAAGCTCTTTTCACCTATATAAATTAAAAACGAAACTACGATGTAACAGACAGTCGTATCCCCAAAGCCATCAGTCATTTCCAGTTCGAATCAAACGGATAAACGACAACAATACGCGCCGTATGTTTATAAATTTGTCTTTTTCTTTCTATTTTGTCTGCAACACTAATTAAATGATGAGAACACTCCAAGGGTAGAATAGAATCCAGACCTACAAGGGGTGAAAAATTGGAGCTATCATCACTGGATTACTTCAACTAATTAAAAAAACAGATTTAATTAATTAGATACACCTAATTTCTATATATACAAGCTGCTTGGGATATTTGAGAACATGATTTAATAAATAGCTAGCAGGGCTACCCGGTGTTGCCGGGGTTCATGCTTAACAGAATAGAAAAGGTGAACAAAAACTAACATCTTTCTTTTAAAACCAATCAACCACACACACTTGTTTCATGTATATGCATATAATATTATACGGTGATATAATATATTATGCATAGATTTTCCGTATTTACTTCATTACGTGAGTAGAGCTTCGTAGTAAAGTATGAAAATAAATTTATGCCAATTAAGCTACACAGAGGCGTCCGCGTTTCATCCCCGCAGGGAATCGTCAGGCTGTACACCTAGCCTGGCGATGTCCTGCGAGGATTGAACGCATGTCTGTGGAACACACTACGACAAGGCTGCTCCCCGTTGACTACAACATGGTAGTTTTCAAGTTTAATATTAACAAATTCTTGTTGAGTCGTCCTCCAATAATCAAATTCTGCTGTTTCAACCATCGTCACCAATCAAGGTGATGTCTCGACGTCCACCTGACAAAATCATTAACACCAGTATCCTCGAATGGCTTTGATAAGCGGTGACTCATTAGTGATATATATATATATATATATATATATATATATATATATATATAACTGTACATTAGTTTCTCACAAGAAACCAAACTTGCAAAATTATTTTTTACTTGTCTACTAGTTAAAAGGACTTAACAAGAAAATTATAAACTTGAGTTATCGTTTCCGGACAAGTTCATTTCGGCATTTTATGTCTACGATGAAACTTTCTATAACTTATTGTTTAGACTTTTTTTTTTCAACTAACAGGGCTTTAAGTAAAAATAATTTATTTGTGAGTATGACGAAATCATGTCAGAAATACCTCATTTCACTCTAAATAATTCCATTTTCAGTCACATAAATATTAACCGAGCTACGTTGTTCTCATCAAGAGTGCTGCTGTTTGGGGAACTGGATACGCCCCATATTAAAATACACTTAACTTTCCCCTCGTAGGGAGGCAACTATCAAGACAAGATACAAAAGGACAAAACATTCGAAAGAAAAATTAAAAAAATGAAATATTTTCGAAATACAGAGGGTAAACAACTATTCTGGCGCCGTACAATCTTACTAAATGGCACCATTAAACCGGCTAAAACCAAACAACAATCCCGTATTTGCATTATGTGTTAATCTCCATAATGGATTATTTTGTGTTTTAGTTTACAGAAAGGGAAGCGAACCCCCCCCCCTCCTTAACTTCCATTGTGCAGAGTCTATTTTGTCCGGCAGGTGGCGTTTCATCAAAATCAGGAGAAGGCAAAGCAGTAAACATTGAGAAAGACATTAGCCTAATGTATTTCGTTTTCCTGCACCGATTATCGGTTTTTATAACACCCTCATCAGACACAGATCCACATGAATTATTCATTGAAATATTAGACGCGCCATTTACGATTATTGGGCTCGTGTAATACGACCACCAAGAATAGTTCACCTTCTGTGTTTTTTGTTTTTTGTTTTACCCAGCCGCTGACGACTAATACGTGCTGTAGTCTTTATGCCGGTATTTACAACCTTTAAGAAAGGCACAAGGTCGGACAGGAGTAAGAAAAATAAAAGATATATAAAGAGGTGGTGAGGTCACCTAATCTTCTCAGTCGGTGGAGCGTGTTTAGGAAATCTGTATTCAAATTACCATCAGCCCCTCTCCCAGCTGGTTCGAAAATTACACCTGGCATAGAAAACGGGTATTCAGAAAAGCGACTGAATTCAGTTGGCACTATGGAGTCCTTATTTATTTGTGCTTCTTCATTAAGGCAAAGTCTGGCACAAGGTCGGTTTTTAATGTGGAGGGTAATTCAACTTTCAGAATGAGCATTCTGGATGGACCTAAACTAAAAATCCCTAGTCATGAATGATTTCCGCTGTTATAACCAAAGACAGAACAGATACTACACTTTGATTTATTTATTTGCATAAAATATAAAAATTACATTCGGAACATATTAGACACAAGCTCATCAAAAGTGTGGGGTAACTGGGCGTCATTGGCTATCCTTTGACTAACGTGGTAAAATGTCTATCCTACTCTTAACTAGAATCATCTTAGTCACCACAATACCACATTTACACTAGGGACCGTCCTACTTAAGATATCTCCAATTGGCTAAAAAATTTTATTTTTGATGTATCTTAGTCGAAATCGAACGTGAAGGATTCGCCGAAGGTCGGTTGGTTTCGGCTCCCTTGAAAAACCGAAGAACTTCCCCGATGTAAGAGTCAAAGAGAAAAGACAGGAATCAAGAGATAAACCATTCGATCATTGTTTTGTTAAGTCTGTGGGTGTGTTCGTGTGTTAAAATATCAATCAAATGAGGATGGATTAATTGACTTAAAACAACCACGGCATATTTAGCAAAGACTGCGCCGATCTGGAGAAAGGAATGACAAGACAGATTCATATTTGTTTGACACATTATACATACAATAAAGCAAAGAAATATGAATCAGCGTTAATGGGGGTTTTCAGGAGAAGGTGTTCGACTGAAGCGCAGAAATTGGCGCTGGGAGAGGTAATCGAAGCAAACAAAAAGAGTGCCGTGATTGGAGGAGGAGTATTTATTACTTTTACTTTCAATTTCGGCGTTTATTGGCGCGTCTTTTTAGCAAAAAAGAAATAGAAGCCGAAATCGGATGAAGAGTGCCGAGGGAAATAAAGTAGGAAGAGACAGATGGGGGAAGCAAAAAAGCGTTTCCTACACTAGCACATGAAAATGTGTGTGCAGGGGAGGGAAGTCAATATACTTATATATATATTCCAAGTAAGCTCAGATTGACAAAAAAAATATCACTGATTTAGTAACGATCTGTAAAGCTAAGCATATTCCATGATAAATGCCAGTATACTGAAGTCATATGCCCTTAATAGGGTTAAGATGAAAATTCATATACACTATATGTACAAAAGCAAGGAAATTTCCAAATTTTTACACTTATTGTCATTAAGGGTATGCGAGCACAACAGGGCTATGTATCTTACTTGTAGGAATTTTTCTTCAGCACACCTCACACACTTCATCCACTCATTCATAGATATTTATACTGTAGTGATGTGGTAATGAAATGGTTTGGTTGATATGTAGTCATACCCTTAATGACAATAAAAGTGTAAAAATTTGGGAATTTCCTTGCTTTTGTACATATAGTGTATATGAATTTTCATCTTAACCGTATTAAGGGCATATGATTTCAGTATACTGGCATTTATCATGGAATGTCACTACTTTTGTGAAGGCTATGCCTCAAGACAATGGTAATTTTTAAGGTTTTGAATTTTCTGGAAAACTAAGGGATATGGTAAACTGAAATTAAAATGCCATTAACTAGACCCTAGAACCTCTATCTCTGCCAAAAATCAGCTGAATCCATCAAATAGTTGATGAGATACAGGGTGGCACACACGTATATACGTACACACGGATAACACAAAATCACTCCTGACCTTTCTGGATCTCTGGGTTGCCTTGACTAACGATGCTGAAATTCTACACACTTATAGAACCTATCAAATGAAAATTTTGTGCAAAGTTTTAACTAATTTGGTTTATTGGTTTTTGAGTTATGACTGATCAAAGAAATGAGATTTTTAGCATAGGTCGTTTTTGAAGTCTATTAAGGGATAGAGCGCTATCGCGCCTCCCTTAATTCTTTCATGTGTTAAGCAATATACCTAATATATAAAGCAAAGTCAGCATTATTAACGTTTCTTCCTACAAAAATCAATATTTGGCCTGTCGGTTTTTCTTGTGGATTGTACCATGTTAATAAAATTTAATTACTTTCATTAAATACTTTGTTAGAGTAGGAATTATTTTCAAATAGCGGCAATTATTTTAAATAATTCCCACCCGGACAAAGTATTTTCTGAAATTTATCTACATTATTATATTGACGGCGAATTGCGTCAAAAATACATTTGGACAGCACTTATTTTGATTTTCAGATCGAGTGAACACGTATCTGGAAGGATATATTGTTCATGCATGTATCAAAGATGAGTAATACCGTATTTCACATTTGAGTGTATGTAATTGTCTACTTTTTGGTAGATAATAACTTATATTTGAATTTTTATATATTTACCATTCCTGTAAATAAATACATTTTTATATGATCTTTTGTGTTGACGTTTTTTCTTCATGGCTGCATTTATTAATTATTTTACTTTAAAGTAATCTTGGATATGAATACCACTTTTTTTTTTTCTTCACCGACTCTGGTGGTTCATGCTTTATATAGTGCAGAACACATCGCCTTTGGGAGCGTGGTATATAAAAATTAAAAGGGTCTATCTTAATTTAAATTATTTAATTATTATTGGGCTCTATTTGAAAAGAGCATGCTTTGTGTGCAAGATAATCGGTTTTAATTCGGCTCTGTTCCAATTCTGTAAGATTGGAAGACGAATTTTATTCTTTTCAGAACTTTACTCAAAATTATATATTTACTCAAATACATTTTTCAAAGATCGTGAGGGCAATTTTTGATTTAAAAGAAAAAAAAATGGCTGGTGGAAATTGCGAAGTACGGAATGACCAACACCAGCTTTTCTCATGTTATTATATAGTGGTCCTATGGATCCCTTTGTAATAATGTAGGGAGGTCTAAACACTCAATTATAATGAAAAAAAAAATGGTTATACAAAAATGGTTACCTTAATTATAATGAATTCTAAACAGACAAAAAAAAGTGTACACATGTATAGAAAATTTGAAAAATACTTTTTTTAGTTTATGTGTGTGTGGGAGGGATAGAGAGACTAAAAGAAACGTGTAATGTTGACAGATACATGTCTGATAGAATTGCATACGAGCTGAACCGGCTTAAATAAATATTTAACTTCAAGGTGGGTCATAGTATTTAACTCCCACTTCAGAGGGGTAGGGGTGAAGACAAAACCAGTCTGTCTTCTACACCTAGTTTTTTTATGGGGACTGTTGTATTTATTTACAGAAAACACAAAATGACTGACTGACACTGTGTTAGATGTGTCATTCTTTGTTTATTCACTGTGAATTAATTCAGTTGTCGATATTGTTTAGGAATAGTACTATTTTCCTGTCTCATGGCTTGTGAGGATAGCGCAATGGATAGAAGATTGAATTGTCAATAATAAAAAAAGAGTTGGTTTCAAGTTCAGTTAGAAGAATTCCATGTTTAGCTACACTGAGCAGCTGCGGTACAGCGTAATCGTCTGCGAATGCCGACACACAATACCAAATTTTCGAAAGATTTCCGGCTACATATGTGCATACATGATTATGCTGAAACGAAAGACATGTATAAAACTTACTATTTCTTTAATATATATATATATATATATATATATATATATATATATATATCCCAGGTGTAGTTTTATTCATAAAGATTACATAAGTAATCCAATGAATCTTACTGTGTTTATATACACATGCTCAAAAACAAGTAAAACGATATATTTATTTAGCATAAATTATTACATTTATACAAATATTTCTGTCTTTATGTGTCCATATATGTTTCAACTAAAGTCTAGAACATGCTTTTGTTTTGCCAGGCTGACAAAATTATTGACACTTGTTTTACTTTTTTTTTTTTTTTTTTTTTTAATCTAAAATATTTTTGTTTTCAAACATAATTTTAAAGTTAAACTTAATTTCTTTTTCATGGAAATCGTCTCAGACAAGGCATGAAGGATGATGTAGGGAGTTAAAAAAAATATAGCTAACGATAAGTGTTAGATGAATAGATTCCGCCCCAGAAAACAGCAATTATTTCCCCTTTGTCAGTAACATCGCTCATGAAATGTGAGGACTAAAAGGACAAAATAAGGGAAGCAAGAGTTACAAGGCTGCTGAAAGTAAAACCAAGATCCATTTTCTACTTTCCTAAATTAATACAATAGTTGATTATTAAATTATTAATTAACAAAATCGTTATAAACTATAATTAAGATAATGTTTTAATCTGAATTTATAAAATTACTGAGTGTAAATAGCTTTAATAAGTTTTTCATAAATCTTTTAATAAAAGAGGATCTGCTGATAATTTTAAAGCTGATTTATTCAACAGTTTAAGTGTTTCCAAATTGCTGGAAGTTTTCAAAGAGTCAAACAAATTCAGTCTTTTTTTTTAACTGAAAACAAAATATTGAAAAAGCCGAGTTATTTCAGAAGAAAGGGAAATGCATTGGTTTAAATATTTTACGCGTTTGCATTTGTTTTCATAAATATATAATTTATTAATAGTAAATAAGTTTCCATCAATAATAAAAAAAATAAAAAATAAATGCAAAGACTTCTGACTGAAACTGGGACCTTTTTTTATTGTATCTCTTGTAATGCTAAGTATTTAATATTTGTATTGGCTGCTGCTGCAATCTAGACCTTTTTTTTTTTTACATGGCGTCCATTTTAAAAATCTTCCGAGATGGATAAATTATTTTTGAGAGAAATTTAAATCGAAATAAATTACTTGTTTACGTGAATCAATGATAAAAACAAAAGAAAATGGCAATCGATAATCAAACATTGTTTTGTAGGAATACAGTTATTAACCATAAAGACTGGGAAACAGACTCACTTTACTTTATATATTAGACAGATATCTCTCATATATATATATATATATATATACACGATTTTATTCATTTTCTAAGTATTTTAATATTTCATTATTTTAACCTGTACTTTATTTCATTTGTTCTTATATTTTTCTTTATTATTTATTCTACTTTATTTATTTATATTTAAAACAATATAAATTATAATAATATAGTAATCATTATGAATAGAGTGATACAAAACTATGTAATAAGTTCTATTTGTCCATCATAACTGGACATATGTATTCTTAAATAATACTAAATTGTAGTGTTATGAGGGGCGCTAGAGTAATTTTTTTGAATTATCGTAAGAAATATATTAAATAATATTTTCCAAGTCGTTTTAGAAACGATCGTACGACAAATTTTGTTTGAATTCTTGGAACCGATGTAAATAATGTGTTAATTTTATTTATCTCAACCGACTTAATATATGTGTGTGTGTGTGTGTGTGTGTGTGCCAATGCTATCTTATCGATGGAATAGAATATAAAGACTCTAAAAAAAAAGGAACACACATGGCATGGATGTATTATATGAGCATTCGTATATAAAAAAAATAGGGCTAAACAAGTATTTCCCTTGGGAAAAAAACGAAAATACATAAAAAGATAAATGAATATTAGAGGCATTTCAATAATATATAACAGATAGAAAGAGAGACTGATAGATATTTGTCAGAGCCGCCCGAGGGTAAACAAAATAAATTATTTTGTAGTAAATTTAAGTCAAATATTTTCAAAACAGATCCTTGATTTTAAAAGAGTCGAAAAGTAAAAGGATGGGGCTATCAATTTCGATAATTCAATTAAAAGGCTATTTCCTTCGGATTTTTCACCAAATAAAAGCAAAAATGTTTCAGGCTGGGAGGGAAAAAGATAGGAACACTTTAATTAAACAATCGGAATATATTAATTGCATATCGATCTGCAGTTTAATTAAAATGATAGAGTTTAATTTCCCCCAAAAGGAAGAATTACAGCATGTAAAATTAATAAACAGCATGTCAATTTGAAATTTAAGAAAAAAAGAAAATGAAAATATATATATATATATATATATATATATATATATATTCACTTTCACTTTGTTGTATTCAACTAATTACCTTTTTTATTGGATATCAAGTTATAGAATACTCCCTTTACTGGTTTATATCAAACAGATGTCCTTTTTTTCTTTTTGAGCGTGTTCATTATATAAATAAAACAAACTAAAAAAAGCATATGTTCTTTAATTATAAAACAAGGTAATTAATCGAAGTTAATCTGTGAATAAAGTAAATTTATATAGTTCAATTTTCAAAAGCAAAGTTGAAGCTCAAATTTAATATATCCAATATTGCTATTAATAGAATATTAAATTCAAGGTTATATCATTCTATTGTTTAATGAAAATTTCGGAACAAAACATTTTTTTTCGAGAGTAAGAGGCAATCACAGGTAATCCAGGCTGTTATAACCAACTCCCCCTTCATCAGAAAGACAAAGAGACGACAAATTTGCACCCATTAAAAAGTATCAAAGTTATGCGATTTATTTAAATTAAACAAATTGAAAATCTGAAGTTTATTCACATTTTTAATGTAGAAGTTGTTTATGTTTCTGCAGACAATTATTTTTGCATTTAATTGGAGAGAAAATGTACTGCCGTGTACAGGGATTGAACTTACAGCTTTCAGCTGAAGACTTTTGCGTTAAATACATCATTCCTTTATTCTCACTTGTTCAGACGGTAAGTAGTAATTGATGCTTTCAAAACATTTTTATTTAATAACTCTTAACAAGGGTAAACATTCAATAAACATACTGTACACACAGCATGCTTGGTATTAAATGGTTACAAAGAAAGGAAGAATAAAAAAGAAAAGAAAGATGTAAAAAGTAAAAAGGGTTAAGAAAGGAAAAAAAGGATAAAGGAAAAAGAAAGGAAAAAAGAAAAGAAAAGCGATATAAAAGGGATATAAAAGGGATATAAAAAGGATATAGAAAGGATATAGAAAGGATATAGAAAGGATATAGAAAGGATATAGAAAGGATATAGAAAGGATATAGAAAGGATATAGAAAGGATAAAGAAAGGATAAAGAAAGGATAAAGAAAGGATAAAGAAAGGGGGAAAAATAGGATAAAGAAAAGATAAAGGAAAAAGGATAAAGAAAGGAAAAAAGGATAAAGGAAAAAAGGATAAAGAGAGGGAAAAAGGATAAAGAAAGGAAAAAAGGATAAAGAAAGGAAAATAGGATAAAGAAAGGAAAATAGGATAAAGAAAGGAAAATAGGATAAAGAAAGGAAAATAGGATAAAGAAAGGAAAATAGGAAAAAGGAAAAAAAAAAAAAATTGTAACTATTTTTATCAATAATTTCCGCCATAAATCGATATAAGTTTACTTGTTTAGAGCAAAGAATTACACATCACCTAAAACTTTCATCTCTTCAGGCAAAGTAGTGACAACGAAATAAAAGCGATCACGTTTTACAGACTTTCGAAAGAGGACTACGTATAATAAAATACAAAGAGTTCGTTGATTCAACATAATTGACATTATTTTATTATCGGACGATTGACGCATCGAACGCCCCTCCTCCCCGATACCTATACACGTGCGTTCTGTTTATTTAAAGAAATAGTTGCATAACGACATCCCGAGTAAAATAAATACAAAGTAAAAAAATTAAGGTTGTTCAAAGTCAGAGGCGAGGTCGAGAGGGGGTGATTGCGTCACTTCATTAAGGGTTTAATTAAAATATAGAAAAGGATATTAATTAGAACATTAAGACTGGAGCTTGCCAATTCGTTTTATTGAGCAAGTGATGAAGACCGAAATGGGAAAAGAGAAAGAGAGAGAGAGAGAGAGCGAGAGCAAGAGAGAGGGGGGGGGGGGGCAGAAAGCAAAGGGGAGAGAAAGGAGACAAAAAGGAAAGGAGACAGAAAGGAAAGGAGACAGAAAGGAAAGGAGACAGAAAGGAGACGGAAAGGAAAGGAGAGAGAAAGGAGACAAAAAGGAAAGGGGAGAGAAAGGAGAGAGAAAGGAGACAAAAAGGAAAGGAGAGAGAAAGGAGACAAAAAGGAAAGGAGAAAGAAAGGAGACAAAAAGAAAAGGAGAGAGAAAGGAAAGGAGAGAGAAAGGAGACAAAAAGGGGGGGAGAAAGGAGACAAAAAGGGGGGGGAAAGAGACAAAAAGGGGGGGAGAAAGGAGACAAAAAGGGGGGGGGGAGAAAGGAGACAAAAAGGGGGGGGAGAAAGGAGACAAAAAGGGGGGGGGGAGAAAGGAGACAAAAAGGGGGGGGGAAGAAAGGAGACAAAAAGGGGGGGAGACAAAAAGGGGGGGAGGAGACAAAAAAGGGGGGAGAGGTGAGAGAAGGAGACAAGAGGGAAGAGGTGAGGCGAGCAAATAAGAGGGAAGAGGAGAAGGGGAAAAAAGGGGAGACAGACACACTGCATTTTGAAAATTATCTCAGAAATATTCAAACTAAATTTCGTGTTTACTTAAAAACAGATAAAATCCAATTACAATACAATTATTTTAGCCCTCAACGTTTCGTTACATGGTAAGTTTAATAGAGAATTCCTCTTGGCAACTTTCTTTAGTATTGATAATTTAACCTTTCTTTGCAAATCATGAAACCCATTATCTTTTGACCATGGGTAATGATTAAATTGGCAAACTTTATCTCGGACATTTCTAACATATACCCCCTCCGACCCCCAAAAGAACACAAAACAGCTGGAAAGCTGGGTCTATTTTTTCGAACACACCATTTTTTAGGATTCAGACTAATATACCGAAACAAGTAAAAAAGAAAGTGTTATGGGCCCTACTTTAATAAAAGGAACAAATATTTTTTGATCATTTTCTCACTTGGTTCGTTGTCAGTTCAGAAAGAAAACAGAACGGAAAGCCAATACATGTTTTGAGCCTAATTCATATTACACACACACACATAACATCCACATAACGTTTGTGTGTGTGTGTGTGTGTGTGTTTAACGTGACCCTGTAAAATAAAGACGCTGCCAAGTTTGCCACAGAGGTAGGCTCCCTCTACTAGGCTAAAAAAAACTTCTTACACCAGCCAGTATCTTATATCTCTATAAAGACACCAATTTCCGTGAATGGAGTCTTGTTGCCACATCTAGCTTCTCCATCTTGGACAAGATGCAAAAAAGAATTCCTCATCTAATAGGTCTTGCAAGATCCAGCCTTGTCGCATCGCCACAGTGTTGCATCTATGTGCTTGATTTAATAGTACTTCTACGGCATATGCTTCGATGAACTTTCTGCACTCGTATCCCTAAACGAAAATACGCCCGACCCACCTAACAAGCACCAAAATCCTACCCTTCACTCTACAGATCCCGAGATGCTAGAAGGTTTCCTACTCTAATAGCTTCTGTTCTCGGATGGCCAGCCTTCAGAATTCCCTTCCTAATCCATGTTTCCCCAACCGTACCAAACATGCAGAAATTGCAATGTAATGTGAATAAACACCTTGCTGCCAAACTTTGCGTTCAGGCCCCCCCCCCCCCCCCCCGAAAAAAATCTGGCCTCTATCCCAGTAGCCGCTTACACTCCAGTCGCCATATGCATTGTTTGGAGCAAAGAAAAGCTGTGTTTTGAAACATTCTATAGAAAAGCTGACACATATCCACTAATTGAGAACAGAAACAGATACCAAACTTTGATGCCTGCCAAAATGCTGATGTTCAATTTTCTGTTCTACTTTTCCATTTTTTAAAATTTTTGATTGCAATAAATATTCGATTAAATAATAAAGAAAACAATTTATTAAATTTATGTATGGACAAGAAAGACAGACAAAATCTTGTCTGGCAGTTCTATTAATATAGAGATTAGATACAAACTTCGCAAACAAGTCTGGAACACGTTTTTCTTTCAAGATAAGATGAAATTCTAGTTTGTATAAAGATTTATATGCAAACAATTCGAGTGTGTCATCAAACTGTTATGGTGCACCCTTATTTATCACCGGTTGAAAGGCGTCCCTATCTCATATATATATATATCTATATATATATATATATATATATATATATATAACTATATCTATATCTCTATCTATATCTCTATATCTCTATATCTCTATCTATCTATATCTCTATATATATCTCTATCTATCTATATCTCTATCTATATATATCTCTATCTATATATATCTCTATATCTATAGATATATATATATATATATATATATATATATATATATCTATATAGAGATCAAGATAGATATAGATATGTAGAGATCAAGACATATTTAGATATAGAGAGAGATAGAGATGGAGATAGAGATAGAGAGAGAGAAAAGGAACGAGAGAGGGGGAAGGGTCTAAGAAGTGGCCTTAAAGTGTAATCGGATATAACAAAGAGATCTGAATAGAAGCGAAGAGTGAGAGAGTATCATCAGGGTGCCCCTCTCTTTGTATCAGCACAGACGCTCAGTAGTCCACACGTGAACACACACACACACACAATGTCAACTCTCTCACACTCAAAGTCTCCATCAGAGAGCTGGAAAGAACGCGAGAAGGGTAAGTGGAGCAGGTGACATCTTCGTCCGTCAGCTAAATAATTGGTTGCGTCGAACGTGCAAGCCATTTTAAATACCAGGGAGAGATAGAGAGCGGGCAAAGACAGAACGCAAGAGAAATAGAGAGATAGGTAATGAAAAATATGTCGGAAATGCCAACAATTACAGAGAAAGAGGTCAGGGGCGCCAATGACGACGGGGTTACACACACAGAAACATATAGACGAAATTTGCCAAGGCGTGAGAGGGGGAGGGAGAGGAAAGAAAAGGTCTCATTAAAAGAAAAAAATCGGATTTCTATTACGTAAGAGCACGTTTGTGCGAGGGGGGGGGGTGAGGTGCTTCGCTATTTGCAAACTAGACAGATATAACATAAAAACGATATATATATATATATATATATTTAAAATATAAAACGCGTTTCGTCGTTTATGACTCATCAGCGTGGCTCAACCCAGCGAGATTTGAAACCAAGACCAAAGCCTGAAGCTCTACCACTGAGCCAATCCCCGTTAGTGCTAGAATATATCGCTTTTTATAGATGTCATTTATTTGTTTTTGTTTGCCATATTATATACGCACACTAAAAGAATTTTGCACCACTTTTATGTCGACTTACGAAGATTATCACAGAGATAATAATACTAAACCTTATGTCTAGAATCCTTATTCAAATTTGGATCAAAATCCATTACATGATTTGGATTCTAGAAAATGTCTAACATTTAAGGCTTAAGCTGAAAAAAGAATATATCAGCGTTGTGGCTATGTCTTGTGCAGTTTCTGATTTTCATATAAATACAGACAACTGCCCTTTCCACAACAGATGGGTACTAAAACAGATTGCCGGCTCGGTGTGCACCACTTTCCCCGGAATGGCGATAGCCTTGTAGTCACCAGCGTAAGTATCAGTCTTAAAAGAAAAAGAACCGGGAAAACTATTTTCACATGCAAAGCAAATGATCCTTACTTATATATTCATCTGAGACAAAAATATATATATAGTTCCGTCACCAAGGATTGAACTCATAACCTTAAAGTTGAATTCAGTAGGCTACTAATAGAGTGTATTTCGTATTTCTGTACAGCTGAAATCAATGTGTACACCAAGTGTGTACGTTGTTTTTACCTGTGCATCTCACAATCTTAAGTGAAAGAATGTGTGTGTGTACTATTTATGGATGTGTTTAATAACCCCCTCCCCCACACACAAAGTTCTTTAAATACTCCCAGCAAAAGAAAAAAAAACAAACACAAACAAAACTCTGTAATTCTTCAGACCTGAAGTACCCCCGACCCATTCACCTTGGGCGTCGTACGGTAATTAAATGTGGGCGAATAGCAATTAGCGGGGAAAAGCCGAACAGGTGCGTGTTTTGCCATACGGAAATGATTGAAAGTAAACAGGAATAGCTGGAGAAGGGGAGAGAGAAATAAGAGAACAGAAAAGAGAGAAAGGAGCGGGAGATAGAGAGAGAAAGAGAAAGGAGCGAGAGCGAAAGGAGCGAGAGAGAGAGAGAGAGAGAGAGAGCGAAAGGAGCGAGAGAGAGAGAGAGAGAGAGAGCGAAAGGAGCGAGAGAGAGAGAAAGGAGAGAGAGAGAAAGGAGAGAGAGGGAAAGGAGAGAGAGGGAAAGGAGAGAGAGGGAAAGGAGAGAGAGGGAAAGGAGAGAGAGAGGAGGGAGAGAGAGAGGAGGGAGAGAGAGAGGAGGGAGAGAGAGAGAGAGAGGAAGAGAGAGAGAGAGGAGGGAGAGAGAGGAGGGAGAGAGAGGAGGGAGAGAGAGGAGGGAGAGAGAGGAGGGAGAGAGAGGAGGGAGAGAGAGGAGGGAGAGAGAGAGGAGGGAGAGAGAGAGGAGGGAGAGAGAGAGGAGGGAGAGAGAGAGGAGGGAGAGAGAGAGGAGGGAGAGAGAGAGGAGGGAGAGAGAGAGGAGGGAGAGAGAGAGGAGGGAGAGAGAGAGGAGGGAGAGAGATGAGGGAGGGAGAGAAGGAGGGAGAGAAGGAGGGAGAGAAGGAGGGAGGGAGAGAGAGAGAGAAGGAGGGAGGGAGAGAGAGAGAGAAGGAGGGAGGGAGAGAGAGAGAGAAGGAGGGAGGGAGAGAGAGAGAGAAGGAGGGAGGGAGAGAGAGAGAGAAGGAGGGAGGGAGAGAGAGAGAGAAGGAGGGAGGGAGAGAGAGAGAGAAGGAGGGAGGGAGAGAGAGAAGGAGGGAGAGAGAGAGAGAAGGAGGGAGAGAGAGAGAGAAGGAGGGAGAGAGAGAGAGAAGGAGGGAGAGAGAGAGAAGGAGGGAGAGAGAGAGAAGGAGGGAGGGAGAGGAGGGAGGGAGAGAGAGAGAGAAGGAGGGAGGGAGGGAGAGAGAGACGGAGGGAGGGAGAGAGAGAGAAGGAGGGAGGGAGAGAGAGAGAAGGAGGGAGGGAGAGAGAGAGAAGGAGGGAGGGAGAGAGAGAGAGAAGGAGGGAGGGAGAGAGAGAGAGAAGGAGGGAGGGAGAGAGAGAGAAGGAGGGAGGGAGAGAGAGAGAGAAGGAGGGAGGGAGAGAGAGAGAGAAGGAGGGAGGGAGAGAGAGAGAGAAGGAGGGAGGGAGAGAGAGAGAGAAGGAGGGAGGGAGAGAGAGAGAGAAGGAGGGAGGGAGAGAGGGAGGGAGGGAGAGAGGGAGGGAGGGAGAGAGAGAGAGAGAAGGAGGGGGGGAGAGAGAGAGAGAGAAGGAGGGGGGGAGAGAGAGAGAGAAGGAGGGGGGAGAGAGAGAGAGAAGGAGGGGGGAGAGAGAGAGAGAAGGAGGGGGGAGAGAGAGAGAGAAGGAGGGGGAGAGAGAGAGAGAAGGAGGGGGGGAGAGAGAGAGAAGGAGGGGGGGAGAGAGAGAAGGAGGGAGAGAGAGAGAGAGAGAGAAGGAGGGAGAGAGAGAGAGAGAAAGGACGGAGAAGAAAAGGAGACACCCAAAATGAGAGAGAGGGAGAATAAAGAGGGGGGCACAAAAAAGGGACAGAGAGAGAGAGAGAGAAATCTAGAGAAAAAGAAAACGTACACATAATCCTCAAATCAGAAAACAAATCTTGCCAATAAATAGAAGAGATAAATATTAATTTGTCAGAATCTTACTAGCCGGGAGGAGAGAGGGGCCTTCACAGAATTCAGGGTTATAACTTTTTTTTTTAGGGTGGTGCTGAGGGTGTACAGATTGAAAACTGGCTGTGAGACTGGAGGAAGAGAGGCAGGGTTAAGACCGAAGCTAGGCTAACTAATTAAGTGAGACACCAACTCTTCATCTGTTATGTCTGTAGGCCTGGGGCCTTCTCTTGGCCGAGAGGAGGGATGGACGGACAAGAGCACATTAATGGTCAGCTGAAATTGGATGACCAACACTTTTGCAGAAGAACATTTAGGTATTTAGAGGAAAGAAAAAAATTGTGTGTGTGTGTATATATATATATATATATATATATATATATATAATGTTAGCCTGTCAGACCAAAGTAGCAATCCCTCCAACAAATGATTAATTCAATCTAGCCTATTGTTTTTTGTTTTTTTACTCCTGTTATTTTCTGTTAGTTTTTTTTCTGAAAATAAATATTCCAATTACGAAAAGTTTTAGAGTGACAACTTTCTACCTTCTACATACAAGGTCCCCTGAAAAATATGGAACAATTAAAACTGAATGATTTTCAAACGTAACTCAATCCAAGGAGTAAGGTACATTTCAGAATGTATTGTATAATTAAAGTATGTAGGATAAAAGCCTTAGAGAAACGAACGTTACATGACTTAGCTTTCGTATTATAGATTATGGTAAGACATGCATGTACTCTCCATGTATATATATATCTAAATGAATAAATGTGAAAATTGGAAATACTGTATATATCATAAATACAAAAAGCCTAAAGACACTTATTTGCCTGCTTAATTTGCATAACTATTTTTTTAACAGTTCATAATAAATTTATGTTTGGTGTTATTCTTTCGTAATTTCATTGTCTTATTTTCTCCATATATATGCAATAGTTTTGTTGAGAGTAAGATTAATTAATTACTGTGATTTCATTTTAAAAAAGAATAAATTATTAAAACTTTAAAATATTTGCTGATTAATTTTCAAGGGAGGTAATGTAGTTTAAATTAGAAATATATACGAGTCATAAGCAAGAGTTCAGAAATGGGAGAGGGTAGCCCGACTGCTCCATCGTTTGTTTTTAAATTCAATGAAAAAATTGAAAGTTAAAAAAAAAAAAGGTCACTCACGCACACCATCGCTGAGGCAAATTGATTTCCTTCTCATTTAAAAGATAAATTTGTATGAAAATTAAAATGTTGATATTTATTTATATGAATAAATGCAAAAGTATTTGTCTTGTCTTCACAATAAACTTATAAAATGTTATTTAACATTTTGGTTTAGAGTATTTCAAGTAGAGAACTTTGCAAACCAATAGCGAGCTGTCAAAGCCAGCTAATGTTATATATATATATATATATATATAGGTAATAAATAATATTTATAAATATTATTATATAGCCCCCTTTACTAAGACTGGGCATTCTGAGTGAATTTAATAAAAAGCAGTACTACTAGCTACATTGCGTGATCCAACACGATTTGTTGTTATTGTTGATCACTTTTCGCCGCTTGCTGTGAATACCCGCCGACTTGGTATTTACAAAATTAAATTCCTCCTAAATTCCAAGCTAATTTCTGGTGTCCAACTGGTAAGTCTCTTGACTGTGAATCAGTGACAATTTGTGATCGAAGTTCGCGCCCACCGAGAATTAGCTTCCTGCACTGAAGGTTGCATAAGCATGAAACATCGAGGTCTGTAGGTAATAAATAATATTTATTTATAAATATTATATATATGAGTTTAAACCGTGTGACCGGCAGGGATTGTCTCCTACCATACTGATGATTGCAGGTTTGGCATGAAACAGGTATATATGGGTTAATTTGAAAATATTTATATATATATATGGATAATATAAACATAAAAGATTATATTAGATCCTATCAAGATATGTTGAAGCTCAATGTAGTAGATAGAGCATTTACATATGGATAATGAAGTGATGAAATAGATAAAAAAAATTATAGTTTACAAGTTAAACTCATGAAGTGTTCAAACAAGGAAGACAAATATTACATTACCTTAAACCATGGCTTTTCAAAGATAACGCTCTTATCGTCAGAAGATCTGACCAATAAGAATTGAATATAACTTTAGTATTAGAGATGAATATCTTGAAAATGCAAAAGCAAAAATATCTCAATATAAGTCCTGAAACAGATCAAATACATTCTGCCTATAGTTTGAATTGTATCAAATTTAAATGATCAAAACTGCTAATTAATATATAATTGTTATTGGTCAGACCTGACGATAAGAGTGTTATCTTTGAAAAGCAATGGCTTAAGTCATTTTAGTATTTGTATTCTTTTTTGAACACTTGATAAATTAATAAACTTGTAAACTATGCAAATTTTATCTATCTCATTACCCGTGTGTATACATATATATATATATATATATTTATAAATAAATATTAAATTATTAATACCTACAAACGCTAGCGTTTCAAGCTTTAATAATATACATATATATATATATATATATATATATGTTTGTGTAGAAAACAAAATACAGTAATCTGTGACTTACTGTTTTGTTGATTAGTCTTGGTCCGGTCCTCGCTTGGACACTTAGAAGCAAGTATAAGTATATTCTATTTTATTTTCACTAATAAAATAAAATACTTATCCGGAGTTGTGAATGTACATCAGACAGTAGGTATAATATTTGAAAGACACTCCAATCTTTATGACTAACTATGGATATCTCTGAAAAATACAGATGTTGCTTGAATATGGTTAATTATCCTTCTAATTGTAAAAAAAACGACCAGGGGCGCTAATGGGTTGATTTCACTACGAAATTAAATTCCATCATAATGCATTTAGATTCGTTCATATACCAGTCAGCCACTTCATTATTTTGTTGTATTGTAAATTAAAACCAAAAACTTCCCTACCACCAAATAATTTTTTTTTTTAATCGTGAAAAAAGGCTTAGCATTTGAGGTAATTAACCGTCTTTCCGTTCACTTGGCCTCCTCACGAGGGCAAAATTAGACACGTGGTTGGTTTTTAATGTAATGAAAACACAGCTCCTCCAAAAAGGACATTTTGGATTGGTAAAAAAAATAAAAATTTTCTCTGAAGGTGAACCGTTTCTAGACCTAAGACAAAACAGATAGTGCACTTTGAGCATAGTCTGAAGACAGAGTTTATCTACATCGGGGATGGGTGGGGGTGGCGACAGTCTTGGTTTCCTTTATTTTCCCCAGGCAACGTCGGGACTCTGATCCTGCTAGTATTACCATAAAATGAAGTAGAACATTCCCCCTCTTTAGACGTTGATATTTAATGATACGTCTTATAAAAATATAAAAAAATTATAAAAAATAAAAAAAACTAACCTCATCCTCCCTTAATTGCGAGTATGCTCTTTCATGGCCTGGTCCATAACCAGAATAACCAATTTCACAAATAATGACGGCAATTAACATTTGACATTTTGCCGTTGACAAAAGGTCTTAAATGGCGCGTCTCCTATTTTGGGCCGGATAGATTCTTTCATTTCGAAAAACGAATTATAAAGCAAAGACGGCCACACAAACTGATAGCGTTCTTCGAGTGCCCCCCCCCCCCTCTTTGTACACCATTTTGCCGCCGCTTTTCTTAAAACCCAACAGAGCATTTCGCCGGTTTAATTTTACTTATTAGCGGGCTTACCCGGGTGTCAAGTACGTTGAACCTAAATTTAGTATTAGATGCATCCAAGCATATCTACAAAAGACGCTGTCCGTTGGTTTGGACTATTCGAAATTGCATGTTCGCCGTTAAACGCGTAGATTGAATGAACAGTGGACACGTTTTAAGAATAGCCGTTTACTCAATTGTATATACATATTACACACAAGACGACTTGACCCGCTGGGTCAGCCATGGAGTTCCGGTTAAATTGATTGAATCAAGAAAAGTAAGTCTGCAAAGCCAGTTAAAAAAAACAAAAACAAATTAGCCTTTCTTCCCGCTATATATTTATTTCTTCTCAAACTATGGGTTAAATAGCATTACTGCTGGTGGTGATATTCGTTTTGGTGCATAATAGACTATTTTAATCTTATTCTTTCCTCATTACCCTCGACTGTCATTAGACAGAGAAAACGAAACAGAGGAAGGTAGAGATAGAGAGGGAGAAGAAGAAAGAGGGAAAAGTAGAGATAGAGGGTTGGAGAGAGAAGGGGAAGGTAGAGAAAGAGGGTTGGAGAGAGAGGGGAAGGTAGAGATAGAGGGTTGGAGAGAGAGGGGAAAAGGTGGAGATAGAGGGGAAAGGTAGCGATAGAGGGTTGGAGATAGAGGGGAAAGGTAGCGAGAGAGGGGAAAGGTAGAGAGAACGAGGGGAAGGGGGGGGGGGAGAACGAGGGGAAGGGGGGGAGGGAGAGAACGAGGGGAAAGGGGGGAGGGAGAGAACGAGGGAGGAGAGAAAGGGGGAGGAGAGAAAGGGGGAGGAGAGAAAGGGGGAGGAGAGAAAGGGGGAGGAGAGAAAGGGGGAGGAGAGAAAGGGGGAGGAGAGAAAGGGGGAGGAGAGAAAGGGGGAGGAGAGAAAGGGGGAGGAGAGAAAGGGGGAGAGGGAGGAGAGAAGGGGGGAGGGAGTAGATAAAGGGGGGGAGGGGGGAGAGGGGGGAGAGGAAGAGGGGGGAGAGGAAGAGGGCGGAGAGTGTTAGTATCCTTATTCATTGCATCTCTACGAGGGTAGTTAAATACAAGGTCGGTTTTTAATGTGGGGGAAATAACAGTAAGTAATTTATGATGACTGAAATTTAAAATTTTTTTTAAAGTTACGGTGACTCCGTCTATCGAGGCAGTCTTCATTATGTTATGCAAAGCCGATTTCTGAGAAGAATTGAGTAGGAAAAGGGGGGGGGAGAGTGTGACGAAACGGAAAACAAGAGAAAGAATAAAGGAGTGAGTGAAAATACACAACGGGGGGAGGGGGGAGTAGAGATAGAACAAACAAAATTAATTAAAAGTCGAAGCGTAATTAAATTTTTTTCTCTCACGGTTTAATTAATAAAATTACACAAAACGAACGTAAAGAGAATGGCGATGAAAAAAAAAAGTTCAATTGGGTCGAAATGTTTGAAAATTTTGATTACAAATAGACTCGCACCCCGTTTACCTGTACAGCGAGCGGATGTTGTCAACAGACATTTTACAAGCTACACAAACAAGGAGGATGAAGAAAATACGATGTACACAAAGGAGTGTGGGTCGAGTTACTCGGGTCTAGTGTTCAAATCGTTCGGCCGGTGGTAAAGTTATGTAAATCACACTGATGATTGTTAGTAAACATGAAACATGTCTGGGAATAATAATAATAATAATAACAACAATAACACACATTATATATATATATATATATATATATAATAAATATTTGTTTTCTTTATTATCTATGTACGTATACGTTTCGTCCTTTATAATCGGGACTCATCAGCATAGAGATATGACTATTCGCTACTGGTCATGCGATTCGAAACCCCGGATTCCGAGTATTTTACAACTCAAATCCCGATATATATATATATATATATATATATATATATATATATATATATATATATATATATACACACATACACTAGTGCTAGTATAATAAATCGGAATCGGGAAACGGAAAAATCGTAACTTTTTGAGGTATCGGAAAATGTTTAGCCTAATTTCGGATTCCAAAAACGATTTTTAAAAAATGTATTTGTTTTTTGTTTTGTTTAAAAAGTTAATTTTCTTTTGCTGATACTAATGATAAATACTTAAACTACCAGTAAAATTAAACTTAAAGATCATAACGAATTGTGGTAAAAAAATGTCACCAGTAAAACTGACAAAAAGTGGATGAATGAGAAAAATAGCACAAGTGAAAAATATAGATGAAAATCTCGGAATGAGTTTATCAAAATCTTGGGTACAATACATAAAGGGAAAACATTAAGAAGTTTGTTGTTAAATTAAAAAGAAAATTACATTTAAATGTAGATGAAGACTTTTCGCTAAATAACCCCCCCCCCCCAAAAAAAAATAATTAAATTCTATTTTTTAGACGATTAAGCCATTCGACTATTTTATAATCAGAATCGGTCAAACTCTTGGAATCGTCCCATCACACACACACTAAGACATTTTCGTTTTTAATTTTTATGTTTACACTAAAGTAGCCAATTGTTTTTATATTCAATTGAAAATGAGTTATTCCCTTGTTGACTTATTTTTAGGTTGTCTGAGCCGGACAACAACAAATGAATATTGGCAAAGTTTGATTTGTCAGCTTAAATTATTTGGATCAGACTTTGAAAATCTGACAAATTTCCGTGTGCATACAGTTCCTACGTTATCAGAAAATAGGGGGAGATAATGAGACTGTATTTGGATGACTATTCCCACGAGAAACGGTTTATTGGAGTTTATTTTTGACCTTTCATAAACTCTATGGTCGTCTTTTAATTTGGTTGCAACGGAGGCCATCCCTTCGTTGCAAACAAACTACATTTTGGCCTATGATCAAAGCCTATCTATTTGCTCACAGGCGGCCATCCTCTAAAGCAGTGCTCTTCAAACTTTTTTTGTCGCGACCCCTTTTTTATAAAAAATTTTGGTGGGTCACGAAAAAAAATTTTTTCCAATCAAAAATAAGTTTGAATATTATTTAAAAAATTCCATAGTTATAATTTTGGCGACCCCCTTTCTATGGTTACGCGACTCCCCTGGGGGTCGCGACCCCCACTTTGAAGACCTCTGCTCTAAGGCATTACATCCCTCTTTCTGGGAAAGCAGGTAGGTTTATTACCTGAAACGCGTTCAATCTTGAGGAGACAATACAGGTACTTTTGTTCTCATTCATAGTGCCCCTCTGGGGGGGGAGCTGGATTTACCCCTACATTAAAAAAGGATACTACGTCTAACATTACCCTCGTCGGGATGCAAGTAAACGAAGGTGGCGGATACTTAATTCAGAAATATTAGAAGATAATCCGAACTTCTTTTTTCAAACCAACTGTAATTTTTCATCTTTTCCGACCAATAATTCACGATTTATTTCTATCCCAATTATCTTGCAACAACATCCATTTCTTTTATTGTTGTTTGGGTCGGGTCGGGGGGGTAATGTGGTCTTAATTAACTGTACAGGTGTTGGCCATTGTGTTGAGATCGATCGGGTCGGGTTAAATAAATCGTTTAGAAAGAACGGGTTCTGAAAGAAGGGGTCTACTGAAGATTGATAATGGCGACAAAGTCATTAAATCGAATTAATCTTGTGAAAAGAAAAAAAAATGACGATTAAAATGAAGACTTTAACAGCGAAGACTGAAAAAGCGAGGGTGAAAAAACGAATAACGAGAGTTGTATTTCCGGAGGGTTACTTTATTTCAGACAGAATGAAGGGAAACAGAAAAGCATTCGGAGAACTCTCATACATATTATTAGTAGGGTTTCTCGGCGTCGCCCGGGAGTATTTTTCTTTTCATTTCTTTCGTTGTAACTCGTTAGCAGATATCAACCGAACAGATATCGACATTCATTAAGTACCTCAAATGTTTGAATTTACAGGACTGGAATAGCATTTAACTAACGAAGATTCTTTTCTTTCTTTTTTGTTGTTAACTATCAAATAACTTAAAATGTTTGCGTTTACTCGATAATAAAACTGTGTCAAACTTTTGACATGTGTAAAATATAAAAATAATTATTTTATTTTTGTTCGTACATCAACAATGGATCATGGGTGAAATTTTTATAAAAAAGGACCCCGAACAGAAAGTATAACTACTTAATTTCTTTTGAGAAAGTAAATTGATGTCAATCAAAAGTATCTTCACATGAAAAAGTATCGATTTGTTTTGTTTATTTATACATATATATATATATATATATATATATATATATACATATATATATATATATATATATATATAAACTATCAATGAATACAAAATGTTTTTTGTTTTTAATTTTTTTAAAAATGTATTCACCTCAAACAAGGCACATTGTCACTGATTAGTGGCTAAATTCATAGGAGGCATCCTAAATGGGGAGTTTGTCAGAAAAAAAATCTTATTTCATTAATATTTCTAGATGAAGTGAGTTGAATAAAATGGGTGTTTGTTGGATAAACAAAGTGTGCACAAGTAAACTATTAGCCGAGTCTTTGTCGATGGGGTTGTGGTTTCTGGAAAGCTCACTGGAGCTAAGTGCATGTTCCCTAAGAGGGAGGGCTTCTGTATCATCGATCGGAAACAGCAGCTAGACTAGCTGACAAACATGTACACTCAACATGCCAGAACTAGAACAGCCCAGACTTGTCCTTGTACTTGTTTCGGCTTCTAACTTTCAGGTTGAGCCGATCCTTTGATTCGCACCATTACAGATAAATACTGCCCATTGTATCCGGTTGAGTGTCAGGTCTTTGAGCAGACCAGACTAGTCACGTGACAAGCAAGTGCCCCAAGTTGTCTTGATAAAGAGAAAGAGAGATGGTGGAATGGCGTTCATTTTCCTAGTCAGGACACAAGGCAAAGCACTGAGTGTCTTAGAAGTATGATGGTACCTCTGCGACTAATAGACAAAGGTGTGCAAACAAGCATAGTTTGTTTTTTTAGATATTTGAAAAGGAAAGGGTTGTGTATACAATGGAAACATAATATATTTGATTGAAAACAGATTTTTTTTTACATCGGTTACAAATGACACATGACGTCACGTAATAGGGGAGTGAATTTTCAAAGGTTCCAGAGATTGCCTATTTATTTCAGATCCGTTTCTATATGAATAAATATATAATTTTTGTATTATTCATTAATAATTCAATAATGCATTATTAGTATTTAGTATTCTTAGTTACATTTGCTGCTGAGGAGATTGTGCCAATTTTAATTAAAATTTGCTGCTGAATACAAAGATGGAATCTATCTAGAAATATGTCTACTTGGATAAAGTATTTTTGCAAGGGACGAAATCTAATTACATTTTATTGTTTTTGAAAATATAAGTGCCACAATCTACAAAAAGAACAATTCTAAATATAATTGATTTTGTAGTAAGAAATCGTTTGATGACAAAAATCAACAAAACAGAGAGAGAGAGGAGGGGAACGAGAGAGGGAGAGGAGGAGGGGAACGAGAGAGGGAGAGGAGGAGGGGAACGAGAGAGGGAGAGGAGGAGGGGAACGAGAGAGGGAGAGGAGGAGGGGAACGAGAGAGGGAGAGGAGGAGGGGAACGAGAGAGGGAGAGGAGGAGGGGAACGAGAGAGGAGGAGGGGAACGAGAGAGGGAGAGGAGGAGGGGAACGAGAGAGGGAGAGGGGAACGAGAGAGGGAGAGGAGGAGGGGAACGAGAGAGGGAGAGGAGGAGGGGAACGAGAGAGGGAGAGGAGGAGGGGAACGAGAGAGGGAGAGGAGGAGGGGAACGAGAGAGGGAGAGGAGGAGGGGAACGAGAGAGGGAGAGGAGGAGGGGAACGAGAGAGGGAGAGGAGGAGGGGAACGAGAGAGGGAGAGGAGGAGGGGAACGAGAGAGGGAGAGGAGGAGGGGAACGAGAGAGGGAGAGGAGGAGGGGAACGAGAGAGGGAGAGGAGGAGGGGAACGAGAGAGGGAGAGGAGGAGGGGAACGAGAGAGGGAGAGGAGGAGGGGAACGAGAGAGGGAGAGGAGGAGGGGAACGAGAGAGGGAGAGGAGGAGGGGAACGAGAGAGGGAGAGGAGGAGGGGAACGAGAGAGGGAGAGGAGGAGGGGAACGAGAGAGGGAGAGGAGGAGGGGAACGAGAGAGGGAGAGGAGGAGGGGAACGAGAGAGGGAGAGGAGGAGGGGAACGAGAGAGGGAGAGGAGGAGGGGAACGAGAGAGGGAGAGGAGGAGGGGAACGAGAGAGGGAGAGGAGGAGGGGAACGAGAGAGGGAGAGGAGGAGGGGAACGAGAGAGGGAGAGGAGGAGGGGAACGAGAGAGGGAGAGGAGGAGGGGAACGAGAGAGGGAGAGGGGAACGAGAGAGGGAGAGGAGGAGGGGAACGAGAGAGGGAGAGGAGGAGGGGAACGAGAGAGGGAGAGGAGGAGGGGAACGAGAGAGGGAGAGGAGGAGGGGAACGAGAGAGGGAGAGGAGGAGGGGAACGAGAGAGGGAGAGGAGGAGGGGAACGAGAGAGGGAGAGGAGGAGGGGAACAGAGAGAGGGAGAGAAGGAGGGGAACAGAGAGAGGGAGAGAAGGAGGGGAACAGAGAGAGGGAGAGAAGGAGGGGAACAGAGAGAGGGAGAGAAGGAGGGGAACAGAGAGAGGGAGAGAAGGAGGGAAACAGAGAGGGAGAGAAGGAGGGAAAGAGAGAGGGAGAGAAGGAGGGAAAGAGAGAGAGAGAGAGTCTGAAAATAACATTAAATGAAATAACATTAAATCAAATTTATTTAACTGAATAAAAAATTTAAAAATTCCAACAATTTCTGGAATATATCTATTAATCCTTATACATTGTTTTAAATAAAGCAGAAAAAAACAGAACTCATGTTAATGACTAAATTGGCAGGGTGAAATAAAAAGACTGAAAGGGTAGAAATAAAATTGACCGAGCTACTCTTTTCCTGTGTGTGTGTGTGTGTGTGTGTGTGTGTGTGTGTGTGTGTGTGTGTGTGTGTCTGTGTGTGTACACACATTCCTATCCCTTTAAATAAATGACTTGTCAAAATTAATTATCTTGTATTGTGTGCAAGGTAAGTTTAATTATCCTGTTTTGACATTGAACATGATTTAATACAGGCCAACATTGTAAACCGGTCAACTAATTAGTGTATATGTCTGCACCAGCACATGTGTGTGTGTGTGTGCATGTGTGTGTGTGTGTGTATGTAATGAGATTGTATTTATTTAAAGAATGAGAAGAAAAATAAATAAAAAAAACTGAACACAGGTTTGTTGTGTGATTACATTAACAACTGAGATTAGAAATACAGTGGAGTATTAATTTTTTTGTTTGTTTTTTTTTTTGTTTTTATTTTGTTTTTACTAATGACTAACCATTTATCAAAGCCAAAAGCAACCCCAGGAAAAGTGGTAATCAGATGGATGGAGTGTCATAAAATTTTTTAAAAAAACTACCTTTTGAATTCATTGATAGTTTTTGTCATAACAAAAGTCATTAGTTTTTTCCTTTAAAAATACACTTCCGGTCGACATTAATTTTTATTTTCTTGAAAGCATACAGTCACTTAAACACAGATTTAATTAAAAAAAGAAAAAGTATTACTATGAGAGGATTGAAAAATATCAGTGCTATTAACAGAACTTGATTATTTATAGGAACGGTTTATGAAAGTATTTGTTGACATTAGATTTGAAGACGAGCATTTTGTCATCTGCAGGGAAGCAGCCACGTTGTAATATGTTCCACAGATGAGAAGTTCTTTAAAAGAAACTGTTAAATAGCAATTCTGTTTTTTATGTCAGACACATGGAAGAAAGAAAGTTATTTGCAGTTGCGGTAATAAGACGAGTTCTTGCTGTGAATGTCTTACAAGGAGACACCAGAGATTGGAGGCATAATAAATAATAAAAAAAGATACATCTCAAAGAATCAAACTGAAGCATGTATTTTGCGTGATTAAAATATATAGAAAAAACGTTTTGAGGAAACAAACGTTGATTAACTCGCGTTTAATATGAGACATAACAGAAATGTTGGTTATTATTTACTGAAGTCAACAAAACAAAAACGGGGTAAAAAAACAAATTTGCAAAAAATAAATGTTACCAAAGGCAAGATAATTTACTCTTCTACCTACCTGGATAAGTTTATTTGTTTTTTTAACTAATTTTTAAGTGGTTTTTATGTTAAAAACAAACAGTGAGAACGAAAAAAAAAAAAAAAAACAAGATGGCGCCGAATAGCCCTCTACCAGTACCCCTGATAATCGCTCAAGAATCGGAAATTAAACAAAATACAGGTAGAAACACATCCAACAAATGTCACCAATCGTGCGAAAATGTAATGTTCTATCAGTATTTTGTTTAATTTTTTATTTTTTGAGCGACTATCAGAGGGTCCTCGTGTACAGGTGCTATCTTTTTTTCTTCGTTCTAACTGAAGGGTCGACATTATGTTTGTTACAAAAAAAAAAAAAACCCCAAAAAAACAAAAAAAAAACACGCTTTAAAATACGTAAATACAAAAATAAACTTATTCAGAAGAGTAACTTATCTTGCCTTTTGTAACATTTATTTGTTGCATATTTGTATTTTTTACCTGTTTTCTAAATAATATCCGAAAAGTCTTAACCCGGTTGACTTGTTTATATAGTTGGAAGTCCTAATATACTAATATATTGACTAAATGTAAGAGTAATCAAAAGGTCAGATTAGTTTCAGATTCAGCTATGGTCATCAGACAAATAACCAACTGTCTCTACAGTAATGGTAATAGTATTAAGGTAAGATATTGCTTAATGGCACATCAACCCTAAGGGTCATTTCATGACATGAATGTAGATAGAAATATCCTTCATTTGAGTCTTAAGTCAGTGTCATTTATAGTCATTAGTTAAGAGCTTTGGTATTTTGAATTGTTGTCATTTTGGTGAAGGTTTTTATGCTTCAATTTCTTTATATCTTCAAATGTTTAATTATAGTTTTTGGTTTGGTTGTTTTGTTTTACGACATATCAAACCTTTTTGGATTATTTAATGCTGAATCCGGTCATTTTGGTGAAGGTTTTTACGCTTCCAGTTCTTTATTTGTTTAAGTATTTATTCATGGTGTTTGGTTGAGTGAAAGGGGGGAGAGAAAGAGGAGAGAGGGAAGAAGAGGGGAGGGAGGGAAATTGTGTTTTGTTTTGGATTTTGCAGAACATGATTGAGTTTTGCAAAAGATAAAAAAAAACAAAAGATCAATGTTTGGTGCATTTTGAGCCAGGAAGTCAATAACTTCAGACAGCTTGATCTGGTAGCGCCAGTAGGTTCTATTTGACCCATAGATGGGGCCCTTACAGGTACTACCACTCTGAGCCAAAGTGGACCTGGGAACAATGGTAACTAAGGGGCAACTCCACATTCCCCACAGCTCCCAAATGGAGGCCTCAACACTGGATGTCTTCATACCCAGTACCAATAGTATTAAGAGATTGTGTTTACATAGGAATAGTTAATTTATTATGGATATTTTGTATTTCGTGAACAGATGTTAGTGGATTCTGAGCTAACATAAACAGCCCCCTATCCTCACATTAATGATGAACACACACACACAGCTATAGCATTATTTGTGTATTTGTTGATTCACCTGATGACATTCTTGACTAAAGCCGAAACTACTGACCTTTGATTCCATCCTGACATTTGGGTTAATTTATCTATTTCCTTCGAAAGTTAAAACGACTTCATGATAGGATCAAACAAAGGAAGACAACTCTTTGATTTAATGAAACCTGCAGAAAAGAAATAACTGCCTAAAAACATTAAGGCAACTTTCTTTAAAACATTTCAGACAATAATTATTTCGCCCCACTGGCCTTGTCTTGTCTGGAGATAAAACAATTAAATATATTCTCTGTATGCTAAAATATATTGAGCTCTCTAGTTGGAAATATGTCCGATATCAATACTAATACGATTATATATATATATATATATATATATATATATGAGATACCATAGCAGATTTTCGAAGTCAGAAAAAATAGCATTTAAACTGACAAAACATTTTTTTTCTAACTAGCCAATTTTCATTAGTTATTGTTAATATAATAACATATTTAAAATTACTTAGTCCGATTCAGATGATTGCCAATTTGAAACATTTTTTAAATAAGTAATATATATATATATATATATATATATATATATATATATCAGCGAGGATGATAAATCATTTTAAATGGAAGATAAGTTTTCTAACTTAAATTTACTAATGTGCAAACAAAACCGACTTCACTGCATCCCGTGTAACGCAGGGTAGGTACAGCTAATATATATAAACTATAGCTATCCATCTATGTGTTTCATCCTCTCTACAACTTATCAGTGTGGCTAGACGTGTGTGTGTATATATATTCTATTTAAAATAACAGTATCCATTAGTTGGATGGATTTTTTTTCTACAATTAAAAATAAGTTTAAATTTACCAAACGGAAGCTGTTATGTACTCAGCAGCTAAATACAACTAGAAAAAAAATGCGACCCAAATGAGCATATATACACGCATATAAACATCCATACACACGCAATATATGTATATATTATATATATATATATATATATATACACACCCAGTCAAATGCATTAAGATTGGAAAACGCTTTTACTCTTTTCTAAATAAAGAGAAAAAAGTATTTGAAATTGGAACATTCAATTCAAATTATTTATAATCAATTTAAACAGCAATAATTTGTGTCGTTTTTTTCCTTTGATTTCAAATTACTATGCCATTCCATTCACCACTCTCCAAATTCAACAAAAGAATTCTCAGAGTTTCTTTAACAACCAAAGTATCAAATTATTTTGCGCTCTTTATCACCCCCTCCACCCAACACACACATTTCCTTCAAAACATAAATCGGCATTGATCATTTCTTTCCCAACATTCTGTTTATCAATAAGCGTGTCTACCTATTTATTCGAGACTTTTTTTGTTTTTTTGTTGTTTTTTTTTTCTTCAAATCTATTATAGAAAAATCGACAAGAAAATTGAGTGCAATAATCGCCATGATTGGTTCTTTTTATGCTGGAATAAGTTTCTGCAGCGAAAAAGAGACGTTTTAAACGATTGAGTGATTTAAACGGTCGCGTCGATTAATTTTTGAGAGACAAATAATGGGAAGGAGAGACCAGGGAAGGTGTGGGAGAGGAAGAAAAGAGAGACTAGAGAAGGTGTGGGAGAGAGAGAGCAAAAGAGAAAGCCGAGGGCAGATGTGGGAAAGTGGAGCAGAAGAGAGAGACCAGGGTAGGTGTGAGAGAAAGGGGCAGAAGAGAAAGAGAGATCAGGACGTGTTGGGGGAGCAGAAGAGTGAGAGAGACCAGGACGGGTTGGGGGAGCAGAAGAGCGAGAGAGACCAGGACGGGTTGGAGGAGCAGAAGAGCGAGAGAGACCAGGACGGGTTGGAGGAGCAGAAGAGCGAAAGAGACCAGGACGGGTTGGGGGAACAGAAGAGCGAGAGAGACTTGGCAGGTGGAGAGCGACCAGATGGGTGGGGGGAGGGCTTGGTTTTTAGGCATGCAAGAATGGCTGCACACGTGCAATTCTATTTCAATCGCAGAATCTCCTCAGGTCCTGGACTTCAACATTCGTAAACCCTGCTAAGTCTTCATGTAAACATTAATATTCTTTCATTTAATGTATTACCTTTTCTACGGAAGGTAAGACAAGGTCAGGTAGGATTTTGAGAAGCCAGCGCACTAGCTGAAGTGGACTCTGGCCTACAAAAAATGTCTGAGCAACCCTGTTGGCATTGTCCAGTATGGGCGCCTCAGACGATTAGCAATAAACTAACCCCTTTGCAGAGAGAGGACTAAACAGAACCATATTTCAGCCGGCATGTTTCTTTTTTCTTTTGTATGCTCTTATTCAGGAAAACAATTTAAGTGTTAATATCGTGCGTGTGTTGTGTGTTAATAGATTATTTTGTTAGTGAGCACATATAGGTGAATATTTAGAATACAAGAGAAAAAAAAGAAGAAATGTCAAAATGCGAACGCTTATGTCAACTACTCTGCGCTTCAGTAGAACTAGAGAGAAAGGCTAAGATTTGAAAAGCTGCTTTCCACAACAGACGTACATTAGCACACACTACAGTGGGTTGCTTTTGATGGTCTCTTTTCCGCTCCGAACACGTGGACGATTCATACGGCAGACACTGCCGGACAGTTCATAGAAACAAGTTCGATTATTCACAACAGTCTAAAAATAGATGATAAAAACCACATGAACCCGTGGCGCAACGGATGAAGACGTTAAGTGTCAATCAGTTTCTAAGTGTCGGTCTTGCGGGGGGGGGGGGGGGGATGATGGTTTCATCCTCACTACAAGCTACACTCACTAACAAAATAAAAAATGATAATAACTACTTAGCCAACTTAACCACGACCTTCGCTAAGAAAGGCCTGTACGATCGAAAATGACGTCATACACTTTGGGGCAAGTGAGACAAGCCGAAAAGTCAGGCTGTCATTTTCTTTTTCAAGTTTTAGAAAACTAAAAATTCCATAAAAAAAAAACAAAAACAACAAAAACAAACACGACCGGATCTATACTGAAACGAAACCATATGCAATACTAGATGGTTTTGACAGCTTGCTATCGCTTTGCAAAATTAGCTATTTGAAACCAAAAGTTTAAATAAACATTTCATTTGTAAGTTTCTTGTAAACACAAAACTAAAACTTTCGCATTTATTCATATAAATAAAGTTTAACATTTCGGTAAGTGTGATACAAATTCATTTATCTTTTAAATAAGACCGTAATGAAATTAAAAGAAATTCGCCTGAGCGATGGTGTGTGGAGTCTTTTTTTAAATTAAAAATAGATGGCAACTTGTTGAAATCAACTCAGGCCCTCAAAAGACAGCAAAGGAAGGTTTAAACACATGTGTGAAATGTTTGGACTACAGGGATCAAAACAATCATTGAATTGAAAAACCATAAAGGAAAATAGGCTTCGCTAATAAGGGAAGGGGAGAAAGACAGCCACCATCACCCTCCCTTTTATTTTCTAGCAAGTGCTGTTTAATTAAGAATTTTTTTTAGTAATTTATCTGGGGTTTTTTTTTTTATATAAAATTACTATAATTAATTACTGTTAATATTGACAAAACTATTGGATATATATAGTAAAAATAGAACAATAAAAGTACACATTAATAAGACCAAACATTAATTTATGAACCGTTTTTTTATAATTAGACATTGAAAGAACTGTCTTTTAATCGTTCATCTGTACTATATATACAGTATTTCAACATGTTGCATTATTGAGTAATAAGAGTAACCCGATTTGATGGTAAAATAGGAATGATAAATGAAAAAAAACCCAAAAACTTTTACATTTATTCATTTAGATTAACAAAAAAAGAAAACGAAAAAGAAGAGTTGTGGTGTTTCTGCATAACGATGGTCGTAACTTGACACTTCCACCCGGTCATAGCTGACAGAACGAGAACAATCTAGCCCTGTGGATTAAATAATGGGTTCAGTTCGAAATTCCGTATAAATTCCAGAGTTCGACAAAGATGCACATGAAGGTCAGAGGTTACATCACCCAAAATGAAAAATAACATCCAAGATAAGAAAAATAGTCCAAATTATCAATCCTCATCTAAAGAATTCCGAAAAAAAAATCTAACAGATGATAAAAACGGGTTTCAATACACAAAGTGTCTCAAGGAAATATTTCAAATAAGATTCATCAGAGGAGTATCGTTAATGCAATTTGAACAAGTGTTCCAACGAAGCTGATGAATGGCAATTGATCAAGTAGTTTCCCAACCCATGTAATTGTATTTTTTAAAAAGATTATGACATGCTGAACGTGTTGGTGTTAAAAGCAATTTAGTATTATGTATGAAATAGGAAAAAAAACATGTTTTAAATCTAATAAAAGTAAAGTCTTTTAGTGAGTTATAAAAAATAATTTATTTAAAAAACAAAATATTTATTAAAAATATTTGTTTCACTAAATAATTCGCAAACAGCCAATTTCTATTTGCTTCATTTTAACCATTCTCCGTAAAACAAGAACAGGGATGCAACTTTGTGGTGATGCGACAGGGGTTGCAGCTGGTCAGATAGCGCAGGACCTATTTGGTTAGAAATTCTTTTTTTTTGCACCCTGTCCAAAAGGAAGAATGGTGGCTTTGGTGGTATTACTTGCATAGACTTCTCTGCAAAGTATTTTGGTTGAAAGGAATAACAAATAGAAACTGCATATAATTTTCAATAAGAACTGGCCCAAACTGAACAAGGTCTCCCTACAGAGGTTGTGGTTGGTAGGTTAGTTACTCAACCAAAGGGAAAGGATAGCAACCCCTTCCTTGGAGTATCCCTTACATCAGGGGCGGGCAACCTCCGGCCCATGGGCCACATCCGGCCCGCGAAGGCCTAGCGTCCGGCGCGCAACCCTGCTATGCTTTATTATTGCAATCCGGCCCACGGACCTCCCAGTAAAACTCATATCATTTTATGACAGACGTAAAAGTAGGTTTCGATTAAGATTTACAGTGGGATGAAAATGTATAATTATCAGCGAGCGATGATGCATGTATATTTAATTTTTCTATAACTATTAATTTCAAATCCTTGACCTGAGATAGAAAAAGAGAAAGAGAAAGGCAAAGAGGAAACGAGAGACGAGGAAAGGGCATGAAACAGAACTTATGTGAGGTGTGTCAACACGAATGCTGGATCAACTTGCTACTTCCCTCGTCAGTTTTTTTTGATGATTCCAAAATGGCTCTTCGTCGGCGCCTTTTATAACATCACATACAGAAGTCTCTTGAGAAAAAATATTAGATTTGTAGAGTGTTTAATGCAATTTTTGTACAATTTATTCATGTAAACAAAATATAGTAATTCTGAGATTTCGTTTTTCACTCTGGCCAGCGATCTCCTTCCAAAAGTCTCATCTGGCCCTCACTCTGAAAAGGTTGCCCGCCCTTGCCTTATATGAAGTTTTTTTTTCCAGAAATCAAATCCATCCTCATTTAAATTAACTGTCCTTCAAATTAAATTGAAATCCAGTTGTTCTCTTAATACAAGAACTGATATACTTAGATGGCGTCCCCAAGTCGAATTCTTCAAAGACTTCATTTTTAATGTCCCTCATTTTCACTGTGTGAGACCTATTAATATTTTTATAGCTAAGCTGGAGTTTTATGATTATTGGATTGTCTATCAGCTCAAAAGGAGAACCGTTTCATATATCCACTTGAAACTACATGAAGTTTAACATGAAGTAGTTTCTGGCTGCCTATATCGTCTTATCACTCAAAGTGGTAATCCAGAGGGAAAGGTGTTATTTAGGAGTTAGCTAGACACATGTATGTGAAAATAGAGATAAGGATGTAGAAGTTACATGACTGGGATCGACCTTCTTTAGTGTTTACAGACATTCTTTTGCATAGTGATTAGTCTGTGGTTCGGTTGGCTAAGACAGGCATGTCCAAACTCACATAGAAATACACCAGACAATTCGAACACTTCTGCTGATACTCAGCTTTCCTAATGTCTGCCCAACCCGATTTTAGCATGAAAACGGATCAGTTCTAGCTAAGATACAGACGTAACAAGACGTTAGATTTACTGGATCGTCTCTCGTTGTGGCGTAGACATGGACTCAATTACATTTATATACTACACACTCCGGTCGAGCCAACCTATCTTGCAGCCTTACATTCTTGTTTTACTAATTCCTTATGGTTCCTGTTCTGTTTGACAAATCTGTTAAGGTAGTAAATATGTTAAAGCTGGAGGCAATGCAGAGTGCCGGATTGATTATAAGCTGGAAAGAACAAAAATAATAAATCGAAGGGGGGGCTTACTATTTATTTTTCTTTACCATCTTACACATCAGCAAGTGTGGTGTCGGCTGTGTGGGTTGTCCGGATGATGATTTAGAATCATTTACATTTTCGGAAAAATCTTCCCTTTGTCAAAATAGACACCAAAGGAAAAATCCGTCTCTGTGGAGAATCCGACAAAATGGATGCCAGAGAGTAGGGTTGGAACAAACCAGTCCCGCAGAAAATAAATCAATAAATTTAAAATTTCCTAAAATTATTTTTTTTATATAAATATGGTGTTCAAAAATAGGTGTGCAATATTAGATTAATTAATTGAGTATTGTATTAACTGTTTGTTTTAATAATATACTTTTATTTGTTGTGTTATTTGTTTGTCTTTCGTTTTCTGTTTTGTTTTTAATATAAAGTAATTAATTAATACATTTTTTTATTATTATTAAATTTTTTATTGGTTATCATATATTCAAGAAATATTATTACTTGTGGGTTTCCTTAAATTAGATTTAATTGTAGAAAAGCCGTGTGGTATATTTTTTTTATGAAAGTTCAGATAGCCATTATCCGAAACTGAACAAAATGTTATTTCTAAATGAAACTCTACACAGATTTACAAAAATGCCAATTTTTGTAAATACCCCCCCCCCCCCTCCACCTTTCCGTTCGGTCTTTAATACACTTTAATTTTTAGAATCACCATTGCATAATTTGAGTTAACTCATTCTTTTTTTTTTTTTTACTTGTCTTTTTTTTTTTCGACAATAAATCTAAGGATTTAAAACATTAAATTAGTTAATTTGTTCTATGAGAATTTCAAATAAAGAAAGAAAAAAGAAAATGGGGTACTTAGCATGTTTTGAGAAAGCTCACAAGCATACTAAATGTCTTCACAAAATCATTAAAATTCGAAGAATTCAATGGCGGGTATCATGCTTCCCTAGAGACCCAGTTATGAGAAGAAAAATTGTTAAGACCATGCCAGAATCAGCATGGATAGGGCTTTATCTCTCCAACACTTCAAGACTGTCTAATAGCATATAAAAGTAATTTGGAAGGGGTGGGACACGCTCTTTTCTAGATAGCATTTTTCTGTGAGTTACACAATATCAAAGAGGACATTATGGATGGGAAGAAAGACTTGTCCTAGTCGAGAAAAATTTCTCCTCTTCTGAGGACAGAACAGATACTACACTTAAAACAAACAACTCAGTATGTATATATAAAGAGAAACAAATCTATATATAAAGTTGTAGTTCCTGTTTGTTCACGAATTCCTCCTACGGTTATGGAGATAGACCCCCCCCCCCCATATACATATTCTGAAACTACATCACCCGAGGTACTTGGGATAAGTATATTTCATGTTGATCAAAAAGGGGGGGGGGGGTCAACATTATTGTTAAGTCTATTACTATATGAATAGAAACTTAAACAAATTGAAACAACGGTAAGAGATTCAGGGCTTGGGCAGAAATTCACATGGGTACTCATTGATTTACAGGGAAACGCTGGATGTGGCTAGAGGGGGATTAATACATTTCAATTAATGTCACTTTACTTATGCCTTCAACTCAATCAATGCTAAATAAAATGAAAAATAAGAATAAAAAGAGTAATATGGTGTTGGCTGAAGGTAAAAATCACATATTTAAGCTCGGGCAACGTCGGATTTTCCTACTCGTAAATGTATAGTGCATAGAATCAGGATATGGACATTTATGCTTGTAGAGAGAAACATTTCTCGAAGTTATATACAGAAAAAAAAAACATGAAATATTGCACCGCCGTGTGTACATACAAAGGAAGAAATTGAAACAGGCATGTAACAGTCAGATAGGGAGGAGTGGGAGAGAGAGAGAGAGAAATTATTCACACACGCACGTGCGTATGATAGGGGGGGGGGAGAAAAACTAATTATGAACAAACCAAAGGAAAACATTCTAGTTTAAAAGATACGAAACTAAAGCTTGAAATACTGAAATAAATATATTTTGCCTGAACTCATATTACAATTAAAACAAAAATAACAAAATATACATTGAAAAAGACGTGCGCGTGCACACAATAAGATCAACAGATATATACACACATTAGGTATACATACACTCACACGTGTGTCTGTTACCTGCTAATTAAAGAAATCGCGTTCGTTTTGCACACACACACACACACACGCTGAACTATGCACCAGCTGAAGAGATAAAAGACACCGAAAGGGACGTCAAACATTTATTTATCTGCCCTTTTAACACATAAAAAAAAAACAACAAAAAAAACATTTTGAATCTCCTTGGATCACTGCATAAAAAGAAAAAAATAGAGCCAGACATCTGCTAGCAGTCGCAGATACAGTCAATTTGAAGAATATATATATATATATATAATAATGGTAATAATCCAGGTAAAAAAAATCCACATGGTGGTAATCCAGAGAATTTTAACCGGGTTTATAAAAAGTGCTCAATATCAAAATAGAGCTTTATATATGATAATTCTTTTATTTACACAGACATGTACAAAATCTGCGACACTGGCATGTCGATGTTATCGATGAACAGTTACTATAATCAGGCAGAGTTAGAATCCGATCTTAACCTAAATTCATATTTGGAGAGAATCTCTCCAAATATGATCTGATGAGATCTCAGTTTATAGTAACTGTTGATCGATAACATCGACATGCCAGTGTTGCAGATTTTGTAAATGTCTGTAAATAAAAAAAGTATCATATATATATATATAACAGTAGAGTTACTACCTCGGCTTGAGGTATTTGCTTGTCTCGCCACACTGAAGTTTCCTACATAGATTGATTATATTTCGTTATATTAATAAATACTGAAAATTTCATTAAAATTAGTTGATTTCCTGAATTATGGTGAATTTTTTAATAAAGAGATCATGTTGGGGGCGGGAATGATTCATTTTGCCTATACCTACAAGTAGAATGCCTTCAAAGATGTCACAGTTTTGTGGGTTTTCAACTGAAATCAAAGTTGAATAAACAGTGGTAGTGACCCACCGAATCATAGGTACGTTTGGTAATACATACAAACATGTACAAAAGCGACACGAGATGTTTCGATATGTAGTCATTAAAAACTACGATCTCCCCAGGCAAAGAAGTATGTATTTTCTTTAGCTGTTCATATATATATATATATATATATATATATATAATTTATAAATAAATATTAATTATTTATTACCTACATACATCGATGTTTCATGTTAACGCAATCTTCAGTGCGGGAAGTTAATTCTCGACGGTCAGCGGGCTCGAACTCCGATCACAAATCGCCACTGATTCGTAGTCAAGAGCGTTCCCCCGTTCGCCACAACGAATTAGCTAATAATCAAGGAGGAATTTGACTTTGTAAATACCAAGCTGGCGGGTATTCACAACGAGCAGTGAAATATATATATATATATATATATATATATATCTTTCTTTTTTTCTATATGAAGTAAAGACGATATTCCCCCCCCCCGCACTTTTTCCAAGAATAGGAAAATAACCACATGCATCACAGGCAACTAAACTCACCACTATTAACCTTATTCACACGAGCGTGCTTTAAGAAATTTATGACTATTTTTTATCATCTAACAAAAAAATGCTACTTTCAGACCACCACCTCAGACTCACAAAAACATACTCCATACAGATGGTAGTGAAAACTTTTCTCTCTAATCTCCATCTACTTCTACTCCCCACGGTTAACACCGGAAACTAAATTACATCGGATACTTTATAGAATAATCACCGTAAACATTTCATTTTTTAAATAACTTCCTACATTATATACAAGACTGCTAAGTAAAATAATAACTGCTCCCTGATAGTCCTTCAAACTTACAGAATATAGGATTACATATACTTATTATCCGTCGTTACTTATACCTATTACACAGTCAATTAGCTTATTCCAGATTCCGGTTTACATTAACGAACAGTATACATTCTTTACAACATTTATTTAAAATGGCGTTGGGTTAGTAATCTCCTCGTTAAGATTCATTTCAGTTGCGAATCTTCGATTGTTACACATACTTTCTTTTTACATGTTATACTTTTATACGTTAAACAATTCGGCAATTTCATCCATAACACTTTCACGGCTTATAACGCGACTCACAGCGTGAAACGAACAGCGACCCACGGTTGCGAAACATCCATTTGCTCATAGAAATATTATGGACACCCGTAATAGCTTCTGTCTACGAAACTGGGTAGTAATAAAAACATACACTAAACAGGTAAATTGTTTCATTTTTGACCATCCGTTTTTTTACGAACAATATTGAAACAATCACGAAACATCACAATATATTCTTTCATATGATTTTTTTTGTCTTTTACAACTCTCAGAAAATTCGATAGTTCGGGTGATTTTTTATTTATTAGTTTCTAATAATTTCTTTTTCTTTCTTTTTTAACAATCCGATCTCTACGTCTCACTCTTATTTATTTAATTACTTATTACAATACAAATAAGATTCTTTTCTCATAGTGAAAAATTAAATCCTTCTAGACTGTGCCAATTTTTGCTTTTTTTTCTCCAATAGATGAATTTGGGACCCCCCCCCAAAATAAACTATTTATTTCTTTACTTACTACAATACACAAAAACGTTAATTTGATTCGCTTTATTTTTACTTATTGTTTTTTTTCTTCAGTTTAACATTATAATTAATTTGACAGTGTAGTATCTGTTACTTAATCTCTTCTCTTCTCGGTCAGTGACGCACTATACTTATTCTTTTCATTCCGATGTCAGTGAAGAAGATATCCTTCTAGACAGTGGCAATTGTACACCCCCCCCCCCCCTAGCAGATGTATTTTCAACACCTTAAAAAACAAACATTGCTTTGTATGGTTGGTAAATTCTTTCTACAACCAAAAAACGCCACTACCGATTAGGATAAACATTGTAGTAGGATTTTTCCTTGACTAAAATTGGAAACATTCACGCATATTTTCGAATCACATTTAATTATTATTATTGGGGGGGGAGGGGGGGTTCTATTTTTACAAATAACCCGCTACTTAAAATCGTAGTCACATAAAACAGAAATCTCCTAAATTACTCACAGGGTTATTTTCAACTTCTTTTTTACGAATCAATACTCTAATACTTATATATCTCTCCCGCGCAACACCGGGACACGGGTCCTGATATATTATATATCACGTTATTTGCGTCTTTATGGTGCTTATGAAGTTTACAGACTGGGCTTACTTGCCTCCACACGAGGGCACACTTAGACAGAAGGTCAGTTTTTAATGTGGGGGAAAATACATCTACCCAAATAGAGCCACTCCATATTCGAACTAAACTGTAAATTGACGCGATCTAGAAGAATAACTCTCAATGGCAAGATTGCAACAACCATGACAATGGGTTATTACTCAACGTATTGCATTAATTGTTTCAGCTGCTGTTTTACATTAACATTGTGGGGTCTGGGTTCGCGCTGGTCAATCATAAGCACCAAATAATTCAAGAGTTACAGATTTTGCAAGGAATTTCTGCTGGAGTTATTCGACTTTCCCGGGCAGCGCCGAGGCACGGGTCAGCTTATATACATATATATATATATATATATATATATACATACACACACACACTTTTAGTACTGGTCATACACGAAATACATTTAAGTCTGGTTAAGCTAAATTTAACAAACGCATTATATTAATTGAAATGAGAAAAAAACGAAAAGAACTAGAGGATATGTGACAAATGTATATTGGAGAGGGAGAAGAGGGGAGAGAGAAGAGGAGAGGGAGAGGGGGCAGGGCAGTCAGAAGTGGGTGGGTGTCAGAGAGAGAAAGAAAGGGAGAACGGGCGGAGGGGGGGGGTCTCTTTGTCAATAAGCTAACAGTTTTCATTATCAAAATGGATTTTACAATGGCTCGTTTCGTCTTGCATTCCGTCCAGATCTTAGCTTCAACCGACCAACTCTTCAACATCGTTCGAAGGGAAGACAGAACAAGTGCTATTTCTTTTCTTTTTGTTCCCCCTTTATCAATGAGGTGTGGGGGGAAGGTACCCTTAATTTCTTTTTCTTGTCTCTCGATATGTGTCTCTATATAAAGTTAGGTATGTGTATATGTAAAGGATTCAATCCTGAACTAATTAACCGATACTTATCAATTTTGGAACACGGCTGCTAAGCGTAAGGGTGGGTAATGTGGGATATATTTAGTTTAAGTTTCATGCAAGGATGGGAGTGGTGTGAAATTTCAGATACCTCCGACTTTTATGACATTTTACTAGATATTAGACATCAATTAATAAATATTCCCCAAATTTCAGTTTCTTTGGGGTATTTTAAAAGGGCTTTAGGGAGCATAATATGGGCACAACCTCCTATATGAAAATTCAAATATTTCTGATTTGCATTAAATTTTATCCATAATCATTAAACACTAATTAAGCAAGATTCCCGGAATTTCAATCTCTTCAGACTCCTTAAGCTTGAATTTTCGGCATTGAATTTTGGGCATTGGTTAGAATCAAAATCATGTAATTAATTTTGATCAAAATTGGAATAAGGATTCTAGACATAACGATAAGTATCATATCTTTTTTGTTTCCTGAATTGTAAATTGTGTTTCCTAACAGTAAAAGGTAATCAAATAGAAGGTCGGAAGCAAGTGATAGACAGCTTGTAAAATAGGATAGAATAGAGGATCAACGGGATAGACAGAAACGTCATAAGAGATGGATCATTTGATGAGTTAATTGAAAATTGGGGTTAATTAGAACAATTAAAATGGGAGGTGTCAAACATAACTCGATACAAAAAAGTAAACAAATTTAGCATGTATTTTGTGTGGTTAAATATGTAGGAAAAAAATCCCTAAGGAAACAAATGGTGATTAACCCAGATTTAGTAACGGTTTAGTTGCTGTTTGTTCACGAACTACTCCTTGGTTCTTTTCGATAGACCCACAATCACAGATTCTGAAACTGATTAGCCAAAGTACATAAGTATATTTCATTTTGATCAAAGGGGGGGGGGGGGAAATTGAGGTCTATGTTTGCGCTTGACATACATAATTGATTATAAAATATAGAATATAATGAAAATAATATGGTGCAATGAACAGTGTTCTTGACGATTGTGTAGAATTTCCAAAAGAGAAAAAAAAGGGGGGGAAACAAAACAAAAAAAAACGTAATTTTCGATCTATTAATTGTTTAATCTATAACATGGAGGTTTCACATGGAATAAAATCAGGTGCCATTTGTTTAAGGGTTTTTTCACCTTTTTTTTCTGTTGGAAATTCTACACAATCGCCAGGTTCTTTATTCAATGCGGGGGAAACTCCAGATCTTCCTGCTATTATATGATAATAAATTTACAAACAAATGACATTTTTAAAAAAAAAATAAACCACTTCATGTGTATGGATGATCTCAAACTATTTGGGAAACCAGAAACAATAAATATCACCAGTTGCTTTAGCCAAAACATTCGAATGGAATTCAAAATGGAGAAGTGTGCACTACTTGAGATTAAAAAGGGAAAACTTGAAACAACAGAGAAAGGCATAGAGCTGCCAATCAAGAGGTGATGAGGGAACTCGGCGAACATTATACCTATAAATATCTGAGGGTTCTGAAAGCAGAGACAGATGAAGATAAACAGAGTTGGCTATGGAGATGCGGTCTTTCACTAAGTAAAAAACAATTTACAAATTGCTATAACGGTGTTGCAACCCAAACATGCCGGAGTAGGAAAAAGTAGGCTTTTAGTAAGCTTACTGCCATAATGGTAAACCAAGGCCGTTTCTAGTTTTTATTTTATTATTTTATTTTTTATTATTTATTACATAAACAGACCTATCATCATCAGAACAATAAGATGGAAAGTAACTACAAAATGTTTAATATTTACTTTAGGGGAATCCTAAAAAAATGCAGCTAATATATATATATATATATATATATATATAGGCAACCATTAAACACAGAGTGTTGTTGCTTGATAAGACTCGTCCATTTAGTGTTTCAGTCAAATTGGTGTATTTAAGTTCCGTGGATTTACATCAATTTGACCGAAACACTAAATGGACCATTCGGAAAATTGAAAAAATAAAAAGTCTTATCAAGCCAAAACACTCCATGTTATTTAATGTTTGCCTAAATGAAAATATGCTGCCTAAATACACACAAATTATATATATATATATATATATATATATATAGGATGATTGTTTCTTCTTAACAGAAGTTTGCCATCTCTTTTCAATTAGTTACTGTGTGGCCGTAGATGGCTCTAACTCAGCTTCAGTCTTTACATGGACACTCACATATGTGATAGAAAAACTTTTCTTCTGGTAAGGGTGGTTGCACGTTAGCTTCAATATGAAGCTTCGAATGTCTTGTCAGGCCACTTTTAGATTTGCAGATTAGACCACAAATATGACTACTTAGCACTTAGTCATGCTGGTATAGCTTCCTCATAAAACTGTTTATCCTTTCTTTGGTTGTGTGATTTAAGATGGTTTACAATCCAGTGAGAAAAGAAACCTATAACAGACGGTGCACTTCAGTACCTGTTTATATATAAATTAAAATTGAATAAAACCACTATAGTTTGTTTGACGAAAATAATGTGTAATCTAATAAATTTTTTATCATTTAAAAGAATTGCAATCTGATTTTCACTATTTTTCAACATGGTGGCCGTATAATGTTTACAATTTTATTGATACAATTTCTTCATGATGGTCGAATATTTCTCTTTACATCAAAACTATTTGATACTTTTCAAAATGTTTGAAGAACTTTTTTCCGGTCTGAATCAAAAGTCCCTATTTCAGTGCTCCAAAATTAAAAAAAATAAAGATAAAATGTATTTATAAAAGATACGCATAGGCGAGAAACACAGCCATATGAGATCTTGTCTGATAGTTTTATTAATAACAAAAATTGTGTCTGGAAGGTGCATGCATTTTCTCTAAACCTAACACTAGTTGTTAAATAATGAGTATTTTTTTATTTTTTTATTTTTTGCACATTTTGAAAGAAAAAAAAAGAAAGGTAAACAGCTTCAATAATCTTGAATTTAAAAGGAGTTAAACCCTTGCTGAATTTTATTTTTAGATGATAATTTAAAAACGTTTCCTATTAGCAGTCGTGTGGGCTGGGATAAATAATTTAAAAAGTAAATTGTAGCTAAGTATAATGCTAATAACATGGTAAAACAATGACAAATGAAAATTGGCTAGTCAGAAGCAAAGTTTGATTTGTCAGCTCACATGCTATTCGGGTCTGACTTTGAAAAATCCGACAAAATAACTTTATAAGTTAGAGTGCAGTCTTTGAAGCTGAGCCCTCTGTGCTTCAATAAGAAAGTAATCAATTTGACACCCCTTCCCTAATTTTGGGTTTGTTCGACTAATTCGTTAGCCATTTTCAAGGAATCGATTGCGGCATCTTTAGAGGATTGCTAGTTCCATATTTCCCCGTCATAGCCATGACAAACCCAGATGAGTTAAGATGAGACGGCCGTACATCAGGGGAATTAGAGTGAGAAGCACCACTCTAAGTTATTATGGCTACATTGTATTTACAAGTGAAGGACAGATAGCCATCAATCACTAAACACTGCACCATTGACATTAGAATGTGCCATTGTGTGGCTACAAGGGTTGCGAAGTCAGAAGGTAGCCGGTTCGACTCAAACTCAGATTTACAAAATATCTGTCCCCGACTCCTTATTTTAAAGTTCTCAAATATTCAGAGTGTTGGTGCTTCAGAGATTATAAAAAAAATCTGACACATACTCATAGTATTCTTACTAGTCAAACTCCTTCCCAAATCTGAGTCCCTTCAACTATGTAACCCTAGTGGCTACAACACTTGAAATACAATTTCTAAAAGCCGTCTAATGCATGCCAGCATGTAAAACAGACGTTAAACCGAATATGATCATGATATATAGACATATACAAATACCAATACAACCCGCCCTCCCATCCACATTTCAAATCAATCTGACCAAAGATAGTAAGAAAATGGATTCTAAACTTGTCGATTTACTGACATTATACATTTAAAAAAAAAAAGAAAAAGTAAAAATAACCTGAAACGATTCATAAATAGCGGAGAGTTAGAGAGTGTTTTCCTCTCGCTAATAGCAATTGGTCGAAAGAACTTCCTACCTTATAATTACTGGATGAATTCAATACCAAAAGTCTACAATTACGAGAGGCCGCTTGGCCTTTTAGCACGGCCTTCGCGTTGGCGGCGTCTTTTTCTTCTTTCTTGGAAAGTGTTTTTATTTCTTCCATTTATTAGCAGACAGTCCGACCAAGAAAGATTATTTCCTTTCTTTTCGAAGGCCAACCCGAGAGGATTTATAGCTATTATTGTCGTTATTTGCGAACGGCCACAACTATTCATGCTAAACGAAGAAGAGAGGTACGAGCCAGCCAGAAATTAAAAGCCATTTATAATAACAAGAGCCCAATGAACACACATATACCTAAGTAATAGTTATACATACATAGGATTCGCAGCATCTTCAAAAGATGTTTGCCATCTCATCAAGTTAGTACAGTCATCCATTCCTCATCCGTAACTTCGTAGATGGCTTTTAAGACTAGATGCAGATCTGCATGGCTTGATATGTCTCCTTGCCTCAAATAGACCATATCTGCACACTCCTCCATCACCATAGGACTTTTAGTATGTTTTGATTGACATGAGATCCAGAGACATCTGTACATCTTACGTATATGTACACACACAGTAAAAAGAGAAACCAACAGTTCCAGCCGCAACACGAAGGACTAGCCACAGTGATGATTTCCTGTGGCCGGTTCCGAGGTTGTCATCAAAGCCAAAGAGGGGTTCATCTCGTGCAATCGACAAAATAAGACATGAAGTGAAACTTGATGAATAAGTCTTAAATGAAACTTATTTTTTCCTATACAATAATCTAGTAGCATTCTGGCGGAGAGCAGCCCCTGCAAGGTGATTTAGTCACACGAAAACTAAACAGACTCCAGTGGAACCTTGAATAATTACTTCCAGTCCCTTTGGGAATTGGGGGCAGCAGTCAGAGAGCTCCCAGACACCAACAAAGAAAAGCGCCCCCCCCCCCGGTCAACTTGACCCCAAGCAAGACTTCTCCACTGGAAAAATATACTGCTCAAAGAACTTCGACGGCTAACACTTTTTATTTATTTTATTACTTACTTCACTGAGAGACTGTTGTAACGTCTGGCAACCTACACCTAACGGTGTAGGTCACTCAAATAAATATCTTGTTATTTATAGAAGGGCTTTGTTTTCTTTTCGTTATAAAATACTATAGGAGTTGGTCTTACAATCCATAAGATTAGCTCCTATAATCTTGTAAAGAAACTATCCGCAGCTTGTATATACACGTTTATAGTGTTATAATATAGATAAAATATGAACGTCCATCAACGTGTGTTTTCCCATAGGCTTTTCCCCCTATATATTTTAATTACAAAATAAAATATGCCTCAGTTTTGGGATTGAGTTATGTTTGTGAAAAATCCATTTTAATTGTTTTAATTAGCAATTAACTCATCTCTTCCTCTACCCACACTTATTTTATAAGGTTTCTATTACACAGTCTAGGTTAATAAAGGAAAGAAAAGAATACAAAAATTGGAATAGTCCATTATAAACAAAAGGGAATAGCAGCACAAATATCACAACTAATTAACCTGTAGCCGGGAGAAAATGAGAGGAAGCGACTAATTTGGATTTTTTTTATTTTTTTAATTCCACTGACCCCCCCCCCCCCCCCCCCATTCAAACAATCTTACCTGAACTACATGGGTGACCCAATGAGTCAAGTTTTTGTTTATATATATATATATATATATACTAGATTTTAAGGCAAATGCGCATAACAGGTAGGAACACTGGCTTCCGGTGGAAATGGGTTGATGAAAGTGTCTACGGATGCCTGAAAGTGATACAATTTTTTTTATTCATATTAATTTCAGACTTTTTTTCATATTAATTTCAGACTTTTCTTTCATCATTCTAATAATTAACATAATACAGACTATTTGAAAAATAATTCATTTGATTGTTTTCAAAACTTAAAAACTTTTCATTGAAAAAAAAAAAAAAAAAAAAACTTTTCAAGAAATGTTTTTGAGCAACGGAATGTGATTTTTTTTTTTATTCAATGTTTTTTTTTTAATATTTAGTGAAAATAATGTTTTTTGAGAGGGTTAGGATTATTGTTTAGGGAATTTCCATTTCCAAGAAAAAAGGTGTTCACTATTATTACAAAAAAATGTTTTGAAAACAATCAAATAAAAACAAATAAATTATTTTTCAAATAGTCTGTATTATATTAATTATTAGATTATGATGAAAGAAGTCTGAAATTAATATGACAAAAAGGAAAGCCTGAAATTAATATGAATAAAAAAAATTGTATCACTTTCAGGCATCCGTAGACACTTTCTTCAACCATTTTCCACCGGAAGCCAGCGTTCCTACCTGTTATGCCCATTCGCCGATTTAAAAATAAATATTTAATATCCACAACACTAAAAATCATAAGTGCATAAGTGTGGCTATATACAACTGCCCCGCCGGTTACAAGATTCGAACCCTGAACTCAGTCACCATCGACGTGTACGTGTGTACGCGCATGCGTGTGTGAGAGAGATCTAGACCAATAATAAAAATAGATATACCGAGGCAGGAGGAGAGGAGGTAGCACAGACGGAAACGGAGAGGAAGAGGGAAGAATTTACGATTCCCCAGCGCGAAACCAATCAATTTATTTGTGCCAGAATTGACAACTCTTCGCAATCATTTTCCTTTACGATAAAATTGAAATAGCCCCCCCCCCCACCGGTCCACCTCTCCCCAATCACAACTATGCACCCCTCCACCTTTTATTCGATATTTTATCTCATTTCTTCTTTTTTTTTAGGCATTCATTTATTTGTTTCAAAAACGTAAAATCTATTCTTTAATTAAAAACAACAAACAAAAAACAAACAAATAAACATTGTACATATTTCACTTATTACTGACAAAACGTGTGGGAAAGCAACGAATACTGCATTTAATAATAAAATGGACGGGTGCTTTTTGTGTGTGGTTTTGTTTTTAAGTAATTAAATTATATAAAGTGTTTTCACTCCGAGACACGACGAGAGAGAGAGAGAGAGAGGGAGAGAGAGAGAGGAAGAGAGAGAGAGGAAGAGAGAGAGAGAGACAGCGTAAGGCTCGTCGACTGGGAACGTCAAAGATGTATACAATATATAATTAGAAAATTTATATCCGAAAACAAGGCAAGGGGGGGGGGGTGTTCAAAAAAGAAAGAAAGAAAGAGAGAGAAGAGGAGAGACTACATTTCTTAGAACATTTAATGCATGTAATCACTTTCGTATATTACGGAAGTAGTAGTAGAAGTTGCTACGACAGCCACTATTACTAATAATGAAACGTTACAGGATTGACACGAGAAAAAAGGCAAGTGGTTGTTGGAGTGAAAAACCGAAATCGTTTCATGATATTACCCTACTAGCTGAACCTACCCAGCGTTGTCTGGGAGTCTTTACTTTTATTTTTGGTTGGTAATTATTACTATTATTGACATTAATTATTTTAAAGGAAATACAGTTGGGAAATTAATTAAAAAACAACTATTTTGCTTTACATACTCATTTGTGATCTATTTGCGTAAAAAAAGCATTTAAAAGTTTAAAAGCAATTTAATTTGCCGTAAATAGCGAGTACAATAATCCGCGTTCAGCCATTACGGAAACAAAATACATCACCAGATTATTTTATTTTTTTAAATATTAAATTTAGGTAGTTCGGAAGAACTGAAATCTCAAAACAAAGCATTTGTTTTTGTAAGTATGGATGTTCGAAAAAATCAGAAAAACAAAAAAAACATTTTCATTGTGCTTTCGATAAACAACCATTTTGATATATTTGATTTTCATTAAAGAATTATTAGTTATAATTCGTTACATTACATAATATTTTCTTGGAGTTTACATAAAGTTAACATCATGGAATTTTTTTTATTAATAAAAATTAATTTCTTCATTTAATATTACTTAAGAAAGTGTAAATATAAATATTTAATAAATATGTATGTTACGTAAACTTAAAAAATTCCAAGACTTATTTAATTTAATTTTTATTAATATTAATAAAAAAAAAAAAAATCCATGATGTTATCTTTATGTAATGCATTTATTTCATATTACTTTAAAAAGTTATTGATCTACATTTACATATTTACCGAAATTAGTGTCTTTTCGGACATTCCTACTGGAGGTCTCGGTTGTACTTCCGAATTGCCTTAAATTTATTTAACGCAAATAATTTTTGGTGATTTTATCAAATTATGAATTATTAACGTTATAAAATTATTGGCTGTAAACAGCTTGTAAAACTTTAATCTTTTAATACATGAGGATGTGTTAAGAATTCTAAATGTCTTTCTATTCAACAGTTTAAAGGCTTCCAAATTCCTTTAAAATTTGGAAAAATTACGATTTTTTTTTTAAACTATTAAGAAAAGATTAAAATTGCTGACTTGTTTACGAAGATTATTACGGATTATTTTATTATTCTATTTTTAAAATTCGTTAACTTTACGTTATTGCAATTTTGATTTCAATAAATAATTGATTAATAATAGTCAATAAAAAGAAACAATGCAAGAAACGTAGAGAAAAAAAAAGAAGCTTTATTATAATAAATAAAAATTTTAAAAAAACAAAAACATTCTGTGACCCTCCTATTGACATGCAAATTAAAAACCGAAATTGTATTAAAAGAAAAATGGCCGAGGATAGTTTCGTATTTCGTCGGCTTCGTTTTTTCCTTCCACCCGTCGACAGATGTTTAAAGGAGATGGGTTGACGTAAACTGAAGCCTGGATCGGACGAAACGAAGATCAGACGAAACTTGGTGATGGCTTAGACGAGGGTGGTGGTATGAAGACGGTAGCAATGTGGAGATTTAGATTAAGAAAGAGAACGGGAAGAGAGAAATGGAACAGAGAGACGAATTGGCAGCATAAGATTCGAGCAGTAATTGTAAAATAGCAGCCGCCAGAGTGGATGTATTCCCCAGTTCCCAAATGGTATTAACTTCTTTTAATAGTGATTCAGTGGGTGTCCGTAACCAAACCTACGTCACATTTCTGAAAAATATTACGTCATATATGGGAAAAGTATTTATATCATAATCTATATCACTCTATAATAAACAATGTTTATTATATATATATATATATATATATATATATATATATATATATATATACACATACATACTAAGCGGTATTCATGCAGTGTTGCCTGTGCAGGTCGGAAAGTTTTGTTTTTTTTTGGAAAAAAATAAAATAAAATTAGTAATAGTTCTGCCTTGAAAGAAAAGTTAAAAATAACATTTGTAATAAGTGGTTAAAAAAAAATTAACGCGGTGTGACAAAAAAACTACATTGCTTACAGAGCTGCAAAATGGTAAATGGATTCAAGGAATCGAAACGAATTTGCCTTATTTTAAATCTTAAAAATAATTATCTAAAATGTTCAAACCTTCTTTTTAATACCTTCTTCAAAGATATTCTGTTTAATTTAATAGTTGTTTTATGAAACGAAGAAAATTTATTTAAAAAAAAAATAATTTCGTTTAAGGTCCAATATATTTCAGTTATTTTATAGACCTAACTGATAATTGCCCCTAGTGACCCAAAACGAATCGAAGGAACATTTCAATAGTGTCTTTAGATTCCTTGAAAAATCTAACTCTTATTGAAACTTATTTGAATGTTCTAAGTGTTAATATATCGATTTCTAGAACACAAACAAACATTGAAATAAATATATGTACTTCCATCTCATCACACAAAAGTAAATAAGATCTGTACCTTTTTCTACCCTCCCTTCTCCAGATGAAACCATTTTCAAGTGGTAAGGGGAAACGAGAAAACAAATAGCAAGTAAGACAACCACCCCAGACCTAGCTTTTCACTTGAAATTAATTTTGAAAAGAAGTCCTCAACTCTATAATTAAAAAAGTCAATAGTTTGTGTATTTTTTCTTTAGGTCATCAGAAATGATTATTTATATATGAATATTTTAGTAATACATCTAGATAAATAGAGAGTGAACACTGAAGCATATCCACTCCCTTATCGTTTTTGATGGAGGGTATACAGTAGTACATATGTGTGGTGTGTGTCTCGAATGAAAACTGACAACGCCTGCGGCGATTGCTGCTTCCGATGATGTAGATCTGCTCTTTTTATGTCAGAGGGGACAATCGCTTAGAGAGTGGGATTGTTTCTGTGCACAGCATTTCTTACTTAAAAAAGATTCACACGGATTGTTTGAAAACTACAAGATCACGTCCTATTTTACCAATAGTCAAACAATGGCAATGCTCAAACACTAGTTTGTAGCCATCATTCATATATATATATATATTATATATATATATGAATGATGGCTACAAACTAGTGTTTGAGCATTGCCATGGCTTCCTTTATATGCACGCTTGAACTTGAGTTGAGCACGGTTCTGAAGAAGGGAAGAGTTCCCGAAATATTATATCATACAGAGTTTCCACCAGACCATCTTGATGCAGGTATTACATAACAGTGTTTAGATAAACAGATATATGTGTTTGTGAAAAAAAATAAAAATAATATATACATATATATATATATATATATATATATATATATGTACGTATACATTGTATTAAGGGTGAAACTATTTAATTTGTTCCACCATTATATGTCTTATTTGCTCCAACTTGTGTCTATCCCTCACACCTCTGCATTGTATTGCCTTCTAAGTATCACATTTCTTTATACTAATAAACAATGCTTTAAGCAAACTACATAAACCTTATATATATATATATATATATATATATATATATATATATATATATATATATTCACTCTTGTGAACAGACAGGAACTACACCTTTATGCATTGAAAATTATAATTATAGAATATTATTTCCATATATAGTTACAATAGGAAAATTGAGCCTTTTTGGTCATTATTTAAAATTATCTCCATTGTAATCTTGCTTGCTGGAATAATTATTTTTGAAAATAGTATATATATATATATATATATATATATATATATAGCTGTTCAGTGAAAACCCATTGTTTCAAAATAAGATATCTTATTTTGAAACAATTTTCTATTTATATAAATAAAAGCGAATATGTTTGTAGTAATGTGGAGAAAAAAATATTGGACAAAAAAATTCTCTATTACAATGAAAATGACATTAGTTGGGACATGATGTTGATAATGACCATTGTCAATGGTTTCAATAATATTGATCATCGTTGTAATGAATGCAATATTATATGAAATTGAGCGATATAAATTAAAAAAATGAAAGAAAAAAAGTCAATATATGCTCTAGTTGAGTGCCAATTACTTTTACTTTATAATTATTGCAACCATTTCCCAAATTTAAAGTAGTGCTCAATAACAGTGGTAGAGCATATATAGATAAGGATGAAGAGCATTGACAAAATCAACAGTGAATGGTAACAGTTTCTCACCTTAAGTTCATTATATATAATCTACAGACACCGGCTTTGCTTTATAATGGTTCCTCAGCGTGGCTAGACATGGGGGGGGGGGGTGTCAATCCGAGATTTGAAACCGGACTGCTAGTTTAGTAATCTCTGTTCTTACCTCTAAACCATCTCACACCATGAAAGCTGAAGAAATTAGATTTTATACCTGTTTACATTGGTGGTTCCAGTTTTAATTACTAAGAATGCTTTACGTTAAGTAGAAAACGTTATTTACTATATTCTTGAGCTCAAACCCTGAGTGGCGAGCAAGTGTAGCATGTATGGGTGTGTGTGTATATATATATATATATATATATATATATATATATATATATATAATGAACAGTGTTAAGTAAATAAATCAAAAGATTTATAACATTTATTACAGTTCCAAGAATATAAAATCAACAATGGTCTGGTGTACGATCGTTTAAGAGACGATTAGGAATCATTGAATTTTCTTATAAATATATATATATATATATATATATACACACACACATATATATATGTGTGTATATGATTCACAATGTCTTTTCCTAAGCAGGATATACTTAGGACACCAACAGAAATTTAAAGTGAAACTATCAACATCCTTTACATAATTCAAACATTTAAAGATCCATTTAAAAACAAATTAAAAAAGAGTAAAACTTATAACAGAGGACATATTACACATAATGTTATTTCCATCATTTAATAATATTTATCTTAGTAAAGGTAAAAATAATTATACTAATAATTATAGTAATAATATATATATAGATATATAGATATATATATATATATCTCTTACGTAAACTTAATTATGACAATCATTTATTTACATTCCAAGAATTCAACATAAAAAGTTTGTGTACGATTGTTTCTGAGACGATATGGGTTTTTATTGGTATAGAGTCTTATTAGCACAGGGTATAGACACCAATTTAGAAGCTAACATTGAGCATCAAGACCAGAGAATTATTCCCTCCCATTTATACAGCAAATTAGATTGGAAGATGGAAAAAAAAAAAACCCACAAATGTTTTCATAAATAGCTTTTTAGCCAATTCCCAAATAAAAAGTTCATAGCTAATCAGTTTACAATTCTTTTGAAATTATTAATTTAAACCTAGCATTTAAATACAAGATTCAATATATAGTTATTAATGAGAGGAAAAAAAAACTGTTTATGAAGTAAAATAACCTCTCTTTCGAAAAGCTTTGATGAAAAATATATACACACCTACATGGACAAAAAAAATAAATTGCCATATTATAGTTCCCAAAAATTGGAGTAATACATATAAAATAATTATCCACGGGCATGCATATCGTCTATACGGCTCCTCAGCATGGCTAAATTTTGGCGAGATTTGAAACCACGACCAAAGTTATTGCAGTTCAGTGCCCCTACTGTCAGGCTGCGGAATCTTGCCAATTAATTTTTGTTTGTTATTGCTTTGGGCGAATTCAATTATTGTGAAGCATTTACCTAAATGATCTGAGGGAGTCACCTGTTACGCCCTAGAAATGGGGACGTCTATAATTATTTATAAAATAATCAAATTTGTTCACTTGTGTTTATCGGCAAAAACATAAGTGATAAAATGTCTCAGTAATTTTGTCCAGGTTCTGTAGCCTGATGCATCAGACATCAGTAACTGGTTGCGATTTTGAATCTCGCCAAAATTCAGCCACACTGAAGAGTCGTATAGACAGCGAAACGTGCATAATTATAGACGTCCACATCCATATATAGGGTATGGCAGTGTCAGGAAGGTTACTCAGTCATAGCATTTAGGTAAATGCTCCGTTTATAATTGAATTTGTTCACTTGTCTTTATAGCCCAAAGCAACAAACAAAAATTAATGTGTGTGTATATATATATATATATATATATATATATATATATTAGTGTTGGGACTATAATTGGAATCGGAAAAATCGGTACTTTTTGTGTATCGGAAAAATTTGTGCCCATTTTCTAATACCAAAAACGATTTTTATACTTTTTTTTTTTTTCTGTTTAAAACTGAATTTTCCGTTGCTGGTATTAATGATCAAATGATAAATATTTAGTTATTTTAAACTACGAGTAAAACTTAAATCTATAGATCCTATCTCCACAAGTGTATTTTTATGTTTGCAAAAATATATTCACATATTCAATGGGTGTTTACGATAATCCGAATATAAAAAAAAACAAAAAAAAAACATTCCAACTCTATAGCTAAATATTTAAAGATTTTAAAAGAAGCAGAAATTGTATTGGAATCGGGAATTTAGAACAGAATCTATAGTTGTATCGGAGTTGGGAAAATATTGGAATCGTCCTATCACATATATATATATATATAACTTATATATATGTTAACCGCTGATGATCCCCATTTTTAATATTTCACGCTTAAGTTAAGGTCCCCTGTTTGTTTCACTGTTAGATACTTGAATCTCCTTTTTTTAATTATTATTTATGAATTTTCCAACGAATGTTAAGTCTGCGATATCTTGGATTTAGTTAGTTTCTCTGGGAATTTAAACTGCATTTTCCTTTTTTTTTCTTCTTTTGTTTAAAATGACTCAAAGCTTCTTTAGACTATATATACATAAAATCATGTGATAGTCATATTTTATAACTTATTTACACATTATTTCTTAATTCATTAGTATGTATTATTAAAATAAATCTTTATGATAAATCACTTTGAGGATTTGTTATCATAACTTGTGTGATGTCCATGGGATTAGAACTGAATTACATACACGCAATCTTTTCAGAAGAATATTTAAGAAATCTCTTATCATTCATGCCTCGCCTTATTTGATCAGACTATGTCAGAAGATAACTAAAAGTTAGTTGAAAGCTCGAGAAATTAAGCATCTGCCCCCTCTTGACCCAAATGTAGAATCACTAAAAGTCATAGTACAGGTAGTTGTAATATTACAGTTCTATAAATAATGGCATGCGTGCACAAACGTATAGCAGTAGTAACCGGCTTAGGTCCTATTTTTTTTCTTCATTTCTTTTTTTTTTTTTTTGTAAACCGAAAGTAAGGTGGACGGAGGTCATGGAGGCTTGTTCCACCGCGTATCTATTAGTAGAGATGTAATTACTACGAGCACAAAAAGGAAAAGGAGGGGGGGGGGGGGAGGGCGGTAAAAAAAAAAAAAAAATAGATTTGTGATTTCTATTTCCTTATGATCGATATGAAAAACCAATCATATTATAGGTGTGTTATATGAGTGAATGAACAGGACTAGAAACAGCAAAGTCGATGATGGTCGGTGGGAGAGAGGGAAGCAGTTGAATAGTGTAGAGATATGCAACAGCAGCAACCAACTAGGCAAGGTAGGGAGGGGGGGGGGAGGTAAATATAATGGTAGGAAACTGTATCCTTTCTGAGCCCCCCCTCCATGTTGAATAGAAAGGCAGTCAGTTTTCATGTAGCAAGTTTATTTTTAAAATAGAAATAATGACAAAATTTTTGTGATGTGAGAGAATGTATGTGCAATAGCGAGAAATCGTGTAAAAGTATGTACATGTGAGTGATCGTGTACATGCATGATAGCGTGTACATGCGAGTGATCGTGTATGTGTGTGTCACCGTGCGTTAGAGTGTGCACATATGTGTGTGCACATGCGTGTGAGAGTGTGCACATGCGTGTGAGAGTGTGCACATGCGTGTGAGAGTGCGCACATGCGAGCGACCGTGCGTGAGAGTGCGCACATGCGAGTGACCGTGCGTGAGAGTGCGCACATGCGAGTGAGAGTGCGCACATGCGAGTGACCGTGCGTAAGAGTGCGCACATGCGAGTGACCGTGCACGTGACTGAGAGTGCGCACATGCGAGTGACCGTGCACGTGCGAGTGACCATGCACATGTGAGTGAGAGTGTGCGAGTGACCGTGCATGAGAATGTATGTGCAAGTGACTGTATGAGAGCGTTACCGTGCATAAGAGCGTGTGCATGACAGTGTACGTGAGAGCGTGTACATGAGTCAGAGCGTGACCGTGCCTGAAAGCATGTAGGTGCGAGTGACTGTACGTGTGAGTACAAGAGATAGTGTAAGTGCGATTGCGAACGATCATGTGTGAGAACATGCGTGAAAGAACATGTACATGTGGGAAATTGTTTGTGAGAGAACGTGTGCGAATGCAAGAGCGTGTTTATGCAAGTATAAGTGATCACGTATGCTCCAGAGATCACGTTATTGAAGAGGTCTATCTTAGCATCAATTATTTGAATTTATATCTTATATTCTACGCCTACACACATATAGTCATTTTTAGTTTAGTATTATGAAACTGGGTTATTGTTCAGGAGAAAAGATCTAAAATATTTTGTAAAATCTGTAAGTAGAAAAGACAGATTTCATAAATAAATGCCTACAGATACTAAAAAAATTAAAAAAAAATTAAAAAAAAAAAAAAAATACAACTGGATCCTGACTTTAAGACCATTTAATGATTATCTTCAAAATTTCTAATAATCTGTTTATAAATGAAGTCACAGTAATGATTAATCTACATCGATAAAACTATCAGACAAGATCGCACGCTTGTTTCTCGCTAACACGTAACTTTGATGAATACACATTGAATTATTTTCTTATTAACTGAATATTTATTGGAATCAAAAATAAAATAAGGGAAACTTTAAAAAAAAAAAATGTAAACATGACTATATTTTGAATTATTTTTCATCAAGCCCTTCATCCAGCAACATGTCTACCTGAACAACAGCGGGTAAATTCAGTTAGTGCTAAATAAATATTTCATTTGCCATTTTCAAATATATTTTTATAATCTGATTAAGTTTTATCTAGATGAAACATTCAAATCTCATAGCCAGTCAATTAATTTTATATCGTACGCAGACAATATATTTAAATAAATAATGGAGAAAATCTGATGTATCGGTTATTTACCGACGTCTTACCGCAACAATGCTAAACATAATACTGGGGAATCCAGGTGCCGGATTGCTGCAACTATTTCACATGATCGGACTCGGCAGCATTCATTCTCTAGTAGAGGCACTGACGGTGATCGGACAGAAATCTATGACCCTTCCCGGATGAAGAGGTAAGGCCTGGGAGGAGTGTATCCCAAGAGAGAACAGAATTATACTTCATCAAGTCCCATCTAATGAGTAGTGTTTACTTTTAGACTTAATTTGTACATTACCGTGTTCACGCATTTCTACGAGAGAATTTTCCAGTCTTACTTGAGCTGATGTTCACTCTGATCTGCACCACGTCCCGAACCATGATGGTCCTCAGCAAGGTCGCAACAGATGGTTAGCCAATCGTTATTCCATCGTCTAAAAATCAACCACTTGTGGACATCAGAGTTCAGCCAAGTCCCACGTGACGGTTGTTACTTATGTACTTAGTACACACTGCATCACTCAGTTGACTTCTTTCCTGGTCTGTACTACGTTCCGAACAATGGCGGCCCATGCATGGGTGTCCTAAGCAAGGTCATTTCTGGTCTGTACTACGTTCCGAACAATGGCGGCCCATGCATGGGTGTCCTAAGCAAGGTCACAAGGTATGGTCAACAAATTGAGATTCTGTTGTCAAAGATCAACAACTTGCTGACATGAGAGCTCAGTCAATTTTTCCCCTGATAGCTGCTGCCCATGTTGAGAGCTGCCCACAAATAAACATGCACCACACAGTCGGTCATATTTCCGTCTGAAATATAATTTTCGCCCCTAAATGTGCAGATTCTAAATGGACCTTTTGTAAGAATGGATGCGCTCTTGTTTCCAACTGACAGATAACACCGATTTCTGAATTTTTGAGATGAGAATTAATAATTTGAATTATTCGCATAACGTTTCGGCTAATGTAACCGCCTTCTACATGTGTTTTGTCCAACTCCGGAATCTGTACGGAATTTTACTCGGAACCCTTTAATTCATGGAGGTAGCGTGCTTTCATTCTGTCACATGACCGGGTAGAATTCAATTCTATTAATTTGGCAAAAAATAAAACAAGCATGTTTCAGTTGCCATGTAGGGAAAGGTCCTGGGATCCTGATTGAGAAAGCGGTCCTCCTTCGGTTTAATCAAAATCTGCGGTGAAATAGTTTCTTGTGGTGTCCGCATAGACCTTTTTCTGGTGCAGGAGTGAATAATAGAAGTCTTAAGTAATTTGTAATTATAGTCTTACTATCGCCCATACTTAGGATTGAACCTTCAACCTCCAAAAGACTGTCACTTCGAACTGATCATACATAGTACTTATATACGTTGCGTCACAGATCCTTGCGACTGAAACGTTGTTCAAATAATCTAAATGTTTGGTAGTATTATTATTTTATTTATTTATTTTTTTTTATTATTCGTAACAGCTGAAATGGGATTATTGCTTAAAATACGAGATGCCCAAAATGGCATAAATAAATTACGCCTGCCTATTGACAAACGCTGTTTCTTCCCTACTTTATAGAAATTAGTCATCTTTATTTCAATGAGTCATTTGTTTGTATTGGTCTATTCATGTTATTTTTCTGATCGCTTGACTGGTTAGTACAGTTTATTCAAATGACCCATTCGGATATTTTTAACATATTTTTTTCGTTTTAGATCACTTCAATGAGATATTTTGAACTTGAACTTTTTTTTTAATTTTTTTTTTTTTTAATTTTTTTTAATTATTTGGTCAGCCATTCTTTTGCTCGTAATAGCTTTGTCATGATTACACATGTGCAGAGAGATGTCGAAATATAATTAAAAAAATAATAATAAAGAAATAAAGAAATAAAGAAATAAGCAGCTTTCTAATTTCAAATTAGAAATATTCAATCTTAGGGAGATGGGGGGGGGCACCACAACCACCTTTTATCACCCTCCTTTCTCTACCTGTCTCTCCATGCATGAAATTTAAATTAAAATTGACCCCCCCCCCTCCAACACAAAGACGTTCCTTATCGCAACGAACAAATTCATTTTTTTTTTTTATCAATTTCCCCTCCATTTTTTTTTTTAATATTCCTTTTTCTGTTTTCAATTTTCCAAAGTAACGTAAACAATTAAAAATGCTGGAAGATGCATAAAAAAAAAATAAAATTTTTTTTTTTTTAATACAGCACATGCATGAACAAAAAGATAAATTAAAAAATATATAATAAGGTCATTAAAAATATTTAAATTAAAAGAACGAAAAGTTAATTGAAAATATTTTCTTTTAAGAATTTAAATAATTAAAAAAAATGAAGGTCAGAATGTGCAATTAAAAAACTAACGTTGAATGTTAGTATATAGAAAGAAAAGACCTACTGCAGTTTCAAGCTTCACAATCAAATACTATGATTACAAATACTACAAAATATGTATTTTCTTTGGAGGAATTACATCCCTGGGAAACCAAGACAAATTTAACTTTCACAAAAGTCCAATTTTAAAAAAAAAATTGCTAATAAAAACCGATATGTACTTTTGGGTTTTCACCCTCTTCCAGATGTTGTGTTTTTATGAATTCACTTAAGTTTCTTTTTTATATTGGTTTTAATTTAAAACAATTTTATTTCAATTAATAATTAGTGAAATTTGATACTCTCTGTTGACCTCCCCGCCATGATTTTTTATTTTTTTTATTTTATTTAGGCGATTACCTTGAAAAACTGTAGGGAAAAAAAAAAAAAAAAAAAAATATTTTAGAATTTAAAATGGGGATGATCAGTTTCGTTTATTAATTAAACATAAAATTATCTCCCATTACCTATTTTTCTAAGTCAGATTGGCAAGGTCATAAAACTACACGTAATCACCTAAAAAAAATAAAAAGTGGGCGCCGCCCCCCCCCATCTGATTAAGTAACCAAACTTCATTTTAGTCATCATTTTCAATCCTCTCATAATATTCTTTAGCATTCAAATGACAATCCATTCATCTCATTAACCATTATCCTCTAGTGAATTTTGGCCCTGATAATAGTTGACTCCTTAAAAAAAAAAGAAAAAAAAAAGGTTTTTGTATTTTTACCCCACAATCTCTGGTTCTTCCCTGTAAGACATTCAGAGAGAACTTCTTTTCTTCCCACAACTGAAAAGAACTTTCCTTTCGTTCTCCATGTTTCTAGAATCAGGCGAAATTTCCACAAACAGTTTCTTCACAAGAACTTCCCATCTGTGGGACACACTTCTCACAGGACTGCTTCCCTGCAGTCTTCAAATCCAAGGCAAGCAAACACTCATCACAAACAGGAATCAAATTTTGTTCATTCACCATTTTCAATTCTCTCATAATATTCTTCATCCTTCAACTGACAATTCATCCATCTAATCAACAATTATCCTTGAATGGCTTTTGGCCTTGATTAGTGATGACTCCTTAGTAAATATTTAAATCTAGAACACCCATACAGAGAGAGTTTGTAGATTAGTGAAAACTAGAGTTGCAGAGTCAGAATGTATAAACTCAGACTTATAGAATTCCAAAATACCTGACCGACTCCTTATTTTAAAGTCTTCCAATATATCTGACTTTCTGGTGATTCTTTGAAAATTAAAAAAATCTGACTCAGACTTTCAGTATTTTTACAAATCGGACTCCGACTCTTTCCAGAACTTCCAACTTTGCAACCCTGGTGAAAACACTCTATATTGAAGTTTAATTATTAAATGAATATATTCGTTTGGTTAAATTTTCTGTGTCTTCATTAAATTACGAATTTTAATTCAACTCTCATCAATAAAATTGATGAATATTTTATTTTTTAAATTTTGTCATCTTGAAAGAGAGTCAATCTAAAAATTTTTTTTTTTTCTTTTTTAAATGGAAATCGCTCCAGACAAGGCATGCAGCCACTTGATGTAAGGAGCAAAAAAAAATAAATAAATAAATCAGGGTCAAAAACTAGCCAACGATTAGTGTTAGATGGATAAATTCCGACCCAGAAAACAGCAATTCTTCCCTCTTTGTCAGAAACATCGCTCATGGAATGTGAGGACTAAAGGACAAAATAAGGCAAGCAAGAGTTACGAGGCTAACAAAATTAAACCCAAGGTCCACTTTCTACAATTCAATTTCGGATATAAATTATGAAAGTCTAAACATGTTTCGAACCGTTGCGCTTATGTTCAAAGTCCTCATTACTCGAGCTAAGGCAGAAATAAAGATTTAAGCAAAAATCTTATTTTTCCTGAATAAAAAAAAAATCAAAGAATCCTGCTAAAAAGCGGGAGATCTCACATCTCTTATATTTATAAGTTTAAAGAAAATAAACAAACAGCGAGATGGAATGTCATTTTGCCCGCCTCCACTTACCTGATATAGTCATCTTTACATAGAATCATTCCACCTTTTGTGAAGCATGAAGATCCAAGTTCTCCGAGTGGCGCCTGGCAGCAGTTGCATTTTAGACAACTTGTGTGCCAATAATGGTCGACAGCGTGGAGCATAAACCGGTCGCAAATGCGCCCTCCACAACCAAAACACATTTTCAAACCATTCGATTTATTTGTAGGATCTCCTGGCGTCGTCATTGTCACTTTTATTTTTAAATTCAAGAATTGTTAGACCAAAAAGTTGGACTTTGTTTCTTTTTTTTATTTTTGGTGTTTCAATGCCGGGAGATTTAAAAAAAAAAAAATAAAAAATAAACAAATTTATAATATGTGTCGCTGCGTCCCTCCAGAAATGGGGAACGTGTAATTTCCTTTGGTCTCAAACTTGTTATTGGATTCTTTTGTGGCGCCCTTGAAAACTGAATGTTTGGCTGGTGTCCTTTTGGAAATTAAAACCTGTTTAAAATAAAATTAAAAAAAATATAAGTAAACAAAGTTACTACAAAAAAAAAATATATATCAATCTATGTATGTAAGTGTATATAGGTATGATCACACGATAAAATAGAATTAGATGGACAGAGTGGATGGTCTCAAACCTCCCTGACAAGATGCCAGTCTATCGTCGGTTATATCTTTATATTTACCGAAGGATTCTCATGCAAATGTTATGGCTTTTTAAAAAGGTAATGTGAAGCGAAAACACCTCCAACCCGTACGCATAAAAAGCACAAACTATTTTTAGGGTTTGGGGAAGAGAAGATACTTTCCTAATAGGATAGCAAGCTGAGAATTGTTACTCCAGAACAATGTTTCTAAACTATATTCTGGTCATGGCCCCCTTAATCAAACTAGAGTTCTGTATGGGTCCTCTTCTGGTCCACTTGAGGTCTCATCTCCTTCAGTCAATCCATCAACTTACATCTAGGGAAGAAGTTTGGATCGTACTATGGCATCAAAACACTTTGTAAATCAAAGAATAATATTATTTGGATAAATATTTTATCTGAATAAACTCATTCACTTACCCAATGAAAGATTTATAAGAAAAAAAAAATGAATTACAATTAAATGGCAATTACAGAAAATTAATTACAAAAACAAAACAAAAACAAAAAATTGAAAGACAAATTAGCAAAAGCATATTTTAATTTAAAGGAGTTTTAAATTTTAAGAAATTTAAAACCCAAAACAGCCATTTTGCATTTTTGATTAGATAAAAAAAAGTTACAAAATATTTACATTTAATACTTTCTATTTTAAATCAAACTTACATAACTCAAGTTATGGGCTCAGAAATGGTTTTAAGTTATAGTTAAACTTTTAAAAAAATTTAATTATAAGGGTAGTTAAGGACAACAGAAAAAAAAAAAAAACCTCTATTCAACTTTTTTTTAATTTTAGTAAAAGTTTAAATATTAAGTACTTTATTATAAAACAAAATGAAAATTTTTGTGCATCTCAAAATTGTATTTGAAATCAATTGTTTGTCATTAAATTAATATCTTTTTCCACAAAATAAAATAGATGAAATTTCGTCTATATAGATACTAGAATAATACCCATTCCTCATATGTTGAATTGCTGTATCTGTTTAGAATATCAGACATCAACCAATTCATCTTATCACAAAAATGGAAATTCAAAAGTTGGTTCAGAATCATAGCATTTATAATTATTAGGTACCCTACATAATAATAAAAAAAAAGACAATGTTGGACACTTCAAAAAAAGTTCAAGAAATGAATCACAAAAGGATTTATTCTGAACCAATCAGATTGATCAGGATTTCTTCTAGCAGTTCTAAGTAACTATTCTAAAACATTATTTTAAAAGTATATTAAAATCTCTGAAAAATTACCCCTCCCCTTGTCGATAAGTTTACATTCTTAAATCAAAATCATTTATATTGTTCCCCTGAAAAACAATTTGAGTGACTTCAAAATAAAATTAAAAAAAAAAATTAAAAAAAGAATTATGAAGCTGACTGACTTAGTTTCAGTGTTTTTAAAACAAGAATGAAAGAAGGTAACAAAATATTTCTGAAACCGTTCTATTTAACAAAACAAATTATGAATCAAATAAAGATAGACAAGTATAATTTTCAAATTAATCAACAAGTTATTTGAACAAAAGTTGCTATTTTTTTTACCGATAGCTGGAATTGTTAATTTCCCAACAGTGTCCATGTATGTAACTGAACTCAATAGCCGATTGTGAAGTGGTTTCTCATTGAAGGTAGTCACAAACATAAATGTTTCATTAAACAAAATCTAGACCCAAATTAAAAATAAGGGGACCGATTTGATATGAATCGACCTGGAGTTTAGGTTATCCGTTTTGCTTCAACAAACTGCTTTTAAATTCAATTCAATAATGCAATGTTTTAGTGTACTTAATTGTTTCAGCTGTTATATCCAGAGTTGCTCATAAGGAATGTATAAAATATAAAGAGTTAAAAGTGTAACATTTCATGCAACTGGTTCAATATGATACAAAAAAAAGAAAAAAAAAGACAAGAAACACTGACTGCTTGATTTAGTTTCAGTACTGTTTTTAAAACAACTACAATTAAGAATGACCGCTTCCCACCCCTATGAATGAATTTGGCACCAAGGGGATGACCATTTCAGTATTTTCTTTTCAAACATAAGCAGCTTGGGAGGGGGGGGGGGTCAAGGTTTGTAAATACATCTAGTGTAGTTTCTAAATTATGACAAGACACCTTTCCTTTATATAAGAGACTAGCCCCTCTGAACCTAGATAGTGTGTCATATATATATATATATATTCCCGAAACAGTTTTTCATGGTAAACAACTGATGATCCCTTAAAATAGTGTTAGAAACTAACTAATATAATAACTGTAAAAAATAAAGTGCCTTACATGAGTGATTTTCCACTGGAAGACTTGATACTATAAGTTTTTTTTATATATATATATATTTTTTTTTATATAGTTTTAATGGTTGAGAAACTTCCGAGACTATATATATATATATATATAGTGTATAGTATCCTCATATATATATATATATATATCATAAAATGAAATGCTGTGAAGACAAGACGTGTGAAAAAAGACAAATTAAAAACAGGAAAAAAAAAAACTCATTTTGTTCAGATCAACGAAAATCTTCAGAAAAAGTGAAAATTGAAAAATATATTTATTTTTCCTTTCGTCTTTTTTCACACACACACACACTGGCCCAAATTCTAGTATATATTAAATAGTTTTTAACGCCAATACGTAGTTTAACCATTCATTTATTTATATTATCACTTATGTTTTAATTCAGGTTTTGAAACAGGACATAAATATATGACGTCATATCAAAGCTATAATTATTTTGTTAAGAGATTGTTTTAAGATCTATTTATAAGACATTCTAAATCGCTCAGTTCGTAGAACATCAGACTAAAGATCTCAGTTTCGATTTCCGGTCATGGCATCTGTTTTATTTATTGGGAATTCGGGGAGAAAGTGCCCCTTATATTATGAGTGGATTATCAAAAGTTCTAGAGTGATTATTAACGGTTTTCACACACTATGTTAAACCATAATGATGAGATACTTGTGTGTATATGTCTTTCAATACAGTCACTATCAAGCGTGATGTAAGAGGTTCCAATGAGGGATGAGAAGAGGAGGGAGAATAGAGAGAGGGGTATGTATTAAACACAAAAGTTTCAATCCAGTAAAGCTGTGAGTTCAATCCCTGTACAGTACATTTTCAATTACACCCAAAAATAAATTTCATTAAAGAATATGAAAGAAAGTTATGGATATAATTTGAAGATAAATGCTTTTTATAATATATTTTTAAATATTTGTCAGATTTCATTAGTTATCCGGAATAGTTTTAAATATGTCGTACTGTCATTGACATTCTTCAGTCTAAGCTTCGGAAAATACAACTAAAAATTTACAGGCGTGACGTAAGCGTACAATGAATGCTACAAAAATGAACGGAAAAACGAGAGGTATACTGTTCCGAATGTTACCCCCCCCCCCCCCCCCTCAAAATAAATTTTTTTTTTCTTTATTGTATGCCAAATTTAATTAATTACCATACGTTGTTAGCAGCGGACGTTTCTCAGATTGGAAATGTTTGCACACATCATTGCTGTATTATTTTCTTGTTCCTCGTGCTTTTAAAATGAATCTGTCAATGTTACATGAACTTCACAATCAGAAGTTTGCATATTTTTTGGTAAGAAAAAGATTTTCTACGGAAGACATTCTAACCCTAAAACTCCTTGCAGAACTTAAACCTTGCTAACCTTGCTACTTTAAGCTTCAGTACATATACAGTGGAACCTCGGTTTTCGAACATAATTTGTTCCGAAAAGCTGTTCGAAAACCGAATCATATTTTCCCCATTAAAAATAATGTAAAAGAGATTAATTCAATAATTCTCATATATATATATATATATATATATATATATATATTATTTATATATATTTTTTTTTTTTAGGTATTTAATTAGTTAATATGCAAAATGGGAGGTGACAATGGCTAAGGGGTTAACAACAAGAACTGACCACCTGGGCATGCCAAGTTCGAATCCAGTTCGTTCCATAGAAATATTTTCACTTAGTTTGTTGGCAACCTTCATGTGGACCCCCTGTAAGTTCCTGATGTCTTTCTAGAAAGAAATCGGGGAAACCAATGCCAACAATAAAACCATCAGATTCATCCAAAATAAATGAATAAAATTATTAAGCATCGTTATATTGTTTTCAGTACTAACTATATTGTAAAACCTTATTTCGTAAAAATATATATTCTCTTAACTTTATGAATTAAGATTATTTTCAGTGTATATTTTGACCATTTTACTAAACATTTTGTAATATTCTATTTTTTTAAAACTTTAACAGATATTAAGTAATATAGTTCCTAAGAAAAATACCAGATTCAAAAAATATAAACCCAGATTGATTTAAATAAGATCCAGATCTGAATTTAAAAACCCAGGAGTGGCAGCCCTGCACAGAACTGTTCATATGGTATGCTTCAGGAATCAAAATTTTGTTAGAAATGGAGGCATTTACGACTTGAATTTTTGTTCGAAATTCGAATTATCAGAGTTTCGAAATGTCCATTAACCGAGGTTTGACTGTTAACTAAGAATTTTAATCAACAAACAATTTATTTTATTGAAGTAAAAAATAAGACAGTTATCACATGCGTTGAAAAAAATTTATTTTTGTAGTGAAAATAAAGTATCCTATATTTTTATAAAATACATTAGTTTGATAATTATAATACTTCATTAATATTGTTAAATTTTTAAAAATAAATTTGGATTATTCAAAATACTATTCTCATATCGGTTGTATATTCAGGTTTCAGCCGATGTAACCACTGACTTCGTCAAAATCTAATACCTGTACAGAATTTTTAACTGAACCACTTTGTCCACAAGAGATTGTTCTCATTATGTCAGCCATGACTGAGTATTGATTTACTCCTCTCCAGGAGTTAGGCACAAGGCCAGTTTTTATCTTACTCCCACAAGTAAGATGTGACCCAAGGTCGGGTCGGGAAAGTGGGGTTTAAAAATTGCCTGGGCAGCCCCGTCGGAATTCCCCGGTAGGGGCGCCTCAGGCAGTAAACAATAAACTTACTCCTCCCCAAAGAGGGGAGGTCAAGCCTGGGAGGGTGGACCTCCTAGAACTGCACAGGACAGACCCATTGACCGGCGTAAATCAAGCCCCGAAGGCCAAGACAATACCAGTCTATGGGGTGCAGTATCCATCGGAACAGATACTATACTTTGATCTTAGCCAAAAGGCCAAGCTGAGTAGAAGTGATAATTTATGTCCTTCCGTCAAACATGCCAGCATGTGAAGCAGATGTTAAACTGGATGATAGTTATTATTGCTTATATAATGATTTAATCTTAAACTTCTAGATGACTGTCACTTAGAACCAACACCCCTAACCGTTAAGCCATATGTCCAATTTTAGTACAAATTTTGGAAGCCGTACACCAAATCAATTAATTTCTCCATTTTCTTAATGTTTTCAAACACAGATTTTAAATAGCGTTTTTTTTTTCAAATTAAAAAAAATATAACAAAAATAAAAATAAAACATGAACATTGATTCACAATGCCAATTTTAAGATTTTAAAATACCTATTTTGAATAGAAAATTCATTTTAGGAAACAATGAACAACTTCCTTGGCGTTTTTGCTAGGAGCAAAGTGTAGTATCTGTTATGATACTACACTTCATTTTTTTTTTTTGTCCTGTCAATGAAGCAGAAATCCAAGACTGAGGCAATTTTTAGTTTTGTTCAAATCCAGAGTTTCCCTTTATGGGGAGCTGTATTTTACCCACATTAAACTCCGACCTTGTGTCTAACACTGCCCTTGTGAGGAGGCAAGTAAATAGGAACAATGAAGTATGACAAAAATATGGCCCTGATTGTGCTTGCAAACGAAAAAGCTGAGTTTTTCGACGGAAGTCAATAAAAACTAATTTGGAAGTAATTTTCGCTTGTTTTCCTTTTTTTTTTGTTAGTGTTGCAATGGACTTCCTTCTGGTCGGGTTGAACCGGCTCCTTCCCTGGCCTGGATCACACCCCAAACTACAGGGTGCTAAGCAAGTTCGCCCGAAATGGCTAACCGATTGAGAATCTTAAAGGTTGATCACCCGTCAAACTGAGAGTTCAGCCAAGTCCTTCTTGATGGTTGTTATCCTCGTCCTCATCTGTCCAATACGCTTGGACCAACCAAGCGGAGAGGTAGGGAGGATTATGTCTAATGTTTGGATGATTAATCGGAAAAATCAGAACTTTTTTGGGTATCGGACTCTGAAAATTTTTAGTCTTATTTCAGGTTCCAAAAATGATTATTTTAATTTATTTTCTTAACAAAAAAATGAAACGAGCACAAGGTATTTATTTATTAGAAGATTTTTTATTTACAACACTAAGGGCCACAGGACCACAGGCTAGGAATCCCATTCCCAGATTTAGCATTGACTCTCCCAATTTTTTTTTATTGATAAATTATGGTAAACAAAGTAAATATTCTAAAGTGCACTTAGTTGTCTCACAATCTGCAATCAATTGCAAGGAAAACATTTGAGAAAAAATATTTAGAAAGATACTCATGTAATATAAAGTGTATTTTTGACGTTTGCAAATATATATGCGGAAATTACATGGGGGTTTTACAGCAATTTGAAATTAAAAAAGAAAACAGCAACAAATCTCTAATTAAATATTTAGAAATTTTAATAGCACCGGAATTGGTAACTGTATTGGAATCATGAATTTAAAACAGAATCAGTAATTGTATCAGAATCAGGAAAAATTTTGGAATCGTCCCATCACTAATTATGTCACAAATCAATTCTCCCTTTGGGCAATGAGCTGCCGTCCGAATCATCGAAGGAACGTTGTCAGTCGACTGGCAACGCTTCTTTTAGGGGGGGGGGGGTTATCTTGCTATTTAGGAAGACATGATAACACTTCTTTAAAAAAAAAAAATTAGTTAAATGACATTGAGGGCTCAGGTGCACATGAGCCTATGCCAAGTCTGGGTGGCCACGAGGAGATTAGTCTTTAGATAATAAAAAAGAATTATACAATAAATTATATAAAGTAACAGTGATTTTCAGAAGTATTCATATTTGACAAGTGTCGTTAACGCACATGTCTGTGTTTTAATAAGTTGTCACTGTTAAGCAGCTTTTATTTTTGTTTTGCACATTTTACGGAATAAAAAAAAAATTCTCTTAAAAACGCGGCCTCGAGATCTTCCACGAACCACCAGCACATGACATACTGAATAAAAGGTGCAAAATACTTGCATGTAAAAAAAAAAAAAAAAAAAAAAAGCTTCTAATTTGTTTAATCAAAAGTTAACACAAGGGTTGATTTTTCGAAAAAGTATTAAAAGTTATGCTGTGTGGTTTTGGGTTGCGATCAAAGAGTAGTATCTGTTATGTCTTCAGTGGCTAGAAATGTTCCTTGACTGGGGTAATTTTTATCGATAGTGCCCTTCTTTGAGGAGTTCACACATACTGTCTTGTGCTTAGGTTTGCTCCCAATGAGAGCAAAGTTAGGTACAAACAAGCACTAAAAAGAAACTTTTTTTTTTTGAGCGCTTAAACTAAGTCTCAGCCATGGAATCGCCGAGTCTGAAGCAACCTGAAGGTGCAATAAAACTTCAAATTACTTTGAATCGTTCGACAGCTGTCTTAGCAAATAAGTGACATGCTATTAAATATTGAAGGAGATTTATTGATTTCTTTTTTTTGTATGTCCAGTACTAATTTGCTGAATTTGCAAATAAATTTGTGCAGACAACTGTTGTCTATTTCTGTTTGTGCATCGGAGAATCCAAGTATTTGTCGAATTTGTTTTTAAGTTTCGCACAAAAATTTTCTTGCAGAACGAGAAAATGTTTCTCCATTGAGGACTATGAAACCAGGTGTCCGTTTCAGAAACGTGACGGTATCTCGCTGGAAAACTGATCTAAACTAACATCAGTCCCTATTTACTTGTCTCCTCACAAGGACAGAGTTAGACACCGACGTTTTTTATATATATATATAGATATATCTATCTATCTATCTATCGGGAAAATCCAGCTCAATTAAAAAAAAAGAAAAAGGGACTGAATTGAAAGAAAAATAAAAACTGCCTCGGTCTAGAAGGATTTCTCCACTGACTGAGAACAGAAAAAATGAGTTACAGAGAAAAATTCTACTGGGTGACGGCTTCCAGTTTTGAAATCTGAAATTGACAAGCAGTGTTTATCAAATAACAGTCTCTCATAATTTTATAGCACTTAGATTTTGTTAAGAGAGTTAAGCAAATTTATTTTACCACTAACCTTAAGTCCAAGTGGCATGGTCGTAAAACCACATGTAATCGCCTAAAAAGGTAGAACCCTGCCCAACAAAAACTTTGATTTGATTTGTAATGAAATAAAAATTTCCAATTATAAAAACCAGTTTGATTTTCTTGTTTATAATTAAAAAAAAAAAAAAAATGTTGAAAACAAATCCCCCCCCCCAAAAAAAAAAATCCAACCTAAAACATAATGGGTAACGGCACTTGTCAATTTCCAATTTTAAAACCGGAAAACGTCACTAAGTAGATTTTTTCTTATTAACCATAAAGAGAAAAGTGTAGTATCAGAATAGATACTACACTTTGCTCCTAGCTAAAAAAAACAAGTAACATTAGTAAAAAGAGACGGTTCTCCTGAAAAATTTGCCAGCTAATTCAAACATAGATAAGTATTGTCATATTTTATGACTCTACATTCTGCACAATTTTAAAATATACTGTAAATAGTTTATTTACGATGAAATATCAAAGAAAATTGATTCATCAAGTATTTAAATAAATTGGATTATTCAGACTACTATTCCTGGAACTTCTGCCATGACTAACCAGTGTTACCACTGTTGACTAAGGGAATAGTCTATTAGCCATGTGTACGCAGTGTGATGATGTATGGAAGTAAAACATGGCCAGTGAGGGTTGAGGACATGCGTTGCATGGAGAGGAATTATATGAGAATGATACGGATGTGTAATGTGAGTCTTAAAGAGGCTTAATTCTGATGCCCTCAAAGGAATGTTAAATCTAGACAGTATAGGGAGATGTGTGCAGAAATGGAGACTTAGATGGTACGACCACGGTGAAAGAATGGATGAGCGTTCTTGAGTTAGGAGATGTAGTGCAGTTGAGGTAGCAGTTTCATTTAACAGGGAAGTGATAAAAATGGACTTGAGGGAAAGATCTGTCTAGAGATCCGGTAGTTTGGAAGTCAATTTCTAAAAGCCATCCACACATACTAGCATGTAAAAACGGACGTTAAACCGAATATGGTATTCTCATCTTGGTTGGTATTTTTGATATTCCAGTAGATGTAACCTCTTACCTTCAGGTACATCTTGTGAACTTCGGGAACTTATATGTAATTTAGAACCGAAAACGTTATTCAATCCACAAGGGTAGATTGTTCTCTTTTTCCATCAGCTGTACTGTATAGAGAGATGTGGTTACTTTGAAAGAATGGACGAGAGGTTTTAGGTTAATAAATATAGAACAGTTGAGGTAACAGAGTCAAATAGCAGGGAAAGGCCAAAGAAAACATAGGAAGTGATAAGGATGGACATGAGAGAAAGAGATAAATAAAGACCTGGCCAGAGATAGAAATTGACTTCCACACTAATCTAACAGCTGTCCAACACATGCCAGCACGTAAAATTGACGTTAAACCGAATCTGATGATGGCGATACACAAATGAAATGGAGGATGGTTTTCAGCTGAAGTATTATGAGAAGACACATGATTGGTTGATGTAACCATGCAACATAAGATTTGAAGTTAGATTCACTTGTTGCTAATATTTTAAGATCCTGAAAGATGGGGCTGATTTCACCACTTGTTTGGATGGTCCAATCAGAATCAACTCTTTCTTAAGGAAATAAAGATCCATTAGTTACGATGATAGAATATAGTTTGGGAGGTGGCAATGATGGTGGACAGGGTTTTTGGAGTCGGATGTTTTGGACGGAGTCGAAGTCGATTCTTTTAATTTTTTTTTTTTTTTTTTTATTAAATCCAACTTACCGACGAATATTGGAAGAAAATACAGAGTCGGAGTCAGATATTTTGAAATCCGAGGTGTCAAAGTCAGATCTATTACTTTACGACTCTGCAACGCTTGTGGTGGATACGGCACGAATTGACAACTTTGTATGGCGTTTTTAGGATGTCATCGGTTCCTTAATACTTATTAGATTGTAGACAACCTTCATGTAGTACCTCCCCTGATGCGATTTCTCCATGGAGATTGGCAGAATCACTAACTCAGTATTAGGTAAACTGATTGATTTTAATGAGCTCTGAATAGTTTATGTTCAGTGGCTTGCGGCAGACCTGAGGGTGGAAAAAAAACAAAAAAAAAAACACTTTCTTTTAGTATTACTGAAATTTACCGATTTCCTTTTATAGTCTCCTTAAAGTCTATATTCGTTATTCTTTAGTTAAACGAATATATACCCATGTTGCCAGTAGCGAGAAAACAAACAAGCTCATAAAATTACAAGATCGTTATTCACATTTTGTTACTTCAAATTAAGTATTCAAATTGTATACAGAAAAACTGAGAAATCCAAGTTAAATTCATACGACTTTATATGAATCAAATTAAAATCTGGCGCTCATATAATCCTAGCAATTTATTTATACACCTAAATGAAGTGTTTGCTTATTCATCTAAGTATTAACTAGGGACAACACTGCTTAAATTTTGTGATCTAACAGTAAACGGCTTGCCTTATTGTATTGTCTCTGGCAGAGTACTATGCATTTCATTTAAATACTTTTTTCATGCTGAAATAGTAATTATCCTGTGAAAAGGATCAATATATATGAATTAGAAATTGTTCCTCAATTGTAAGCGTTGTGTAATTAATTTTTTTTTAATTTTAGAGGCCAAAACAACGCAGATATATACATATATATTTTTCAAAATAAATACTTATTTAAAATCAACTCAGTTTCAACGATATAACGTCTTCTTCAAGAATAGTAACATTTTTTTTGTTTTCTTTTTCTTGGCATGTTGTCACTAGAAAAATCTATGTCTTTCAATGGTGATTTTTTAAATGTTTTAGTCAGCAGGATAGGGATAGCACGCATGAAATGAATTAGAAATTGTTCCTCAACGTAAATGTTGCGTAATTCGAAATTTTTACGTTTTAGAAGCCAAAACAACGCAGATATATTTTCGAAACTAAGTTTATTTTGAATAAATAAATATTTAAAATCAACTTTGTTTCGACAATATAACATCTTAAGGAATATATATATATATATATATGCGCCTCAGGATGGATGATTTAATCATATTCTTAGGTGTAACACATTGAGATCGCATTCTCAATTGTGAAGATGTTTGGTTTAACAGGAATTTAACCTTTTCTTGAATAACGTTGTGGTGTAGTAAGACTACCCTCCCCCATAAGAATAGACTTAACCAATGCTATATAAGCAAGTAGATCTAGTTGACAGAGGGAGGCAGTCTCTTTTTAAACATCTTCATCAGTCGAGGATATGTCCTCGACCATCAGTCTGACAGACAATGGGCCATTTTGACTGCGCTGACCTTGCTTCTGCCAGGCAGAGGTAAGTTTCTGGGTAGTCCGAGGAGGTCCACCCTTTAAGGCTTTGAATACCGATGGGTTTCTCAGGGATTTGTGAGGCCAGAGTGCACCACCTTATACAGGGTGGGCCAAAATAAGGGTCCTATCTTTAAATTTGAATAACTTGAATTTGAATAACTTCCACAAAATAAAAGTTAAACTCACCAAACTTTATGTGTGTGTAGACTGACCCTTCCGAGATTTTTTAAATAAACAAAACAAATTTTAGCCGAAAAACACTTCTTAAAACTTACAAAAACTAAAGTATTGTTTTTTACACTGTTTTGAGTTTTTTAAGCAAAAATAATGTTTTCTAAATGAGGGTACGTTCCTTAGGGCTAATACGGCTCATGCTTGCTTCGGAAGGGGTCCTTTACTTATTCTAAAAAAAATTTTTTTTTTAAATCAATAAATAAAAAAGTTATGAATTTTTAAAAATAGGACCCTTATTTTTGCCCACCCTGTATGAGCTTGCCTACAATCCCCACCTTGTGTCACATTTTCCTGTGGTGGGAGGGAGATAAATACCAGGCAGTCGAATTAGATAATGACTTACCTATGTTTTGGAACTTTTGAGAAATAGAAATTTCAAGAGGTTCAAAGCAAGAGTGTATAAGGGTCCTCATTGATTCCCTTGAAATGTCGAGTATGCCTTGAGGGGCTTAAACAATAAATTTACTGAAAATTATTTCAATTAATGACAGTTTACTTCGACCCCGTCCAATGCTGAGCACATCCTTCAGATACAACCAAAAAATTGATACTAGAAAATGTAAAAAATAAAAGTTAATATTGTGTTATTAGCTGAATGCAAATGTACATGGGGTCCTTTATTCAATCCTGGACAACATCGGAGTCTCCCTGCGAATATAGACATATGTGTGTGTGTGTGTGTGTGTGTAGAGAAAGTAATTATTTTCATGTGTATATGCTTCATTCAAATCACAGAATTTTGGTTAAATGTGTACTTTTTTCAGATTGAAAGTCGAGAAAATGCTAGGTGTGTGATTAAAATACATAGAAAAAACAAAAATGTTGATTAACTCAGCTTTTGTAGAAAAACAAATAAAAAACTAGAACACGTTTTTATGTGAAAATGGTTGCATGAACACAGTACCACAGGGTTGCTTCCCGGCTGACTACAAAATTACCGTTTTCAAGTCCAATGTAAACAAATTCTTGTTGAGCCGTCCTCTAAAAGTCACATTCTGACCAGTTTCAATCATCATTACTAATCCCCTCGGTGTTTCACCGTCTACTTGTCAGACTCAATAACCCTTAACTTCGAGTGGCTTGTGGGCCTTCATAAGCGGTCACACAATTGTAAAAAAAAATAAATAAAAATAAATTCATCTGACGTTTTTGTATAATCTATACCTTTTTCAGATAAGCAAAGAATGCTTTCATTGGAAATAGCATTACAAATTACAGCGATTGTGCAGTATAGTTAACAGGAGGAAAAGGGGGAAGAAAAATATACAAGTAAATGCATAGATTTTCAGTTTTGGAACTTTTAAATGTTTTTGTTTTCAGATTTTTTATTGCAGCTTGGAAGGCTATGAAAAACAAAATGTCGGCTACATGAGATAATATAGTGAAAACTATTTGGAAATAAATAACTTAAAAACAGATTAAGTAAGTTAAAAATATACAGATCGGTTGAAAATTAATTTGATTGGTGACAGTTATTAGTTGTATTTTTTTTTAATTTTCGATTTTTCAGTTGTTACATACAAAATCGAATCTTCACATCAGTCGGCCATTTTGATTTTGTTTTCCTTACAAGCAATGCTAGAAAATTCAAAAAAAAAAAACAAAAACAAAAAAAAACCACTTAAAAAGTTCCAAACTCAAGAACTATATGAGAGCCGATAGATTAAATTTTCTTGCAATTGGTAAAAGTTATTTGTTGTACATTTGTTTTCTTCACTCCTTTTTTTCATGTTAACTACACTGTGCAATCCCAGGGTGGGTATAAGCAATAAATATAACATTAGTTTTAAATTTTAATGTTTTTTTCTTTCATTATGTGTGTGCACGCACACGCACTTGTGGCAAGTAAGCTATACTAAGAAACGTTTGTTCCATAAACAGGGGAAATTATCAGGCTAATTATTATAATGGACTATTCTAATCTTTCAGGAAAAGAGCCTGAAGATATCCCTGGGGAATCAAAATAAAGTTTCTGTGTAGCTTACTTGCCATAAGTATATTTGTATACTACCAATAAGCTATTCTCATGTATTGAGAACTGTTGAAGTAAATACTGACAAAAAAAAAAAAGATTCTATATATCTAATATATATAGGAAGGTTGAATTATTAAAATTAAACCATTGGAAAATGCAATTTTTCTTTTTCGATATATATCTTATAGTATGGATTATGACTGAAGATGGCAAACATGCTTGAAACACGTGTAGCCTACAAATATAAAATTTTAGCACCAAATACGAAAAATGTTAAATTTTTGAAAATAGTAAAATGTTGGTAGTCTCACTCTTTTGTATAATATATACAGTAGGCCTCTGCTATTCGTGAGGGTTATGTTCCACACCCGCAAATAGATGTTGATACCTCAAAGTTCACTAAAAATCAGGTTTTTATACATTAGCATGTTTTTTTGTTTTTTTTGCATGAAAGCACGAAAATTAGCATCGATTAGCACTTTCTGATTACAAGTTGGTTGATTTTTTTTTAAATATTTCAGTTTCATATAAAGTTGCCGAAAATTTGGAATACCAATACTTTTTTGTATGAGCCGCATTTAATATGAATCCCATGGAATATTTAGCGTTTTTAATTGTGTTATTGGCCTTAAATGATTATCATATTTGTAAGTTCTACCGAATTTATCGAGAAAATGTTAAGTCAATGCTTATGTTAAACATCGTGAATAGCAGGGGGCCCACTATATATATATATATATATATAGGTAGTATGTTTTTAAAAGGCTATGGGCAATGCAAATTCCGGGTAGGATGTAAGCTGGAAGGAACAAAAATAATAAATCGAATACGAAATGGGACTTACTATTTATTTTTTCTTAAAATCTTACATAACAGCAAGTGTGGTGTTAGCTGTTTGTGTGTTGTTCGGATGATTATTAAAAATCATTTATTTAATATTTCGGGAAAAGAAACTTCCCTTTGTACAAAAATAATAAACACCAGAGGAAAACTGCAGAGACTCTACCAAAATGTAACAAAAATGGATGCCACACATATATATATATATATATATATATATATATATATATATATATATATATTATATGAACGCGTTTAAAATTGACTAAAAGTTTGAAATAAGATCAGTTAGTTCATTCTCTTCATTTTATCAGTTTTTATGCTAAGTTTGCATTGCTTTTCCAAAGCAAATTATATTCAAATGTATTTTAAATGCCGATAGTTTTTAGTAATAAATAACATTCATGTATACACTCAACATGAGTGTCCACTAAATACATTTTAGGTTATTAGACCTGCGAACTTGAAATTTGACCTGTTGTGTCACAACCACTATTTCTATTTGTTTCACTGATTTAATTCAGAAATTCATAAACGTATGATCCTGCATAACTAAAAATAAGAAGTCTCTTAATTCTTTAACATCATTAAGATTAATATGGAAGTAAAGCGACTAATTATTTTGCCATCTAATTTAGATGTGTTTACAAACATTATGTAAATTAGTTGGAGACACTTTCTCTAAATACCAAGAGAAAAAATGTTACAGCAGTTAAATCTGCAAAGTGAGAGAGGATGAGAGAACTATCTCTACAAAGCCACCATCTGCCAACGCAGCGAGTATCGTTGCCACATCTGGGCTGGTGCACCAACCACTAGTCTCTCCCTCTTCTCTAATCTAATACGTCCTACACTGTCAACCAAGCTCGATCCCCTGCCACATCACTGCAATGTTGCATCCCTGTGCTTGTTTTACAAGTACTTCAATTGAATGTGCTCCAACGAACTTGCTGCTCTGGTGCCCCCTCGATGTAAATAAACCTGATCAACCCGACAGTTAGCTAAATCCCGTTCTTTAAATGTGGAGGTCCCCAGATGCCGGAGGGCTTTTTACTCTAATAGTTTCTTCCCCTCCCCCCTGAACTGCTGGCTTTTGGAATTCCCTCCCTACTCTTCGTACTGTACCAGCATGTGAAGATTTGGATGTAATGTGAGCAAACATCCTGCATCACAACTCCTCACTTAGGACCCCCCCCCCCCTCTATAAATCTGACCCTTAATTCACAGTGGCTTCTTATATCTCAGTGGCAAGAGGTTAAGAAAGGTAATAAAAAAAAATTTTTTTAATAATAATATATAGAAAGCTAATAGATACAAGACTTGAAAATTTACGGCTAATTTGAACAATTAAATGTTTTTTTTTTCAAAACATAATCCAGTATATTTTATCATGTATTTTGTGCGATAAAGTATATAGTAAAAAAGCTTTACGGAAACAAACGTTGATTAACCCCATTTAATATAATAGGTTATCCACAGACTGGTCCGCTGTATCACAGCTCTTCAATATGGCTAGTCAATCGTTTCGTTGACAGTCAGCAATTCAACTATTCGGCCGTCAAGCACGAGTCACAAGTAAACAAGGTCAATGTTTATACCAACACTATCAACTGCGGAAGAGGGCTCTATTCGTTTTTACGAATAGCTTTGCATTATCAATAATAGTAGCTGGCGCTTGCACTTACCACAGTGCTAAATCCACGAGAAGGGGGGATATGTAGTCATCCACAGAGTGTTTCGTTGTATCACATCTCTTCAATGTGGTTAGACATGCAAGTTCTTCAAGCAAGGATCGAAAGTAACACCCATCCACACACACTTCTTCAGTTGAAGTGTAGAGTTTCCAATAACATTGACAAAACTAATAAATATAAACCGTATCATCAGATTTCCATAAGGACAGATTTCATGCTCCTGCGATCAGAACGAGTGCATATTAGATATATTTATTAAATGAAAGACCTGTCATTTTTATTTTTATTAAAACATGAATGACGAATGTTTCCTTTTGGGGCAAAATTAATATAAAATAAAAATTAGTTCCTCACATGAAAGGAACATTGTTTTTTTTGTTTTTTTATTTAGGTTTTTTCTTTTTTTTATTAAATAAAAAAAAAATAGAACAAAATTTGTTTATGATTATTATTAAGAGGGAGAGACCAAAAACTAATAAAAAGGAGAGTTTATAAATAATAGTTGAGAATGTCAATATAAATAAATTAGAAACTGGAGATATGTTGCAAGAGTTGTGTTTCATCGGTATCAAATATTAGATTATTGCTGAGGTATTATTAAGACAGGAGTGTACACTCTCCATCCAAAAAATATCCTTCGCCAGTGTTCGCACTAATAGTCATAAAATAACATCTTAATTTTTTAAATTGAAGAAAAATAAGAAAACTGAAAAGTTTAAAGAAAAACGTATACATCGGCAGAAAGAAAAATATTATGCTTCAATTTTTCTAAGCACTTTTTTTTTTTTTTTACTAACGTTCGTGTGACTGGACGGAAATATATATATATATATATATATATATATATTATATATATATATATATATATATATGCACGCACGCTTTATTATAGAGTGGAGGATGAAATACTACATATGACACCAATAAAAATGTTTTTTTTTAATAGCAATACCTACCCGGCGTTGCCCGGGTGCAGTTTCATTTGTTTGCACATTTACAAAAATCAAACGTATACAACTATTATATTGTTTAATTTAAAATGATTTTCCCATTAGCAGTCGTCTGGGTCGGAATAAATAAGTAATTCTTATATTGTTATAACAGTAAAATAATAAATGAAAAGTGGCTAGTCAGAAACAAAGTTTGATTTGTCAACTATTTGGGTCTTACTTTGAAAATCTAAGATAACTATGTTGGATCACATCACATCCATGCGCCCCCCTCCCCCGCCCCCAACACTATATTCGGGCCAAGAATGTCGATCATTGGCTTTATTAAACGTAAAACACAGGAAAATGTATTCTGCAAAAAATGAAAAAAAAAAAGTTCTATTTTATCTAAAAATAAATAACTTATTGTTGACAAGATTTAAATGAAACAAAACATTCTAAAAATGTCGTGTATTTATATAACATGTGTTTAATTATTAATGGATATCTTACTAGCTGTATAGCCCCAGTGTCGCTCGGCGGATTCGGACTTAGGGTTAGTGATTAAAAAAAATGTTTGTGTGTGCCCTAAAAAGTTAGGCTGGCCAAGAAATGGGAGATCAGTTTGAGTTAAATTTGCATACGAAACTTATCCACTCTAAAATAATTGTTTTTTTTTTTTTTTCGGGAATCTTTTACAACGCTCAGCACAGTCGTGAACGGGGTCCAAAAAAAGAACGAGGAAGGGTTTAAAAACATAAATTTGCAACAAGTGAAGTTGACCTGCGACGAGAATAGATATTTTTCTATTTACCTATGTAATTTGTTTTTATTTTTACGTATTATAAATGGGTTTTTATTAGATGTAAAAAAAAAAAAATGTATTGTTTTTTTTCCCAAAGGCTTGCACAAAATTCAAGATGGCGATTCACGTGCTTTCTTACCAAATGCCCCCCCCCCAAAAGCGGCCATGTTTTTCCCAAGTTACGGTGACAAAACTATTGATTTCTAATAAATAGCGGTTGTAACGGTCTAAAAATACAAACAAATGCCACAGGCAAGTTTCAAAATAACTTTTACAGCCTACAGTTACTTTTATTTGTTGTATATTTGTTTTTTTTAGCGTTTTTACTCTGCTGAGCGTCGTAACATATACCCTTTTTTTCTTATTTCCGAAGTTTTTTAGGATGTTCACACGTAATTGCCTAAAAAAAGTAAAATCTCATTTTTTTTTTTTAGAGAAGGTGGGGGGTGGTCAGCGGAGAGGGTTGATACGCATATTTAGGGGTTTTTTTTAAAATTATTTTTAAATCGAATTATTTTGAAAGTTAAATTCAATTATGGTATCGGTTGATCAAATTTATTGAACCAAACTGGGAGCTAGTGTACGAATAGAGTACCGTTATGATCGTCTGCAAACAGGAATTTGTCTCACAGCAGAAGTCACCGTTTTGGCATACCTTACGAAAAAAGTTCCGGGTCCCCACCCCCAATAGAATAAATATATGTAAAAAATCAGAACTAATTTTTTTTATGAAACAAGTAATTCATTAAAAACAAACAAAATAGAATAAATAATCTTTTTTTTTTTCAAGAAACAAGTGATACATTTTGAGCAACGAAATGTGATTTTTTCTTCTTTTGAGAATAATAACAAATTATTTTTTTTTCCAAGAAACAAGTCATTTAGAAACGAGTAATATATGAAAAAAATAAACAATGTTTTTGAGCAACGAAATAATGTTTTTCGAACAACGGAATGTGATTGTTTTAATAAATTATTAAAAGAATAATGATTTTTTTTTTCAAACTTAATTCACAGGATAAAAATTAGAAATATGCATTAGCATATTATTAAAGGTTATTTGTTATTTACTTTAAGTAAAAAAAGAAAACGAGACTTGTTTATTTGTTATTTACTTTAAAAAAAATACCAAAAGTGTGGGGGGGGGGGAGATTTCCAGTATATGGCTTTTCCTGGGGGGGGGGGGGGGTACCACTTCTCTGCGACATTACCGACTATCCGGAACTTTTTTCGTAAGGTATGTCAAAACGGTGACTTACGCTGTAAGACAAATTCCTGTTTGCAGACGATCATAACGGTACTCTATTCGTACACTAGCTCCCCAAACTGTTATAAAACTATTTTGCCCTAACACTGGTCGAAATGTGTAATTTGGCCGCCATAAAACAGTTCACATCTTCAACATAACCCCAAAACCTTAGGAGTTTGTGAACAAACTAATTAACAGACAGACAAGGAACTATAGATTTCACATTCGTTTTAGAGTAAAGCGCTGAACAGAATAACATAATAAATTATATAACAAATAAACATAAGATTTGCTATTTAAATTTATTTAATTTGTTATTTCGGTAGATATTGCCTGTGGATAACGAAAATGTCTAAATAGTATTTCTAAAGGAACACCGGAGATGCTACGTACCGGTGTCATTTAAAATTATGTCCCCTTAATATAATATTCCAATAGCCTTAAAAAACTTTCACTAAGAGTTTTGTCGTTAATTATGAATCAAGCTCAAGGCTTGACTTGCATATGCCGGTTTTATTTGTAGTATAGAAAATGTTGACTAGCACATACACACACACACATGTCTGTCTGTGTCCTTTGCTACGTAAAACTTGACATGATCAAAAATGAAAAGCACTAACAGTCCAATAGCTGTAGTTCTTGTTTGTTTACAAACGCCTGGGGGTTGGGAGACGGTTTCATCCCATGAACATATTCTGAAACGGTATTACCCAGGGTACTTGAATAAGTATTATGTATATATTTCCAATGTCGTTGGATCTAAGTTTGAGCTGGATATCCATAAGGAAATATATCTCCACATTTCTAACTTGAAAATAAGATTTTAAAAATAAAAAAAAAGAAAGAAAACCGTAATATGGGATTCAATGTTTTGAGTACACGGGAATCCTCATTAATTCCCAGGAAACCCCGAGTGTGCCTCGAGGAGGAAGGATAAAGACGATAGATTCACCGAAATTTATCTCAATATCTATTTTCTTTTATCTCTTCCACCGAGACAATGATGAGTACATACTTGGCCCCAACCCCTAAAATTGAAGATACTGTAAATCGAATCACTCCCGTCTCCAAACCGGTTTTTCCTTCGCATTTTCGACCGGGTTTCCGATTGAATCTAAAAAATTACCAAATTGACTATATAAAATATAAAAAAAGGACATAGGGTGCACAATTCAATCCCGGGCAATGCTGGGTCTTTCTGCTAGTTACAAATAAATGCTATGTTATTTAGACAATGATCTAGTATAGGTAATAGCAGAAACCGGGGGGGGGGGGGTATACAACAAATAGCCGTTACAAAACGCAATATTATTTTCTATCGACCTGTATATTTTTTAAGTTCCAAAACTAAGTTTTGTTATTTCAATCAAAAATGGCCGTCGATTGTTTTGGAGGTGGTCGCTAATTTGAGGCTTTAAAAAATAGTAAAAAATATTTTTTTAAATTAAAAAAAAAAAAAAAAAAAAAAAGGTTTATGGTATCACTAACCTTAAGTCCGGGTTGTATTTTTCACTGATTAAGGTAAGCATTTCTAAAAATCTTTTAAGCCTGAAATTAGCAACCACTTAAATAATAAAATCGACCGTCATTTTTTTTTTTGGCGAATTCGGCTAAATTAAAGTAACAAAACAAAACTTAGTTTCAGAAGTGTAAAACTGCAGATCGATAGAAAATCAAATTTTAATGCGTTTGGTAAAAGTTATTTCTTGTATATTTTGCTTATTTTCGATTTTCACGGCTGCTTACATCATTGCCGTTATTTATTGTTACTGTTTAAGCCTCATGCAATCTGACGAGATTTCCTGTCAAAATATTGCACGTGACATGAAACGTAAACAATAGAGAACAGAACATCTATGACAAAATTTATTTTACTTGTTATTTAAATTAAGTGTTTCCTTCTTTTTTTTAGTAATTGAAATACCTTTTTTTTTTTTTACAAAACAGCATTTAAAAAATGTTCTAACAGAAGCACAAAATGTGAATCAGTGATAGCTAAAACAATTGGCAAAATAAAATACTGTCCCACTTTCCACAAAGACAAGAAAACTACCATAGAATTTTGTTTTCTTTTTACTTGCCTCCCCAGAAGTGCAAATTTTTTCCAAGTAAAACTTTAGAAGTCTGTTTTTCATTTTGGGGAAAATCCAGCTCCCTAATATGCGGCACTCTAGATTGGTACAAATAAAAATTACATTAATCTAGAACAACGTTTCTAAACCGGAGTTCCTCGGAACGACAAAAGGTCGAAAGAGTTCCGCAAAAAAAAGTGAGATAAACTTCTTTGTTGCCTCGATGGTGCTGGTGGATTTGGGTAATATAACATTTTTCATTTAGGCAAAGAAAAGAAAAACGAATGTATTAAAATTGTTGACGAAATCAAAATATAATTATAATTAAAAGTGGTAAAATTGTCGTTTCCTAACCAAAATGGCGGACAATAAATCGTCTGCAGTGTTCCGACCTTACAAATGACTAAGTAAATCAAAATAAATCGTTTTGAACTAATTTAAAATTTACCTTAAATTATTTTAAAGGAAATACAGTTGGGAAATTAGTCCCAAAAAATTTGTGAGGTCGGAAAAAATCAGAAAACTGCAGACGATTTATTGTCCGCCATTTTGATTGTGAAACAACAATTTTACCTTAAAATGTATTACAATTTGCTGGAATAATTTTTTTAAATGAAGATTAAATATTAAGTAAAAATTGAATTTTATTTGATTATTGAAAACCAAATAATTTGAATAAATTTTTATTTAATTTAATTATTTTTAGTGTTCAATCATTTATATCGATTTGAAACAGTTTAAATAAAACTTAAAACATTATGACCGCTGGCCACGAATTCGGAATAGGGCCGTGTGAGCGAGATTTTCAAGGGCAGAAATTGATTACTACTACTTAAATACACCAGCACCAAAAGTATTAATTTCCCTTAACCGAGTTATTCAAAAACATGATATTTATCACGTGAACTTAGTTCATTAAATTACGATGAAAATAAAAGAAAAATATGGTATATAATTTTGTTTTTGTGCAGGTGTTCCTTGAGACATGTAATCTATTTTAAGGATTATGCAAAGATTGAGAAACGCTGGCCAAGAAGAAATAATCCTCTTCTGAGCAAGGACAGAAGAGATTCTACAGTCTAGGAAAATACCCCCACTAGAAGACAGGGGTGTGTCAATAGAAACGCCTTTTGATCCGCGTGAAACTTATAAGGTATATCATAGCTTCGTTTTTTGTTTTCTTTTTATTGGTTATGCTACTATTAGTCATAGCGGCAATGCAAGCAGAGGACCGGTACCAATTTGCAAAAGGAACGAACATTCAGGACAGTCCTGAGTCGTTCGTTGTGATCTGCGCCAACCAGACACTGGCTGGTGATAACGAATCGAATTCAGATATATTTTCCGTCATTTTATAGAATCAGTCCAGTCTCTAATCGGGTGTTTTGGGGGTGATTTTTGTAGGACATTAGTTTTTCTTTCCTCACCCATATACACTAAACAAGAAAGCTGATAGTACCTATTTACTTGCCTCCCCACGAGAGCAGAGTTAAACACAACGTCGGTTTTAAAATGGGGAAAATCCAGTTCCCAAAAAGGAACACTCTGGATTGGAACAAAAGTTAACATTGCCTCAGTTTAGAGGACTTCACTGACCGAAGACTGAAAAAAAACTAAGTGCAACATCAGAACAGATACACTTTGTTCATCTAGCCAACTGGCAAAGGAAAAGTCGAAAGACACCTAGGAGTGTTGTATTTGAAAGAACAAAAAAATGAGTATTTTCTCCCAAAAAAAATAACACCGAACTTAATTGAAATTAAAAATATTTTGATAATTTCATCATTTATAATATATTTAATTCGAAAAAGGTTCGAAACGATGACCTCTTAAGCGATTTATGGTGTAAACTTGAAATAGGGTATTATTTGGAATAGTAGCAAATATTGGAGATCTATCGTATTAATAAAATTGTGTGACCGATCACTTGTGTTTCTTGCCTCTACATAATTTAACCCTTAAATGTTTTGTTTCAAACATGACCCATCCAACAAAATGCCTATTAATATTAAATGAAAATGTGTCAAACTGCAACTTGTTTCACATCTTCAAGGAACCTGTTGGCAAATGTGAGTAGGTATTAGTATGATGTTGCATCAGCACACCCGCTAAATAGGTAATCAGTATCTTCGATTTCATGGGCGAGTTTCATCGGTACGTTTGGTGGACAGAGACGCGATCCAAACGAACGCCAAAAAGCAAATGGCTTGAATTGCATCGGCCGTATGTCATCTGTCTAATTCAAGCGCCTGAACTTTTAAATCTGGTCATTATAATGTTAAGTAAAATCATTTTATGATTCTCTAGTGTATTTTGATTATTTAGATGCATGTATTTGTTTTGTTATACATGTAAAAGTTTGATGCCATTTGTTGCAGATTTGCAGCATCATTTAATTTTGTTCAAAATGTTTGTCGTCAAAATTATTTATACTATTTTATATTACACCTATGAAACGTTTTTCATTTTTTTTTCAAACCAATATAACAAAAATAAAGCATTTAAGGGTTAATCTTATTTAATTATTAAAATAAAAAGTGGAATGGCGTACTAAAATGAACTGTTTAAAAATCCTATTTAAAAAAAATAGGAAATTCAATCAACCAAAATGCATTTTCTATTTCGTCGGAAACAAGTCAGGCATGTTCATCTTTTATTAACATTCTCCATGACAACGCTCGTCCGCATGTTGCACAACTGACCTTGCAGAAGCTGAACGAATTGGGCTACGAGATCGCCATATTTACCGGACCTCTAGCCCACCGATTACTACTTTTTCAAGCATCTCGACAACTTCCTGCGCGAGAAGTGCTTCAACAGCCGAGATGATGCCGAATCGGCCTTCAATGAATCAATCGTTTCCAGAACTCCGGATTTTTATGCTAATGGAATAAGTAAACTTGTTTCTTATTGGCAAAAATGTGTTGATTCTAATGGTTCTTATTTGATTAATAAAGTTGGTATATAAAAAAAGTTATGGTCTTTTGAAGTTGAACGTCAAAAAAACGCCATTGTTTTTGCACCAACCCAATAGTTGATACATAAAGAAATTACTTTGTGACCTTTCGAAATTTGAAAGGAATCTAGAAGCATCTAGACTATCCTCATGTATTAAAAGTTTGTACGTTTGAGCAGGCATTTATATCCAGTAATTTTATAAATAAAAAAATAAAAAAATATTAGCTTAAGTTATAGTTTTGCAAAACTGTGGTTCAGTAATTTAATGATACTGTAAGAATTAAATCAGTAATAAACAAAGCAGCGAAACAAAAATGAAAGTAAGACTTCCGGGTAGGGGGGGGGGCAACTAAGTTTACAAATAAAACTTGCACGTCTTTGGTTTTAGATCTTACGGACAGTCTTGATGGGCACAAGTTAAATAGAAAAATGATATATCAACGTTGTTTGGGTTCTTTAAATCAGTAGTCGCTCCGAGAAATTTTGTTTAGGAAAACAATTGAATCACCATATTCGACTATTGGCCATTTAATTCTGTAGTGTACAGAAATTACTTTCGAACTGACATCTCAATGGCTTAAAAATCACAATTTCCTGCGGACACTAAACATCGCTGTCGGCATATTTATTTTCATGATATAAAAATAATCTAGGTGGTAATGGCACAGGTAAATAACACAAGTGGATAAATAGAAAGAAAAATGACACCTAGAAAATATAGATGTAAACCTCACAATAGGTTTATCAAAATCCAAGATACAATATATCGAGGGAAAACTTTAACTTTGGTCAAATTAAACAATACATATATACATTTAAAAGTAAAAAATGTCGACCCTATTTTTTTTCTGAATTTGCTCCTGAGTTTATTATGCAAATTACTTATACAACCAACAACTAGTAATATATAATAACACATATACAACTAAAACTAGTGGGGTCTTGGAAGTGCATGATTGAGATCACTTAGAAAAAAGCGCTATGCGTCATTTTTTCCTATTTCTTCCGTTGTGACCATTTTACATGTACCACACAAGAAAATCGTGCTATGGCGGGAAATTCAAATATGATTTTAAAAGCTTTAACATGGCGATAGAGTTAATTTAAAATTAAAGTTGTTGATTAACTAAACCCTACGCTGAATTTCCCCTCCTAAGAAAGAGTCTTTTTCTTTAAACGATTACCTAAGAACACCTCAAATACTCAGCGATAAGAAGAAAAAAAAGAAACACTTTTCTAGAATTTAGAGTGGGGGGATCAGTTTCACATATAAATTTAACATAAAATGATCCCAACATTAGGAGAGGATGCTAATCTAGAATAATGCTTTAAAGTGTATAGGCCCGTCAAGTATTATGGTTGATTTGTGCCCCCTTAGCAGGAGTCACTGGTCTAGAATTTTTTTTTTTTTTTAAATGAATGAGTTTACAAAGTATCCGAAAAGACATAAAAAATAATTGGCGTGGAAAAATGTACATAGAAAAAAATTATGTTTGGGAGGTTTGCTGCGTTTTATTTTATTATAATTCATATAATTACCAAACGTGAGAAAATTTTAATTTCCTACCGACCTGTATAATTTAAAAATGTGAAAACTGATTGTAAGATTTATTATCTCTTGGTTGTCATTTTTACTTTGCCAAAGAAGAGTTAATAATATTTTTAAATGGCAGTCGATTTTGTTTGAAGATGTACGCTAAAAGAGTTCGGGGGGGGGGGGGACAGTTGGATTAGTATCAAGGTGAGTCTTTTTTTAAGGAATGAAACACCAACAAGACAGTACACACATGGGTCGCCCATATTGGATTTTTAGCGTCTCCAAAAGTCAGATATCGACAAAATCTTATATTGAAATTTAAAAAACAAAAAAAACTTTAAAACAGTTTTAGAACCTTAAAACCATGCAGGTGGATAAATTAATTTTCTTGCGTTTGGTAAATGTTATTTGTATATTTTGTTTGTTTCTGATTTTTCGGCTATTAACTATATTGCATGAATGCCGCCAACCAAGACCGCATGATAATGTGTAGCCCCCATTGATTTACACAAAATATACTTATCCAAATATCAGAACAAACATGGTTATGGGGTTATCTCCAAAACCCTCGGAGTTTGTGAACAAATAGGAACTACAACTTATATCCCCATATATATATATATATATTATATATATATATATATATATATACACACACACACACATATATATATATATTTATATATATATATATATTAGAAATAGTTTGAAACGACATGTTCTGTGAAAAGATGTTGGGGTATATGTTACGACGCTCAGCAGAGGCGCGAACGGGGTCCAAAAAAAGAACGAGAAAGAGTTTAAAAACATAAATTTGCAACAAGTTGACTTATGTCTAGAATAGACATTTTTCTACTTACCTATGTAATTTGTTTGTATTTTTACGTAGTATAAATGGCTTTTTATTAGATGTTAAAAAAAAATGTCTTGTTTTTTAAAACATCTAGTTTCTCAAAGAAAAATAGCGGCCAGTCCCTCTATATTATTACGTAGAGCGGCCATTTTGAATTCTTCGAAAACCGTCTGTCGAACATAAATTTATAATAAATAGCACTTCAAACGGGTTTAAAATACAAACAAATAGCACATGCAAGTTTGAAACTAACTTTTACAGCTTACAGTTACTTTTATTTGTTGTAAATTTGTTTTTTTAGCGTTTTTACTCTGCTGAGTCTCGTAAAAGATACCCAGATGTTGTTTCACTGAACATGTGTTTCATCTTGGATACGACAGGGGCACGTACGAAAAGCCATGTTTATGCCTTTTGTTTTTAACTAATGTGTCAGTTATAAATGTTAGAAACCACTCGAGGATAAGATTTAATGAGATGGATGGATTGTCAATTGAATGATGAATATTATGGGAGTATTTGACTGCATATGACTGAGGACAGCTTATGACAAATATCTGTTGACATTGGATTTGAAGACGACCATGTGGTAGCCTGCAGAGAAGACGTCCTGTGGTTATGTATTCTGCAGACGGAAAGCTCTTGGAAAGATACTGTAAGCGAGCATCTAAAAAGTTAGTGCGTGTTTTGTTAAATTTTTGTAAAAGTTTATTCGCTGTTTTACTTCTGTCGCCAAGAAACGCTGGAAAGGTGTTTCGTTTTGGCTTGCGAATTACGTTAAAATGAATATATTTTCAACGCTATTTAATATATGGCAATGAGAAAAACCCTAATCACCATATTTCTGTAATAAAAATTGTATGAACACTGTTTCTCGCCTCTATGTGACCAACATTTGTTGTGTTTCTTGGCATGACAATCCCCGGTAAATACGCGAAATAAAAAAATTAATTTTAGTAAATACATACTTATGATGATTAAAGACGGGTAACCAAATTTTACGGAAAACAATCCAGTATTATTATTATTATTATTATTATTTAAGATATTCATTTTTTCATCGATTCAGTAGATGACTTGAAAGCAGTTATCTTGTTAATTTTCATGGGCGATCAGGGGCAATAATCTCAAAGATTTTTTTCTGTCGCTAGGGGTTAATGATTAACCTTTTTGGGTGCTTCTTGAGATTTCAAATTTAGTAATTTATGAACAAATTGAAAATCGTAAATAAAATAAATTAAAAAAAAGACTGGTTTGTTTTCAGTAAAATTTGGTCACCGGTTTTTAATCATCATAACAAGTATGGGCATTATAGTAAAAAAAAAAAAAAAAAAAGTGAAAAAAAAAAAAAATTGCAAATAACTTACCAAACGCAAGAAAATTTAATCTATCGACCTGCATAGCTTTTTAGTTTTGTCACTTTCGGGTTTGGTTTTTTTTTTTTTTTCAGGTGTTTTATCGTTGCCTCGGAGGCTTGTAAAAATAATGATTCAAGATACCGCGACCACGTGAGGCCGAACTTTACAGTACCGTGCAAAGTATTTTAAAATAAAGAACTTAAAAACAGCTTCAGTAAGTTAAAAATTAAATTTTGTCATTAGTGAGTTATTATTTGTATAAGTTTAGATTTTTCAATTGTTAAACATACGACATAGAAACTCCACATCAGGTAAAATACGGAAGTTATCTGAATCCCTATTTTTACAAGCCTCCGAGGCAACGATACAAAATCTGGAAAAAATACACTCTTAAAAAGTGTAAAAACTGAAAAGCTATGCAGGTCGATAGAAGATTACTTTTTTTTTTGCGTTTGGTAAAAGTTATTTGTTGTAAATTTGTTTGTTTCACCCCCTTTTGCGTTAACTTTAATCTACCTTTTCCTAAGTAGGCATTGCCTTACCATTAGCAAAATGTAACAAAATACTAACAGAAGGTTACATTTTCGCACGATTGCTGACATTTCTTGGATGCGTTTCTATCATTATTTTGTTTCATTTTCGAGCGATTATCAAATGTCCTCGTGCAAGGCTTATCGACAGCCATGTTTTTTTCGTTCTAGCTGAACAGAGTGGATACTAGGTTTGTTTTGAACAACAAAAAAGCTTTAAATTAAGTTAAAGTTAAAACGGCGATTTAGTCGTTTCACAGCCAAAATGCTGGACAATGAACCGTTTGCTAATTTCCGAATTCACAACTGAGTAAGTAAACCCAAATAAATTGGTTGGGACTAATTTCAAATTTACATTAAATTATTTTAAAGGAAATACAGTTGGGAAATTAGTCCAAAACAATTTATTTGGGTTTACTTATATTTATGAGTTCAGAAAAAAATCAGAAGTTAGCAGACGGTTCATTATCCGTCATTTTGGCTGCGAAACGACTAAATCGCCGTTAAAAAACAAAGCTTATCCAGGTAGGCGTGTGTGCCTTTTGTAAGATTTATTTGTTGCATGTTTGTTGTTTCTTACCCCTTTTTGCTGTGTTAGTTACAGTAAAATATACCTCAAATGAAAAAGTGTAAAAAAACAAATTCTAAAAGTCTCTTCAAAAAATAACTTTATGAACTTAATCCACCGTAATGCATTTCGTTTCTTCGTAAACAAGTCAGCCATTTTAATTGCTGTTAATAGTTAAGAAAGAATAGATTGCTTTATGATCCTTCGAAATTTGAAGGATTTAAATTTCTAATAGAAACCCTTCATTCTCATTGTAGATTGAAAGTTTTGGAAGCTATTTTTATAGATTAAAACATTACCTTAATAAGAAATTCAGTTAAATTTATTATAAATATTTGGTTCAATTAATAATTACGATACATAAGAATCACATTTACCTTTAAAAAATCCTATAAGAGAAAAAGGTACTTATCTAGATTAGGACCCAAGCTAACCCTAACCGACACCAAGTCGATTTTACCTTGTGTCCTGATGAATAAAGTAAAAAGACCCCGCCAAGAAAAAAAACACAAACAAAAACACGACTTTGTATCGAATTTTGCCATCGTGTGGGGGAAATTAAGCACGACCAACTGTTAAAATATCCTAAAACGAAAATTTTTAATTACTAAATTTTCAAGCCTATTTTATTTCTAGTTATAGGTAATTTTAACATGAAATAGGTTAAAGGAGGGGGGGGGGGCACATACTATCTAAATTGTATTTAAAGGATAGAGAAGAGGGAGAGTTGGAGTGTGGAGGCGAAAAAGGAGAAGCAATTTGGCATTTAAAAGCCGTAAGTGCATTAACAAGACTTGAAGTTGCTGAGAGATTTTATCAAATTAGTATATACGCTTGTAGGTAGTGGCGAGAAACCGCAAATATATATAAATAAACTTAACTTCAAACGAATTACTAATTAACTGGTACAATGTTGCACATAGGCAAATTTAATTGACTAATCACAAAAAAGAAAGTAATAATATACGCGAAAATGGCATATATATTATAGAGAGACAGACCGACAGACAGACATGGTGACAGACAGACATGGTGACAGACAGACATACATACATGGTAGAGAGACAGACAGACATAGTGGTAGAGAGAGAGACAGACAGACATACATGGTAGAGAGAGAGACAGACAGACATACATGGTAGAGAGAGAGACAGACAGACATACATGGTAGAGAGAGAGACAGACAGACATACATGGTAGAGAGAGAGACAGACAGACATACATGGTAGAGAGAGAGACAGACAGACATACATGGTAGAGAGAGAGACAGACAGACATACATGGTAGAGAGAGAGACAGACAGACATACATGGTAGAGAGAGAGACAGACAGACATACATGGTAGAGAGAGAGACAGACAGACATACATGGTAGAGAGAGAGACAGACAGACATACATGGTAGAGAGAGAGACAGACAGACATACATGGTAGAGAGAGAGACAGACAGACATACATGGTAGAGAGAGAGACAGACAGACATACATGGTAGAGAGAGAGACAGACAGACATACATGGTAGAGAGAGAGACAGACAGACATACATGGTAGAGAGAGAGACAGACAGACATACATGGTAGAGAGAGAGACAGACAGACATACATGGTAGAGAGAGAGACAGACAGACATACATGGTAGAGAGAGAGACAGACAGACATACATGGTAGAGAGACAGACAGACAGACATACATGGTAGAGAGACAGACAGACAGACATACATGGTAGAGAGAGAGACAGACAGACATACATGGTAGAGAGAGAGACAGACAGACATACATGGTAGAGAGAGAGACAGACAGACATACATGGTAGAGAGAGAGACAGACAGACATACATGGTAGAGAGAGAGACAGACAGACATACATGGTAGAGAGAGAGACAGACAGACATACATGGTAGAGAGAGAGACAGACAGACATACATGGTAGAGAGAGAGACAGACAGACATACATGGTAGAGAGAGAGACAGACAGACATACATGGTAGAGAGAGAGACAGACAGACATACATGGTAGAGAGAGAGACAGACAGACATACATGGTAGAGAGAGAGACAGACAGACATACATGGTAGAGAGAGAGACAGACAGACATACATGGTAGAGAGAGAGAGACAGACAGACATACATGGTAGAGAGAGAGACAGACAGACATACATGGTAGAGAGAGAGAGACAGACAGACATACATGGTAGAGAGAGAGACAGACAGACATACATGGTAGAGAGAGAGACAGACAGACATACATGGTAGAGAGAGAGACAGACAGACATACATGGTAGAGAGAGAGACAGACAGACATACATGGTAGAGAGAGAGACAGACAGACATACATGGTAGAGAGAGAGACAGACAGACATACATGGTAGAGAGAGAGACAGACAGACATACATGGTAGAGAGAGAGACAGACAGACATACATGGTAGAGAGAGAGAGACAGACAGACATACATGGTAGAGAGAGAGAGACAGACAGACATACATGGTAGAGAGAGAGACAGACAGACATACATGGTAGAGAGAGAGACAGACAGACATACATAGTAGAGAGAGAGACAGACAGACATACATGGTAGAGAGAGAGACAGACAGACATACATGGTAGAGAGAGAGACAGGCAGACAGACATGGTAGAGAGAGAGACAGACAGACATGGTGGTAGAGAGAGAGACAGGCAGACATGGTGGTAGAGAGAGAGACAGACAGACATGGTGGTAGAGAGAGAGACAGACAGACATGGTGGTAGAGAGAGACAGACAGACATGGTGATAGAGACATGGTGGTAGCGACAGACAGACATGGTGGTAGCAACAGACAGACACGGTGGTAGCAACAGACAGACACGGAGGTAGCGACAGACAGACACGGAGGTAGCGACAGACAGACAGACACGGAGGTAGCGACAGACAGACAGACACGGAGGTAGCGACAGACAGACAGACACGGAGGTAGCGACAGATAGACAGACACGGAGGTAGCGACAGACAGACAGACACGGAGGTAGCGACAGACAGACAGACACGGAGGTAGCGACAGACAGACAGACACGGAGGTAGCGACAGACAGACAGACACGGAGGTAGCGACAGACAGACACAGACAGAAATGGAGGTAGCGACAGACAGACACAGACAGAAATGGAGGTAGCGACAGACAGAAATGGAGGTAGCGACAGACAGAAATGGAGGTAGCGACAGACAGACAGAAATGGAGGTAGCGACAGACAGACAGAAATGGAGGTAGCGACAGACAGACAGAAATGGAGGTAGCGACAGACAGACAGAAATGGAGGTAGCGACAGACAGACAGAAATGGAGGTAGCGACAGACAGACACAAATGGAGGTAGCGACAGACAGACACAGACACAAATGGAGGTAGCGACAGACAGACACAGACACAAATGGAGGTAGCGACAGACAGACACAGACACAAATGGAGGTAGCGACAGACAGACAGAAATGGGGGTAGAGAGAGAGAGGGAGAGGTTTTATGTTCATGTGAAAATACATATTTATAAGCTGGAGGCAAACAAAGATCGTGTAAAGGTAACATTTATTTAGTTACGAAATAATGAAAAAAAAAAAACTTATTTTGATATTTACACTCTTGCACAGTTGAGGAGGGGAGCAAGAGATTTCGTATTTTCGGCTATTTCTTTTTTGTTTTATACAACAAATATACCATCATGTTCAGTAAACATGAATTGGATTAAATATCAGTACAAATACAAGATAAAATAAATAGCAAATTAAAAGAAGTATTGAGTCAGTGCTGCCCACCCCTGAGAGTCCGTGGTATTTTAGGATTCATAATTACGTGCGGGCAGGTTTTTGTTTTAGGGCAACGAAACTGATTTTACACATTCTAAAAATAATGTTAAAGCTGAGATTCCATTTTTAAGAGTTTTTAAAGCCCCTCTCCATAATTAAATTGTCGTAGTTTAATATTTATTGAATTTTAAATATTGATGGTGGCTTGTTGCCGTGGTTTTTGCTAAATGGTTGTATATTTGTAGATATAAAGATGTGGTGTATTTTCTTTAAGCCAGCCAAGCTAACAACTCGTGTGAAAAGAAAACGAATATAACCTTGCTTAGAAAACACACACACACAAACATGACATACACTTCGTCACCCTGGTTACGGGTTTGGCAATAAATACATTAAATTGAAAGTGCGTGTGGGTGGTTGGAGAATGGGCAAGAAAGAGAGACACACACACACACACGAAGAGAGGGGGGAGCAGAGCTAGGGCCGATTATTCTACAATGATACAAGAATAACATAGCAATAAACAGACTCTGAAGAGATTAAAAAGAAGGCAAGCTTAAACAGCAAATGCCCGAGAGAAAAAAAATTGCCTGCGCGCTTTTCGTTTTAAAAACGAACCCTAACATCAATTACAAAGGTTCGGCCCGAATTTAAACAGGGAAAAATTATATAAACACTATTAAATATTGCAGTAAAACCCACACTTAAATTATATAGCCATTAAAATAATTAAATCTATTTAAGACTAAAAACAAAATATATGATGACAAGTGGTCCCCCCCCCCCGCCTTGAGCACTTGCAAAGCCACAATTGAGTAAAAATACAGTGATTATAAGTGTTACAATTTTAAATCTTATTTTCACAGCATGTGATTAGACAAAAATATTGCTTGTATTAGTTGAACTATTCGGACTACTATTTTCAACGTTTTTGCCGATGTAACCCCGACCATCTTTTTTGAATTTGGGAACGTTCCAGCCTCTATTTACGTGCCGCTCCACTAGGGCAGAGTTAGACACAAGGTCAGCTCTTAATGCGGGGATAAATCCAGCTCCAGAAAAAAAGGGGCACTCTTGATTGGGACAAAAATAAAAATTGCATCAGTCTTTAAGGATTTTTCCTCGACTAAAGGAGGACAAGGGCACTTGTGCATTGTAACATTTTTTTGTTTTCATTTTAAGAGAGTTCCATCCGCGGCAAGGGAAAAGTTAACAAAGCTCCCCCCCCCCCTCCATGTTCAGAATGGCTTTCTAAATTTGCACGGGAGGTTAAACTGCAGAATCGCCCAGAAAAGATTAAGTGCCTCAGAACAGATACTACACTTTGCTCCGAACAAAAAAGGAACATCTTATATTCACGGCATGTGACTTACAGACAAACATATTCCGTGTATTATTTGAACTATTCTTATCTTGGTTGCTATTCACAACGTTTCGGTCGATGTAACCCCCCGATCTTCAGGTGCATCTTTTTCGAATTCGGAAACAGTCTATTTAGTTGCCTCCCCACGAGGGCAGAGTTAGACACAAGGTCGGTTTTAAATGTGGAGACACCCAGCTCCAAAAAGGGCCACTCTGGATTGGGTCAAAAATAAAAATTGCTTTAGAAGGAGCCCCTCCTTTTACTGACAGAGGACAGAAAAGTATGACGTGTAGTATCAGAACAGTAACACTAACAGATACTACACTTTGCTAACTCGAAAGGCCGGCTAGATAGGGCGAACGTTGTGAATATATACCAACAAAGATTATAATAGTAGTCCGAAAAATCCAAATAAGACGAGTAGCAATACGGAATTCTTTTCGTGTTTGCTGTTGTGTTGAATATAGAGCAGAGTAGGATCCAATTATTTCGCATTCGAGAAAAAGAAAAAAATGCTAACGGCCTGGTCTGAGAGGGAAATGCAATCGTCGTAGGTTTATAATGAGATACACAATTCTCAAACATTGCTGGAATGTCCGGCCTTTTTAATAATTAAATCCGAGAGAGAGAGAGAGAGAGAGAGAGAGAGAGAGAGAGAGAGAGAGAGAGAGAGAGAGATACGTTGATTATCAGAAACGTTAAAAGATGGTGAATGAAAGATGAGGAGGAAGAAGAAGCACTCCACAAATTAGTGTCGACGGAGGGGAAGGGGGGGGAGATGGGATTTGAATGAGTTTTCAAGTAATTACATGTTTCCCTTGTTTGGCAAAATAACTCAAGACTTGTTTTTTGTAATTTACACTTGGTATTTCTTTAATGGAATAATTATTAAATTAAAATATATTCAGAATCTTCTTTTGTTTGTTACATCCACGAGGGAAAGTTTAGACACAAACTCGCCTTTTAATTAGGGAAAATACAGCCGCCCCCCCCCCCCAAAAAAAAGAAAACAAAGGGACACTGGATTGTGACTAATAAAAAAAAATGTTAGTGAATCTATAATTTTTTAGACTGAGGGTGAAGATATTATACGTTGATCTCAGTATCAATCACCTTTCAAGAACAATTGAGATTCTAATTTTAAAAATAAACATCGGATTTTAAAACCACGAGGATAAAGTTAGACGAGGTCGATCTTTAATGAGAGGAAATTCCAGCTCCCAAAATGAGATCACTTTCAATTAGGAACAGGAATTAGACCGTCACTATTTACTTGATTCCCCTCGAGGGGAGAATTTGGTCGGTTTTTATGTGGGGAAATCCAGCTCCCCTAAAAGAAGCACTCTAAATTCTAAGATTAGGACTAAAATAAAAATTGCCCCAATTTATTTTTTCTCAGACAGAGGACACAGACACTACACTTCGATCACAGCATCATTCATTTTCATAAACAGTTGAAAGGTTTTAATTTGTTAACTATATATAAATAAACAAGCAGTGAATTTACTACATTAAAAAAAAAACAAAAAAAACACTGCCTTATTTTAACAGATTTTAGCAGTTTCGTTTTGTTTTTTTAAAGTTTCGTGCGTTAGCGAGACTCACATTTATGTTTTTATACCCAACCCGTCCAAACACGCACGAGCGCCAGTTATAAGATTCAATGAGGGGGTGAGGTGGGAGAGATACTGGGTACCATTAAAACCTGGACGAGAAAAACCGGGATGTTATTTCACTCACCTACACAGCGGTACGCACGAATGCGTCGTCTTAGCCTCTTTTCTTTACAAATTGCGCCAAGGTGCGCGAGATAGAAGAAAGAAAGGCAGCAAGAAAGAAACGACCATTTTGCTGCGTATGTGTGGACTTTGAATTAGATGTAGAGGGTATAAAAATAGAATAAATAAATGAATCTGGCTAGCAGAT
>OY744536.1:49260685-49270685 GCA_963556195.1 Sepiola atlantica | reverse complement strand
AGCTAGAGGTTAAATAGTAGAGAGAGAGAGAAAAAGTGAGAGAGATTGATGGAAGTGAAAGTTATAGATACTGCATAAAATAAGATTGGTGTGGAGGTCAAACAACGTACGAAGGGTGAGAGTTATAGATAGAAATGTTGTACGAGGTGAGTCTTTTGCTAAATTAATTGCAAACTGTGGCTAATCAGAACAATTAAAACGGGAGTTTTTTTCAAACAGGACTCAATTCGAAAACTGAGCTTGTATTCTGTGTTATTTAAATATATGGGAAAACGCCCGAGGAAAGCAAATTTTGATTAACTCAGCTTTAGTATAATATATATATATATATATATATATATATATATATATATATATATATATATATATATATATATATATATATATATATATATATATATGAGAGAGAGAGAGTTGATTTGTAAATACTGTTTGCCATATTGAGACTGTTGTGCATATCATGGTGGATTTGTTCTCTCATTACGCCTCCCCCCTCCCCGAAAAGACACGACATATTCCGATAAAGACGATAGCGCTAATGAAGTGGTCCTGCCTGACGGGTATTGTTTGATTAAAAACGCAGTCTTTTTTGGCCAAATAACAAGCTCGTCACATGATTTTCCCGTATCTAAGAGACGAGGAAAACGATTCGGTAATTGGCTCCGGCAAACATCTTTTTATATTATACAATGCTTATCTTTAGTTTTCATTTTTTTCATCTTTGTGTATTTTTTTTTGTTGGTCTGTCTTTTGATTACAATATTTTAACCGAACTTTTCTTTGCATTTGCAAAACGCGCGACACATATTTGACTTTTGCACGGAATCATTATTTCCTGCCTTTTTGAAATATTTGTAACACAAGCAGTTTTATTTTGTTAATAAAAATACAATTTCTGCAACAGTTTTTAGATCTCATTTTGTGCAGTGATGCCCAACGGGCAGTCTCCCCGTTGTTATTAAGTCGACCGTCGTCCAAGTGAGCCTTATTTATGTGATTCAGAACTGCTTAAAAGTGAAATTGAACACACTGGAATGTGTTCTCTGATAACCAGGATCGCACAAGAGTTGGAGAATATGCTGACGCGTTTCATGACAAAATTATAGGTTGAATACTCGTGTGCCGCGTTCACCGTGACGAAATAAAAAGAAACACAGTTTTCTGAACTCAACAGCTATTTTGTCCCCATCTCATCTTTAAAACCGGATGTCCACAACCATGTCTGTGTCTGCACACTGCTTTTAATTGTCGCTCACCAGAAGCCACATTTTGTCGACCTAACTCCATTACATTAAGACGACCCATCCTTTCTACTCTAACAACCGATCTTTTTAACAACAAACCTGCCCCTTAAAGGGCGAGAGGTCAACTACTATTGTAAACGGCAACCGGTCTCTTGACCACCAACCCGTCATTTTAAGGACAACATATCCACCACTACCGTCTGTCTTCCGCTTACTACTAATCTCTGTTGTTCACATACCAGCCACATCTGATACCGAACCGACGAGCAGTTCAGGACCGACGAGCAGTTCAGGATCGACGAGCAGTTCAAGGCCGACGAAAACGTCACGCCGACGTTGAGAAACTATCTATCCTAACGAACCCACATCACAGATCAATACCTACAGTTCCTTATATATTTGATCTATTTATAATCAATACAATTTATTTAAATCTAAATTTCCGTGTCTGTTCTTCTTGCTACCACATGCTTTTTATAACATCTATAATCCAACGTATATCTAAACACCGAGTTTCACGAAATGTTCCAGATTCGAGGATAGAGAATCAGCGATATCTTACCAGTGCCCTTCGAGGTGTTGCCATAGACAGTTGTTTCGTCTGCGTATATGTCAACAAATGATCTCTGGATATGAGTTGAAAGATTATTTTAATGAAGATCAGGAAAAGTGTTTGGTCCAGAGTAGATCTTTGGAGGACGCCGGCATTGATTCTATGTGCTTCCAATCTTTGCCCATCAACAGTAACTTTTAAAGGACAAATATTCGCACTTCATACTCGCAATCGTTCCATCTCATTAATCCTTATTCTCAAGTGGTATCTGCCCATATTTAAGAGAACGGGTTAACAAGAATTTGTTAACATTGGACTTGAAAACAACCATTTTGTAGTCAGTGGGAAGCAGCCTCGTGATATTGCGTTTCACAGATGGGAAGTTCTTGGAAATAAACTCTGCGCATGGAAGTTATGTTTACCGCCATATACACAGAGAAAGATCACATTTTTGCAGTGCATTTACAGTTGTTGTAGCTAGACGAGTTCTTGCTATGAATATTTTACACGGGGTACCACATATTGGAGCTTAGGTGAGAGCACTTACCATGATAATAACGTCACTTCTATGAGAAAGAGGCTGTAGGGACGAGAAGAGGTCACGCCCCACTACATTTCGAAGTCGATTTTGTACTCTGGCAAGGCAGGAAAGAGTGCTATGTGCGGCACCTCTCTAGATATAGCAACAGTACTCCATCTGAGGCTGTATCTGGCTCTTATACAGGTAGAGAATTGCGTCAGGAATGAGTTACTTTCTGGAGCTGTAGAATGATCCAACCATTCTTTCAGCGACCTTAGCAATAGATCTGATGTAAGTTTTCCACTTCAGGTCTGGAGTGAATGTCAGTCCGTGAAGGTTTATGTTCTTAACTGGATAGTTATATAATTCGATTGTCTTTCTCTTCTAAGCCTGTGGTTGTTACTGTCAGAGATTCGTTTTGTATCAAGTTTACATTAGTTTGAGTATCGTCGCGTGGTTATACTCTCACTAAAGTATTGATGGCTCCTTACGCCTTCGTGTTTTGTTGGCATAACATTTACAACTCCGCATTCTCTTATCACAGTGCTCAATTCACGGAGGGGGGGGGTGAGGCCATATGTAGTCATCTCTAGCGGTGTATCACATCTCTTCAGTGTAACTATATAGGAAGGCGCTTGAAGCCGTGATCGAAACAAGATCGTTTTGTTGGCAGTCGGCGATTCTAACCAATCGTCCGTCAGACATGAGCAACGAGTAAGCAATGTTTTATATAAACACGGTCAACGATAGAAGAGTGCTCCCTTCGTTTTTAAGTAGAGCTCTGCATTATCTCTGACGGTAGATGGCGATTTCACTTTCCACGAAGGAGGCCGTATGTACCAATTCACAGACATACTGTTTTGCTGTATCACAGCTGTTCATTATGTCTAGACAGACGAGCGCTTTAAGCTAGGATCAAATGACAAAAGGAAGAGAAAAAATGAGCGCTATCATCTCCCTATCACGGCGAACGTAATAGTGTAGATGTAAACATTCATGTCGGCTGATCACAGTTTAAAGTGATCTGGCGATCGGATTTCGAATCTCACTGTGAAAACACTAAAGAGCGATGATACGGCGAAACAACTCTCCGTCGATACATCAATATATTTCGTCACTTCATTAAAGTAGCTATCCGTTTTCACTGCTTTTCATCCAAGTTTTTCATTTCTTTTTTATTTAATTATTTCCTCCTTTTCTTTCAATTTACAAATTTGACCTTATTGCCGCGCGCGTTTGCATGAATTCGTTCTTCTTTTTTCAAATAGTTAAACACCTGCCAGTAACACCCCGTTGGGCGTTCTTCTTTCTTTTTTCTTTTCTCTACGTTTTGCCGTTATTCACAACATTTTAAAATCTTCACTTTTTCTGAAGACGAGCGTTGATCGGAACGAATCCGGTAAAATCTCTAATTGTTTGATGATTGTTTCCTGTATTTGATTTGTTTTCTTTTTGTCTTTTTCACACAGGTTGTTAAGTTTTATTTCATGATATATCGTGCATTTAGCAACATACACACACACATATATATATATATATATATATATATATATATATATATATATATATATATATGTATATATATATATATATATATAAAGCTTTCCATATTCATTTCATTCTTCGCCACTACTGACTTTTCGCAGCCTGGACTATCCTCCAGCGCTCACAATAGCCACGGCTACTACTTTTCCTTATCAACCCATCATGTCAACCCAAAATTTCGATGTACTTGCATGACATTTTTCTTCAAATTATCACCATGAAGAAGTATTACAATAAAGACGAAACGTTGATGAATATGAAAAAAAATATCTCTTGGTTTTTTCCTTTTTCATATATATATATATATATATATATATATATATATATATATATACATATATGCAAACATTATTAAGAATAAAAGAATTCGTCTGTTTGATTATACCTTTTTATTTTTTCAATTTTTCTGAGGGTCTTTTTTCTATTAAAATCAACAAATTAATAATGTTCCATAGGTTTCGCGGACGTTTTCGATTTTTCCTCGAATCATTCGTAGGTTCAAAAGCAGAGGAACAAACAGCTGTAAAAAGAAGAACATTTTTAAAAGATGGTGGAGAAACGCGCATAGAACGTTTTTTTTTCGCATTGTTCCAGGAAATCGTTGACGATTTTAAATTCAGCAACGTTGCTGAATTTAAAGAATCTGATTGCGATTGATTTAATTTTCGTTCACATTTCGTAATGACTCAATATTAAAACGCGTAAATCTGTATTTTTTTTAGGTAAGCTTTAATTATAAGTAATCTCTACGTCAATAACGTAGTGGTCAAAATACAAATGATTGACGTATTTTAATTTTTAAAACGAACGGTATGTTCTCTTTTTATTTTATATTTTATATATATTTCTAAGTTATCGAAGCAAAATGTTATTGTTTAGGAATTCATGAGATAACATTTATATGTACTAACGAGCCTCCACTTATGAAGCCCCATAGACCACTCGAGGATTAGGGTTAGGGTTAGGATTAGGGTTAGGGTTAGGGCTAGGGCTAGGATTAGGGTTAGGGTTAGGGTTAGGGTTAGGGTTAGGATTAGGGTTAGGGTTAGGGTTAGGATTAGGATTAGGGTTAGGGTTAGGGTTAGGGTTAGGATTAGGGTTAGGATTAGGATTAGGGCTAGGATTAGGGTTAATTTGTTTGTCAGAAAGACAGTGAAACAACAATGATTGGTAACAATAGTTGAGACGGACCAGAAATTAGATTATTTAGGAGGACGGCTCAACATGAATTTGTTAAAATTGGACTTGAAAACGATCATGTTGTAGTCAGCTGGGAAGCAGCGTAGTGGTATCGTGTTTCACAGACAGATAGTTCTTTGAAATAAACTTTGCTCACTGATATTCCGTTTACTTTTAAGTACACAGAGGGAGAAAGAAAGATATTTAGAGTTGCCGAAGCTAGTCGAATTCTTGTTGTAAATGTTTTACAGGGGGAAAACATAGATTGGAGCTCAGTCGGGCACCTAAAATGAAAATAACGATAGAGTAGAGAAAGACTAGCAACGTCTCTTCTGTGAGAAAGAGGCTGTAGCGAAGAGAAGAGGACATCCACTACTAGGTTTCGAAGTCGGTTTTGTTCTCTGTCAAGGCAGGAGAGGGTGGTCTGAGCGGCTACTCCCCATATGTAGCAAGAGAACTCCACCTTAGGATGTATGTGACTCTTATACTAGTAGAGGGTTGCGTCAGGAATGAGTTATGGAACGGTAAACAGATCCAACTATTTTTCCAGCGATATTAGAAACAGATTTGATATAAGTCTTCTATTTAAGGTATGACCCGAAGGTCAGTTCAGGAGCTTATCAAAGCATAAGGCTTCTTCAGAGAGAGAGAGAGAGAGAGAGAGAGAGAGAGAGAGAGAGAGAGAGAGAGAGAGAGAGATTCATTTCAATTAGTGAAAAGTGAGGATCGGAGCGTTGGTGGTGAAAGGAGAGAAGCTTGGTTTTAGATGTATTAAAAGTAACCAGCCACCTTTTTCCCCATTGCACTACGTGCTCTACGTCGGAAGAGATAGAAACAGTGATCTTGATTATTAATGCTTTTTGAAGTGTTGCCATAGATGGTTGTGTCATCGGCATAAATGTCAACGAATTTACTTAGAATGTGATTTGGGAGATAATTGATGAATATGAGGGTTGGGACCAGAGTATATCCATGAGGCACGTCGGCATTGATACTATGTGCTTTAAACTTCTGTTCACAAACGATTACTTTTATAAACCTATCATAGAACATGTCAGGAAAGCTTGTTTTGAAAGCGCATAACGTTACATAGTATTACATAAATGTTGGATCGCTCCCAGATTTTCCGAGCAGCATAAAGTATATTAGCAAAGAAATAAATCGAATTACAATGTTTTCTTGTTAACAACATGGAGCAACACTATGAAAACAGGAATAGCTATTCAGAATGAAATATTGACAGTTATATTTGAAAACGGTGATGATTTACGTATATGATAATGAATTGCAGGGATAATCTATATAATATATATATATAATGTATGGAAAATATTCGCCATTAAAAAGACTTCCTGGGCTAAGATATCATGGAATGTGTTTTAAAATGTGAAAAAAGACAGCGGAAAATATTTAAAAGCTAGCCCGTTGAGAAAACCGACTTGTAATGAAGAAAGGCAGAAACTCATATGCGACCAGTAGGCAGGAAGGGAAGGAGTAAGGGGTGTGGAGGAGGAGAGAGGAACGGGTGCGAAGGAGGAGAAAGGGAACGGGTGCGGTGAATAAGTGCGGTTAAAACTAAGAGTGTGAGTGTGGGCGGTAAGTCTTTTTAATGGCGAAAATTTTCCACCTCACATTTTACTGAGACTTGCCTGCTTCCACGAACGTACCCCTTTTTGGACTTTTTTCCCTTTGGATTCATTCTATCTTCGTCGCACCTGAAGTTGTGGTTTTTGGAATTTAACTTCGAATCCTCTCTCACCACATCTCGTGCCTTTTAACGACCTACCTATCTACATTTCATTTTCTCCGCTGGACTTTTCGATTCGGACTTTTTAGCAATCGGACATTTGCTTGCATTCGGGCAGAGTTTTACCCTGTGTTTCTTTCCCTAGAACTTTTATTTTACTTTTTCAAATTTTAAATCTTGGCCTTTGCCAACTTATCTATCCCAGCGACTTCCTCTGATGATAAGATTTTGATCTTTGAAAAGCCTGGCTTAAGGAAAATTTAACTTGAATAAATTGCCTTTTTGCGGAATATACCTGAGCAATTGAATTGAAATTTGATTTGGCTTTTGTTTCTCTAATTCCTTTCCATTCTTCTTCATATCTACCTGCTCTATCCTGGATATTGAGCTGTATACTTTTCACAATAGGTTTTACCTTTCCTAAAAGTTCGCTTTTAGTACACCACTTTATGTATATATATATATATATATATATATATATATATATATATATATGTATATTATTTGTGTATATATATATGTATATATATATATATATATATATATATATATATATATATATATAATATTTTTTTAAATTAATAAATATTAAATTATTTTTACCTACAGAAGCTAGCGTTTTAAAGGTATAGCTCTCATCAGTACAGGAAAGTAACAATTTCAGACGGTTAGGAGGCGCGAACCCGGTTCACAAAGTCAGCTTAGAATCTACAAGCAAAACAAACATTGTTAGACATAACAGACATAACAGAATGTTGTGCTTGATTATAACATTTTTATTTTTTCAATTTTTCTAATGTTTTTTTATGTTAAAACCAATTAAAAAAAATAAAAATAGTCGAAGCTATATTTATTAAAACTCAGCAACCTACAATTAATAACATTACATTTGAAACCAGTAACAACATTTTAAAATGCTTAACGTAATACATTTAATACTGTCACGCTAATTCTAGCGTTCCATAATTTGAATTGTTAACGTTTCTACGGCACACATACTAAGAGGTACTGCCTGAGCCCTGTGCTATTCCTCTGCGGAGTATGCTTATCATGGTTGGAAGATTTTAACGCATTCCAAAAAACTAAACTGCCGCTTGATCACTGGTGGCCTAAAGTCTATCAACCGTAATAACTGACATTTTCTCACTCGCATTGCCCCTGCAGATGTGAGACGAGAAAGTTGCTAGCCGAGTCGAGATCACAAAGGTTATCAGTGATGAACGCCATCTCCTTCATGAACGTGAACCAACGGTCCAATGACTGAAGTCAAGAGAAGCTTCCTCAGCCATGTCTACCCCCTTACATCTCAGAAAAAGACCAGACTACAGCCGTGGACTAGACGACTTCTAAAGAATACGCTCTCCTACTGACATGAGAATCCCCCTCATGAGGCCCTCTCCCCAGGTTCAGAAGCACCCTGGCTCCAGTGGAAAACACCTAACCGCTTGAGAATGGTAATACGGCGAAAAAAAGTTGCTATGATTAGTGAGGCTAACCATCTGACCTAACCATCTGCGAATGTGGAGAGGAAGACCATACGATACACCACTGCCTTGTCTGCTCTCTACTGCCCAACTGGTGCAGCCCGAAAGATCTGGCAGACTACAAAAATAATGCAAATGATTGCGTAAAAAATGGGAAACAGTTGTATATCAAACACACGCAAAGAAGAAGACGGGTTTGTTCTTTTGAGGTCTAACTGGCTTTACATGCACATTCTTTGCTGCTGTTTAGAAATTCCCTTCTTTTCTTCAGCTTTTTTGTTCATTTGATTTTGTCATCAAGAAATGATTCAACAAAGTGATACATAATGAACTTACATTATTTTTTTGATTTTGACACAAAACAGATCATTAGAAAAATAAAAAAAATGGAAAAGGTATAATCAAGCAGACAATTCTATTATGTTTAACAATGTTTGCTTAAATGAAAGAAAGCTGCCTAAATAAACACAATATATATTGTTACAAATCGGGTGTAGTTGAATCGATATTAGCAGAGAAATAAAATGTATTTTATAAATATTAATTCACGGCAGGAAAAATCTATCCTATTCTGTTTCTTTTATATTTGTCCTTTGAACCCAAGCAAGTGGCAACGAAAGAATGCTTGTATCCGTTGAACCGACGCCGTCAACACACACCCTATATTTGCACTCATAAGAAGCGCAATGTGTGTCCAATTACCGATAACCCGCTCCGTCCCGAACCTAACCTGGAGGAAATCAGACGATGCAACTGGTCCGCTGTGGTCTCTTAAAACATTTACTAACGTATAGACCCCACATCTAAGGTCGAAGTATCGTCGCTTTTTTACTCTGATTTCCGGTTCGCAACACCCTCTTTCCCATTATAAATACTTAGACGATGAGAAGTTAAACGTACGCCACTTTACACACTCACCTTCCTCGCCAAGGAATATCTGTGGAGAAGATTTAAAAAGAGAGTTGCCGAATCGAGCAGTGAGTTCCTGTCAGTCGAAAATCGAACTGCCGGTCGAGTAACATGTTACCACCAGCGTATGCACTCTGAGCTATGAAAAGGAGGAATAAGAAAAAGACGAACAAGAGGAAGGAAAAAAGCGAAGCAAATAAAAGAATCTGACTCTACAACCGGGCTGATTGTTCCTAGATTTTCTTCTACACTGAAGGTTAATCTGACGAAAACAAAGCCTTTTCAAAATTGCATCACCCAGCCTGCCGTTGATTGCAAGTAAATCACACTACATCCGAGATGAGAATACACAACTTATGTAAAGAGTGCAGAACACCAAGTGAGGCTTCCACGATTACACGCGCATATATGATTTCTGAACATTCACATCTTGATATCTGCAGATGATCTTTCCACCCAAAGATCAGTGTGGAACTTGGATGAGTGTGGCTTGTGACATTCCTGAGCAATTGCATTTTTCAACTCCCGTGGAAGCTTTGTAACAACCTTCCACATTCTATGAGTGAGTAATAAAAGGATTCTTCCATGATTTGTTTGGGACACTTTTCTGTTTATAGATTTTGCTCGCCATTAGTTAACGTTAAACATTATCCCTCTCCCCTAAAATATTAGTTTTCTTGTTGTTTGTTCAATATATATTTATACCTTTTTTATCATGATATAAATAAATATTGTTTGAATCTTTACTTGGGATGTAAGTCGTCATTTAGCTGCTAATTTCTCTTCCTTGTTTTCTATGTCATGTCTTGAATCGGAGAA
>OY744536.1:49253185-49255685 GCA_963556195.1 Sepiola atlantica | reverse complement strand
TGCGCTTATACACGTACTAATTAATATTCAGGTAATTATGTATTCATAGTAGGTGTATGTAAGGAGTAATGTCTACCTTATAACGATCAAACACTAGTAAATTAGTTCCTAAAACTACTCTTGGTCTTTGTAATAAAACTGGACGCCGAATATAACTTAAAGATAAGCTTTATTTAACCATTTGTTGCTTACTGAGACAAATAGTGTTTTAACATTCACTCTTGATATACACGAATGTAGAACATTCCATTATTACTTAAAGGGGTGAGACGGGCATCAATTATCTTTGTTACTACAGTCTTCGACTGTAGTATCTGTCTTATTCTAGGTCAGAGCAGGAGAAAACCTTCTTGACATACTCATTTTTTGTGGTCTCATTCAGAGTACCCCTTGTTTGGGTGGTGGCTATGCCCTAATTAAACCTTTCATGCATTATTTTTTTACAGAAATTCTACGTACCTGATCTAACTTGTTATTACACCCTACGCCTTCAAGTTGAGTTGACTTCCGAAAAGACCCATAACGATTACAATGGAGGCAAACCGCATTTCTTGATGTCCCTGATTCTCGCAACAAAAAAATATAAGTGGGATAAACATGTTACGTTACTGAACACATCTATTGCAAATGCACTTGAATTAATGTTTTATTTTAACCAATAGGTAATTCCCGAAACGAACATTTTCCCATCATTTTTATTCCCCTTTCTGAAGAGTTCAATCAACATGTAATGCTACTTAGTCTTCACCTGTCTTCTCCAGTGTATGGTATAGCATTCAGAGATGGCCGTTATGATATCTGCAGTAGATCGTGTTTGTCTAAATCAGTATTGATGATCAGAAAGAAGTTTAGCATTAACTAGGTGCCGGACTATCGCTAGCTTGATTAATGATTAAAAGATTTTAGCAAAGATCGGGAGCAGACTGATTATGCGGTAGTTTAGAGTATCAGTTCTATCTCCAGAATTCTTGAAGACTGGTTCCACAGAGACAATTCTCCAACTATCAGGGAAACCAGATTCAGTAAGGCATTTGTTATATAGTTTGGAGAGGACAGGGACCAGCTGAGCAGAGCAGAGCAGAGCAGAGCATTTCTTTATTACTATTACTGGTATAAGATCAGGCCCACAGGCTTTGGAGATGTCAAAGCGTTTTATAATGTCTCTGACCTGAGATGGGGTGATGACCAGGTTCTCAAGTGTGGCTTCAGTCCGCAATGGGAATTTAGGGAGGGGGTGGTTTGCTGAGTCTAAAGTGGAAGTTAAGGCAAAACGCTGGGCAAGTAGTTGAGCCTTATCAGTTGCCGTGCAAACAACATCATTGTGATTTGATAGCGGAGGAATTGTCGATTGTCCATTGTTCATCACAGAAATCACGAGTACCTAGTTTCTGTGACTGAATGCGTTTTTTTGTTATCTCTGTATACCTTTTCTTTGCTTCATCTATCACTACTTTGCAATCATTTCTTGCCTCTATAAATTTTTGTCTGTTCGCAGTTGACTTGTGGTGGCCGATTTTTCGGAATGTCTTTTGCCTCTCAGCAATAGCAGCTTCACATTCTGAGGTGAACCATTGAGGAGAGTGGGGTTTACTGAAGAATTTTCGCGTGGGGACATAAGCATCAATGCCTGCTTTGACCCATTCGGTTAGCTCATTTGCACACTGATCAGCAGGGAGTGAGAAGGTTTCACCCAATGGGGTGTCGCTGATGTGATTCGTGAGGGGATGTGGCCTCAGGAAAGCCCACTGGATATAACTGCAGGGTCCCTTCCCATGCGCGACATGGCACATACAGTTACCCACGATATTATGCAACTATTTTAGTCGAAAATAGAAGATTACGCTTCAGATTCTATTTTCGAACAGTCCACATTCGCCTGTCTGAAAAAAAAACAAACAAACATGTCCGCTTTTCTAAAGTAATTTTTTTAATTTTTTAATTTATTTAGTTTTTAAAATTAATTCTACCGGGTGGTCGCTACAAAATCGGGAAATTTGTCAAGCGATAATTTATTTTTACAAAGAATAACTTTTGGACATTTTTTCAAAGATTACGTTTTAGTCTGGTCGTCGTCGTCGTCGTCGTCGTCGTCGTCGTCGTCGTCGTCGTCGTCGTCGTCGTCGTCGTCGTCGTCATCATCATCATCATCATCATCATCATCATCATCATCATCATCATCATCATCATCATCAACAACAGCATTGCCATCATCATCATCGCCATCAGCATCATCATCATCATCATCATTATCATATTCGGTTTAATTTTTATAATAATAAAACATTTGATAATTTGTTTGTTAAAATTAATTCAATAAAATATCGTATTATTATAGCATATGTTTTTATTGATTTCAAACACTTACATTAATAATAAAATGTACTTTTTAAATGTAAATATCATTTGTTTATTACTCCAGTAAACTAAAAAAAAAACAATAATTAAACAAATGTATTATTATTATTAAACTATAATTCGAAAGAACAAGATTATTAATAGA
>OY744536.1:49228185-49248185 GCA_963556195.1 Sepiola atlantica | reverse complement strand
TTTGACCTCGAAGTAGATCCGTTGGCAATATCTCTTCTACACAAGAAATGGCCGAAGGGCCTGAGCAGCAACAATATATCCACTTGTTTCAACCTTATTAAACCCTTGTTTACATTTGTTTCTCGCTTCTTTGAAAGGCATGTTTTGGTCAAAGAACGAAGGTAGCACAAAGAAGGGGATTCGGTTACATTTCTCTCTGCGTTCAATTCTTTCAAGATGTGCGATTTTTTCGGACAAAAAACAAATGAATATCTTATTTCGCTTCAATATTACTTGCTGTATCCATAGAAATCCGATGAAGTCAAGATGTATTGGGTAACACTGGTAGGTAGTCACGTAGGTTGATTGCGATGATAATAGACTAATAGATAGTTACTATTGTCAAATCTTTTTGTATGCAACTAGCTCCCCCCCCTAATGCATCTAATAAGGAGACTTTACCTATTTTATGTGGAGAGTTCTCATGACTTTATTTGAAAATCGTAATAAGCATTGCACTTTACATCTTAAGAGCTTTTAAATCAAATTTTGAGCTATTGCAACCAATAGTTTTGGAGCCTATAAGTATTTATAATAATAATAATAATAATAATAATAATAATAATAATAATAATAATAATGTTGATGATGATGATACTTAAACCCTTCCCCAAAATAAAATACACACACGTGTGGCGGAAAATGTAATGGTGAACCGATCCAGGCGCAGGAATCCTTCCTGACTGTGAACACCTTTTCCTTGGCTCGTGATGTCGTCTGTGGTGGCGTTGAATCTCCTCCGGGTCTGCTGAATGACGACTTCGTGATTCTGTGAAGGCAAGATTACTTAGCAGCACAATTCGATAACAGAATAACTCGACAAACGGCTAGGTCTTTTCACAACAATAATTATTTAATAAAAATGAACGGTGGGTTTTTAACTTTAACCCAAAGTCTATTTTTCGATAATGGCTTCCTTACTAACTATTGTATCTCTCCGTGTGCGTGTGTGAATCTCTTTACGACTGCAAATCCTTAATCGAGATATAACTTGTCTACTCAAACGGTGGGTGTGGACTCTTACGACTGTTGGTATTAATTGAGACGTTAATCTCTGGTGGAAAACGATGGTGGGGGAATGCCATGAGCCATGCCATGCCAAGCGAGAGCGATCGTTCGCGCGACGCTCTCGCTTGCCCTTCCGTTCCGAACGAATTCTTAGATCTGACTGACTTGCGATCGCCTTCTCATCTCAAATAACAAAGACGAAAAACGTATAACTCATACTCTCTCTCTCTCTCTCTCTTCTCGTCGTGTGGTACGCGCGATGCTGACTTACTCTCTTTCTTTCCCCCATCCCTTCTTCTGTGTCCCCACTCCTCCCCCGGAGTGGGGTGGTACGGGCAATTGTAATTCGTCGTTTTAGTTTCTCTTTAGATCTTATCTACACTAAAGAAAACCATTAGCCTCTCTTTCTCTATTGGACCACCCCTCGAGTTGACATCCATCGTATCTAAAAGACCCATGACCAAATTGTTCAGCTGGTCAAACTCATCCATTGTATCTGGATAAGTGCTACAGACAACTTACACGCTCTCTCCCGCCAGGCTGGCGCCGTCTCTCGGCCAAGGTTTGGACAGTCAAAAATATGTACTAGCTCCCAGACTTCCACTTGTTTCTACGTGGGGCCTGATCTCCCCGATGCATTCCAGTGCACCCCGGGGTGCAGACTCCGTCGCTGAAACCACTGTTTCACATCCGCCCAATCCTTATTTCGTGTCAATTGGTCGAAATTGACACCTCCCAGACCGTCACGTTTCTCTACGTGGGGGGCTGATCTCTCTGATGCATATCGGTGCGCCATAAAGGGGGCAGATACGTCGGATGAAATCACTGTTTCACATCCGTCCACCCTTATTTCGTGTCACTTGGTTGCAATTGACATCTCCCAGACCGTTACCTTTCCCCACACACAGAGAGAACAACGGATAATACAATCAAAACAATAACAATCAAAAATTAAAACAAACTGTAGCTAAAAAATGGAACAAAAGTTTTCTTTTTCTGTTCTGTTTTCTTTTGGTCTGTCCTTCTTTTTCTCTTTCCAGTCTATTAAAACATCAGGACTACGTATGTATGTGTGTATGTGCGTATGCATTTTGTGGTTTCTGTGTTGGGAGGTGGGTAGGTGACAAAATGAATTATTATGCATGCAATTAAAAGTTTGTTAATACAGATTGGAGCTCGCAACGCCCCTTACAAATTACGTCACCATCACCCTCTCCTCGGAATCAATCTCTACTTCTTCACTGGTCATCCACCCGGATTTCCGACAGGGCAGGGATTCCTGCTCCCGCTCGCGATCTGGGCGAAGTGTACTCAAGGGTAACCCTCCCTCGCTCATGCACTCGGCCGTCGGTGTGCTTGCGCCGTCCAATTTCTCCCTATGTCTTTCTCGCGCCCTTTGTCTTTTCTGCAAAGGCTAACCCTATTATTTATGTGCACAATTCTCACTAACATCGACCAAGCCCTATCGTGCCCGTGTCTAGTTCTACCTTTTAACGTGAATTTTCCCTTCCTGACGGGGTTAATCGAACCCTCAATCTTTTTAAAGCTAATAGCTTGTTACCTTCTGGTTATGCAACGCATTTTAACACATTATAATACTTTCATAACTGTTCGATGGGGTCGACCGGTAATCTCAAACGATTTGGTAATTCGGCCTTAATCTGCCGAGATGATTATATTCGGCGACAAGTGTCCTAGCGATTGCATATCCAACTGTGCACCTGTGCACTCACTCGTCAGTATCAACAACTGAAATTCTCTTGGTACGGACCTGTCTGGTTCGCATACCGTCACTATCATTGCGTCGGCCACCTCGGCCGGATTCTCTTCGTTCCCTTCTCTGGGAAAAACAATTCTCTCAGACTAACACCTTCTTGGCTCACTTCGGCCCGGTGACATTCGATATCGATGCGCCTTCTCTGGCTGCATGCGACAGTAACCCTTTTGGTTCTTCCCTATAACTTCCAATTTCTTCATAATCATTCTCTCATCGCTTCCCGACACTGTCCCTAATTACTCATCGAGTGCCTCTCCCAGCAACGGGGGGCCACTGATTTCTTCTGCTTCGTCTGTATCAACACTATCTATCTTAGATAGGATCATATCCTTCTCTTCGCTTATCATTACTTCTGTGCCCTTTCGTAAGGCGCACCACAATCTGTCATATTCACGGTGGTTCGAACATCTGTCGATTACTTCAACTTTCTTTTGCTTTTACAACTCACTATATATCTGCCTGGTCGTTCGGCAACAGCCCATCCAGCTGCAGGTATATTACTACTTGTGATCGATCATTTGGATCTAACCACGACGACCCTCCATCGGTCCCAGTTATGCATCCCTTTCTGTCCCTAGCTGTCCGTTTATCTCGGGGGGGGGGGGCATCCAAGACAACTGTCCGCGCCACAACCACCAGCATTGCACACGCATGGGGGCCCTCCCTGCGCGCGGTGGAGCCAACGAATGCGACACAGCACAACCTCGGCCTCTCCCCCAGGTCCTTGACTATCTTTGGCTTAGCTTTCCTGCTATTCCGTGGTGGGGCGTTCTGCTCCCCTCTACCGTAACTTCATAGGTAATTCCTCTACCTTTTTGGCTAACCGATTTTCTCTCAGTCTCTTCTGGAGCTGGGCAGGGGGGTATTTTGCCGCTCTCCTCCCACTCGCTGGACTGGTCAACCGACCCAGCAGTCGCGTTTAATTCGATCTCTCTCTACGGGGGGGGTTCATTGCTTCTTGCGGTTTCTCATAAACCGGCGAACAAAACCCAAGCCCGTCTTCTTCCCATTCTACCGTAACTTCATAGGTAATTCCTCTACCTTTTTGGCTAACCGATTTTCTCTCAGTCTCTTCTGGAGCTGGGCAGGGGGGTATTTTGCCGCTCTCCTCCCACTCGCTGGACTGGTCAACCGACCTAGCAGTCGCGTTTAATTCGATCTCTCTCTACGGGGGGGTTCATTGCTTCTTGCGGTTTCTCATAAACCGGCGAACAAAACCCAAGCCCGTCTTCTTCCCATTTAAATTCGCTATCTTTCACTAAACTTATCATTCTGGGGGCCACCCTACTTTTTATACTCTGTGGGGTGGCCTCTGGGCGCTTCCCTGGTTCTTTACCCTGGCGTCAGGTGGCGCACTAAGGTTCGGAATCCTAATTCCTCACCTCCGATCTATGCTGCTGTGCACCACCGACTCTCATGTCCGAACCGACCACACCTAGTGCAGTTCGGTCTAAACGTGCTGCGCGGGCGCCCATAACTTGTGGGACACTCTGCTGCTCTATGCCCCTCGCCCCTGCAGGTCCAGCGGACTGATACCTGCCTGGCCGGTGCGGGCCTATCGTACTCATTTTGAAGGTTCCATGCCTCCCTTCTACGATCGGAGTCTGCCTCCCAATCTTCTCCGCCCCCTCTCTCCATTCGGGGCCCCGGGCTCGCCCTGCCCCCCACCGTTTTCCTTCTCCCAGGCATTTCCTCGCCATTGCCTCTATCTACACGTTCCCCTAGTCTTATACTGTCTCTCGCTAATCTCTGGGCCTCCGCTAGTGTGAGCGGGTGACCCCTCAGTACCTCCCTCTGGGTCTCTCTAGCACCTAACCCGTCTACGAGGGCATCCACCAGGATTGCCTGGATGGGACCCGTATTTCGGATCGCCCCATCCGGGAAGGCCTGAACCGCCAATCCCTGGATTCGTTCGACTAACTCGTCGAGTCCCTCGCCGTTGTTTAACCTTAGCCGGGTCAACTTGCGTACGGCCTCAATCGCGGTCCGCTCGCTGGCGTATTGCCTCACTAGCCGCTCGCGAAGCTCCGTCCAAGTGATCCCCGGGTTCCCTACATACCTCCCCTCAATGAATCTCGACACTGGGCCCCTCGCTCCCTCTAGAGCGAGCAGCACCATCTCGTGATTTTCTAAGCCGTAAATAAAACTTTTCTTTTCGATTACCGCCAACCACTCTCTTAGATCGGCAGAATGGCCTCTGAAGGAAGGCACGCGTATTCCTCCAATCGGTCTCTCTAGTTTTCTGGTCTCATCTCCCCCCATATCTGTCATACTATTTACTGGGTCCTCCTCCGAGCCCATTCCCCTTGCGTTCTAGCTTACCACCCCTAACAACAGAACTACCCAAACTGTGTGCAAAGTTTGGACAACAATCGATACACCGACAAAACCGAGCAAGCGAACAAGAGAAATCAACGAGTCACTTACCCCTCTCCTCTGCTGCCCCTGTGGTCTCTCGTCTCCTGGTTGGTTGTTTATTATTTTTCGAGTCCGTCTGGGCCTTTCAATCAATTGACTAAAAGTTCGCGGTCCCAGACCGATCTCAAAGTCTAAAAAACGTTTTTTCTTTCAGTCTATCTCTTTCTCTATCTTTCTCTTTTTTTTTTCAAACACGGGTGTACCTGCCCGTTGGACTGTTTCTCTCTTTTCTTTTCCCTTTTTCTATTCTCTTTTTCAAACACGGGTGTGCACGCCCGTCAAACTGTTTCTCTCATTTCTTTTCCTTTCTCTATTTTTCTTTTTTTTTTTCAAACACGGGTGTCGATGTCCGTCAAACTGTTTCTCTCTTTTCTTTTCCTTCCTCCTTTTCTATTCTCCTTTTCAACCATATGCGTACATGCCCGCCAGACTGTTTATCTCTTTTCTTTTCCTATTCTCTTTTTCAAACACGGGTGTACATGCCCGCCAAACTGTTTCTCTCTTTTCTTTTCCTTTTTCTATTCTATTTTTCAACCACGGGTGTGCATGCCCGTTAAACTGTCTCTCTCTTTTCTTTTCCTTTTTCTATTTTTCTTCTTTTTTTTTCAAACACGGGTGTCGATGTCCTTTCTCTCTGCCGGTAAAAAAAAAATCGTCCGTTGTGCCGTGGGTTTTTTTTTTTTTTGTCTATTTTTTTTTTCAAAGTGTTCTGCCGGCAAAAAAAAATTGTTTTTTTTTTTTCCTGCCGTGGGTTGGCTCTGCTCTTTCTTTTCCCGAGGTTGCCAGGCACTCCTCACAGTACCATGATCCTAGGTCGCGGCACCATTGTGGCGGGAATGTAATGGTGAACCGATCCAGGCGCAGGAATCCTTCCTGACTGTGAACACCTTTTCCTTGGCTCGTGATGTCGTCTGTGGTGGCGTTGAATCTCCTCCGGGTCTGCTGAATGACGACTTCGTGATTCTGTGAAGGCAAGATTACTTAGCAGCACAATTCGATAACAGAATAACTCGACAAACGGCTAGGTCTTTTCACAACAATAATTATTTAATAAAAATGAACGGTGGGTTTTTAACTTTAACCCAAAGTCTATTTTTCGATAATGGCTTCCTTACTAACTATTGTATCTCTCCGTGTGCGTGTGTGAATCTCTTTACGACTGCAAATCCTTAATCGAGATATAACTTGTCTACTCAAACGGTGGGTGTGGACTCTTACGACTGTTGGTATTAATTGAGACGTTAATCTCTGGTGGAAAACGATGGTGGGGGAATGCCATGAGCCATGCCATGCCAAGCGAGAGCGATCGTTCGCGCGACGCTCTCGCTTGCCCTTCCGTTCCGAACGAATTCTTAGATCTGACTGACTTGCGATCGCCTTCTCATCTCAAATAACAAAGACGAAAAACGTATAACTCATACTCTCTCTCTCTCTCTCTCTCTCTCTCTCTCTCTCTCTTCTCGTCGTGTGGTACGCGCGATGCTGACTTACTCTCTTTCTTTCCCCCATCCCTTCTTCTGTGTCCCCACTCCTCCCCCGGAGTGGGGTGGTACGGGCAATTGTAATTCGTCGTTTTAGTTTCTCTTTAGATCTTATCTACACTAAAGAAAACCATTAGCCTCTCTTTCTCTATTGGACCACCCCTCGAGTTGACATCCATCGTATCTAAAAGACCCATGACCAAATTGTTCAGCTGGTCAAACTCATCCATTGTATCTGGATAAGTGCTACAGACAACTTACACGCTCTCTCCCGCCAGGCTGGCGCCGTCTCTCGGCCAAGGTTTGGACAGTCAAAAATATGTACTAGCTCCCAGACTTCCACTTGTTTCTACGTGGGGCCTGATCTCCCCGATGCATTCCAGTGCACCCCGGGGTGCAGACTCCGTCGCTGAAACCACTGTTTCACACACGCATGTGATTGCAAAGCCTCGGCTGATACCAAACAAAATTAGTGAGAAGAGTCAAGGAAGATGGAAAGGCCGAGGGAGAAGAGCATCGAACAGACCTCCACTGGAAGGATACGGAGAGTACTAAAGACTTGGACGACTTATTGCTACCCAAATTCCAGATAAGACAAACAGTCGTTGCTAGCGATGGTAAAAACAATGGTAAAAGGCTGTTACGATGACGAAATATGATTTGCAACTAAGGAGGACAAAGAGTGGTGGACATCTGGGGAGATTTGTTGTCATGTGAGTAATAATAATAATAAAATAATAATAATAATGATAATGATAATTATTACTATCATTACTATTATTATTATTACTAGTACTAGTAGTAGTAGGAGGAGGAGGAAGAGGAGGAGGAGAAGGAGTAACGGTAGTAGTAGTGTTTTAATTTTGACCCTGCGTATTAAATATAGTACAATTTAAAACAAAACTTTTGAAAGACGTAAGGCTTTATTATTATTATTATTATTATTATTATTAGTAGTAGTAGTAGTAGTAGTAGTAGTAGTAGTAGTAGTAGTAGTAGAAGCATCAGCATAATTTGGGTTTCTTTTGTGACATATTCGACATGCCAGGAGAGCTTCATGCCATTTTTTTTGTTAATATTGCACAATAGTTATGGAGCTTATAAGCGTTTACTGTTTTAGTATTATTAGTAGAACTAGTAGTATTTTATATAGTAATGAGGCCACTCGAGGATAATGATTAATGTGACAGTCGTTTGGTGATGAAAACGATTTTGAGAGAACTGGAAACGATGGCTAAATGGTCAGAATTTGATTATTTATGTGGACGGCTCAACAAGAATTTGCTAACATTAAACTTAAAAACGACCAGGTTGTACTTAGTTGGTAAGCAGTCCCCGTATTCCACAGAAGAAAAGAAAAGTCTTTACAATGGTTGACGCTAGACGAGCGTTTCCCACTCCCATAATGAAACAATCTCAAGGATGCTTCACGCCAAAGTTGATGCTGTTATGTCGCATAGTGTTGGCACCTTCACTAACAGTCCAAAATATTTGGCCACCCTTAAACAATTTTCATACTCTTCCTAAAAGTGTATTTTTTTATGAAGCAAGTTAAGCACTACAATGTTTTTATTTATTATACAATATATTAATATATTAAGGCATATAAATTACAAATTAGTCTCCCACTAAAAAAAAACAAATATTACGTAAACTTTTGAATCATAACAAATGACTGACTTTTGTGGCTATCACAGCGTAACAGATTCTTTAGGTGCTTTTCAACACAGACTGGAATAAGACTGAAGATGGTACTGGTCATCTTTCCCGCAACAGGTGTCAGAGGTGAGTCGCACTTGTTGGTTATTTAGCTCTGACTTTTCGGTCAAGTTCATCTTTCACTAGTTCAATGGGAGTCAAGCGATTACTTTCAGGAAACGGGACAAAACAATACCAAACGTAGGACTGGTAGACCATAGCAAAAATAAGAGCACGTTTTCTTGCCTTGATAGAGTACAACACCGACACACAGTGAGGAGTGGTCTCTTCTCGACCCTGCGACCGCTTTCACACAGATGTTGCTGGCCCCTCTCTACTATATCGTTGTGTCCATAGTAGGTGTTCGACGGAACTCCAATAGCTGGTCCCCCTGTCAAACATTCACATCAAAAACGCGTCGAGCTACAACCATAACAAATAACATTCCATTCTCTCTCTCTCTTTCTCTTTCTCTCTCTCTCTCTCTCTCTCTCTCTCTCTCTCACTGTACCCAAAACCAAACGGAGCTTCCATGAACAAAGTTTCTTTCCTAGAACATCTCATCTGTGAAACACGATACCACGAGACTAATTCCCAGCGACTATAACATGGTTGTCTTTAAGTTTAACGTAAATAAACCTTGTTCAGCCGTTCTCTTGAATAATCAAGTCTTCTTTAATCTTCTGTCCATTTCACCCACTGTTTACAATCCTCTCGTTGCAGTCACCATTGTTCTACTAACAATACCTTTGACCATGATCCTCGAGTGGTCCTGGACCTTGATAAGCGGTGACCAACCAATAAAAAGAAGAAAACAAGGACAATTTTATAAGAGTCACCAGTTTGCGTAACATTAGGTTGCAAGCTCCAAACATGACTGCGCAACTGAATCAATGCCGTGAGAAAATGTGGAAAGCTGTGAAGTTGGCATAGATGGCAGAATTGCTGTCAAAGAAACCATTTTTAAGGAAGCAAAACAGAGTCAAAGGGCTCCAGTGAATCAAGGCGCATAAAAAGCGGAAAATAAGGGAGTGGAATAAATTACTTTGAACTGATGAATCGAAGTTTAACATTTTTGGGTCAAAGAGGCGGATCTGTGTGCGTCGAAAAAGCTGTAACTCTCTGTACGACACTAACCGTCATGCATGGAAGATGTTCAGTTATGGTGTGAGAAACGTTTGCCAATTGAGAGTCGGGTATTTGCACTAAGTGAATAACATATATATATATATATATATATATATATATATATATATATATATATATATATATATATATATATATATATATATTATGCTATCAGAGCACTACGCGATCAGATCTGCCACGAGTGCATTAAAAGTAAAAATGATATTGGTACAGCTTTTGAACCAGACAAAACCAACTTTTGTCCAACGCAGAAATACGTAAATAGCCGGAAAAAGCCGAATCAAAACGAACCGGCGTAAAAATCAAAACGAGGCGGATTTTCAACAGAAAAAAATAATAAAAGAAAAAACATTCACCGAATGATTATTTTTATGACAATTTATTTATTTTTTATGAAGAAAATAAATGAAATAAAAAAATTTCACGGGAAAGTAAACATTTTTCTTTTTGATAAATTGTGTTTTTTATGAATAAACTAAATATTGTAAAGAACATAATCAATGAAAAAACGATTTTTACAGATTTTTATTTATTTTTGTACTTGTACAGCTTTTTAATCGGACAAATATCCGATTAAGTTATGGTTCGTTTAGTGTTAGTTTAGGGTTAGGTTAGGGTTAGAAAACAGTTTTGTTCGCTTTTTTTTATTTTTGCGAGATCTTGTTTTAGTAATTTTCGAAATTTTGCAGATTTTTTTGGAGTTAGCGCAGGCGTGGGAAAACGGGTTTCGTCGTTCTTGTTGGATACTATCAATAGGAAACCCGCCTTCTCTGTGGGAACATACCATCTGAAGACCTAGAGTTGCTGTCTGCTTTTCTCGCCTTCTGATTTGCTAAGCGATTAAAGATTAAAAAAAAAACACGTTGAATTATTCATGTTATACTCCGTTTCACCCATGATCTAATGGCCGGGCTGAACGCTTCATAAATACGTTCATACAATCCTTAACAAAATCAAATCAAAATGAAACTGAAGATAGATTGTTACAACTATTTCTCCAAATCCCCGAGTACAATTTCAGTAATCTCATCAGTTGAACTCATGTTCGCAATGAGGATTAGATCGGTATTTAATAAATTTATACCTAACAACATCAAAAACTTTAAAATATATAATGTTGAAACAATAACATTTATCAAGCATAGCGATCGAATCTATTTTAAAGATTATAAAATTAGAAAAAATAGCTGGACAAAAGGCATTATTGAGAAATGCATTCGAAAAGCCGTTTATATCAGTAAACACACTAAGTGGATTGTTAAAATATGCCGAAACCAAGTTAAAAAGAGGTATGCATCTGGACAAAATATCGTATTTAATCGTCTATGATTTGTTTGAAATACCAACCCCTCAAGTAGCATCAGAACAGAAACGCCCTAGCAAACCTAATAAACAACCATCTTCGACTTATACAAATAAGAGGGGAGGTAGTTTAGTATATGTTCTGTTTTTATGAGAGCGTCCTCCCAAACAGTCCCCCTTTGTGGGTATTTTAGTATATGCTCGTTCTCTATGATAGAATATTCCAAAGCATTACCTCCTCTTATTTTAGGAGTATATGTCCTGTTGTCATGAAACTATCCTCCAAGGCATTTCTTCCTCTTTTTGAGAGACGTAGTTTAGTATATGTCTGTGGGCATGATACTATCCTCCCAGGCATGAGCAACTCCTTTAAGGGGCAGTGTAGTATATTTTCTTTAATCATGAAACCATCCTTCCAGGCAAACAAAAATATGCGGCCGCGGGATTGTATATTTAATATTAAAAAACAATCATTTTTATTATTTTTTTATTGGCATACCTGAAGCACAACATTCCAAGGGAAACGACTGAATACAAAGACATCAATGAAACTCTAGTTTTTAGAACTTACGCTTGATATAACTGTGAATATATTTCATGTGTAACGGCCAAATACAAATAAATTAATTAAAGTCTCATTTTCAGAGTGTTGTTTGGCATCAGAGTGTTGTTTGGTACCAGATTTCACATGTCACGACCTCAAATATCTAAATGAAACTATAATTTTAAGAATCTGCAATTATCATACCTGCAATATATTTCTTGCGTAACGACGTAATAGTATTTATGTACCTCCTCTCCGGGAGGTTAGACACAAGGTCAGGTGAGGTTTGAAAAGGCCAGCGCGCTAGGAAAAGTGTACCCTGGCCTACAACACTGCCTAGACAGCCCCGTCGGTATTCCCAAGTAGGGGCGCTTCAGACGAGTAGCAATAAACTAACCCTTAAAGAGAGTGGACCTCCTGGGACTGAACAGAACCGGCAGCAACAAAGTCACCTTCGAACTGATTGTCGAAGACGTATCTTCGACTGGTATGAACAACACCTATTAAAGCTGTGCCAAGTAATGTTATAATAGTAATTCTTCGACTTTTTCTAAAACCCCTTTCTCTTTAAGTAACTGTGGAATTTCAATAGATAACGCCTTGGAGCGTGGACCTCCTAGGACTACAAGGAACCATACCTGAGCCCGACAGAGACAAGGCCTATGTTGGACTGATTGTTGAGGGCGTATCCACGACTGGTATGAAAAATACATACTGAAAATGTGTAGTAGCTCTTCCAATATTTTTTAATACCTGTTCTTTCTAAATAATCGTGAAATTTCATCAGCTTGATTTCCCTCACATAGATTACCCCCCCTCTCCCCACAGAAACATACAAAAATAATATTAAAAAAGTGCAGCTCACTAACTGCCAGTCAGTTGCAAAACTAGACTGTTTATAAACATCACCATCTTGAATCAGTTACTTTCGGTTTGATTAAAAACGAAGTCGAATTAATTGGAATTAAAGGAGGGGGGAGGAAACGAACAGGCGAGGACAGATAAATAATTGACAACGCATACAGTTTTAATTGAAGACAAAACAAGAGATAATAGCTGATACTTAGAGACGCGCTTTCGTACAAATTTGCTGTAATAAGAAAGATGTTTGAAATTAAACTAGTTTTTTTGTCTCTTTTATTTCCAATTTTAAGCCCCTTTTTTACATGTTAGATGATTAATTGAATCCGTGGATTTTTCTTTCTTTCCGTTTCATGTTCTGTTTTGTTTGCTTTCTTTGGTTTCGCTTCTTTCTACCATCCACAATGCTAAACGACTGTTTATTTTAACTAATTAAACTCATGGGATTTCTGTTCTTTGCTCGCGCTCTCTATATCCGAAGGTGCGCATTTTGTTGTAGTGCATGTTTATTGTGTCTTTTAAACACTGTGCATGTTTATTGTGTCTTTTAAATACTGTGCATGTTTATTGTGTCTTTTAAACACTGTGCATGTTTATTGTGTCTTTTAAACACTGTGCATGTTTATTGTGTCTTTTAAACACTGTGCATGTTTATTGTGTCTTTTAAACACTGTGCATGTTTATTGTGTCTTTTAAACACTGTGCATATTTATTGTGTCTTTTAAACACTGTGCATGTTTATTGTGTCTTTTAAACACTGTGCATGTTTATTGTGTCTTTTAAACACTGTGCATGTTTATTGTGTCTTTTAAACACTGTGCATGTTTATTGTGTCTTTTAAACACTGTGCATGTTTATTGTGTCTTTTAAACACTGTGCATGTTTATTGTGTCTTTTAAACACTGTGCATGTTTATTGTGTCTTTTAAACACTGTGCATGTTTATTGTGTCTTTTAAATACTGTGCATGTTTATTGTGTCTTTTAAACACTGTGCATGTTTATTGTGTCTTTTAAACACTGTGCATGTTTATTGTGTCTTTTAAACACTGTGCATGTTTATTGTGTCTTTTAAACACTGTGCATGTTTATTGTGTCTTTTAAACACTGTGCATGTTTTTTGTGTCTTTTAAACACTGTGCATGTTTATTGTGTCTTTTAAACACTGTGCATGTTTATTGTGTCTTTTAAACACTGTGCATATTTATTGTGTCTTTTAAACACTGTGCATGTTTATTGTGTCTTTTAAACACTGTGCATGTTTATTGTGTCTTTTAAACACTGTGCATGTTTATTGTGTCTTTTAAACACTGTGCATGTTTATTGTGTCTTTTAAACACTGTGCATGTTTATTGTGTCTTTTAAACACTGTGCATGTTTATTGTGTCTTTTAAACACTGTGCATGTTTATTGTGTCTTTTAAACACTGTGCATGTTTATTGTGTCTTTTAAACACTGTGTATGTTTATTGTGTCTTTTAAACACTGTGCATGTTTATTGTGTCTTTTAAACACTGTGCATGTTTATTGTGTCTTTTAAACACTGTGCATGTTTATTGTGTCTTTTAAACACTGTGCATGTTTATTGTGTCTTTTAAACACTGTGCATGTTTATTGTGTCTTTTAAACACTGTGCATGTGCTTATAGAATTGCAGAGTTGGTTAGTTTTCTTTTTATAACATACTAGCAGGAAGACGCGACCTTGCTCGCGATTTAATGAGGATCACTACTATGCACTTCAGAACTATGTTCATAACACCATATTACTTTCTTTGTTTTTACTCCCCCCCTGTCTCTGTTTCGCCTCCTAATATAATCGGAAGGAGCTGAAATGTAGTGTCTTATACATATGTTTTAAATATTATTAAAATCGAATACTTATTTTAAGTTTTTAGCGGTTTCTGGGAACTATTTCAAACACACGGACAAATGGTACAAACATAAAGCAAATACACTACTCGGAAACGAAAAACACAAAATCCTCTGAGATGCAAACAGATAAAATCATACAAGCAAAGAAGACCAGATGCCATAATTGACAAGAAGGAAAAATCCTGCCAAATCGTAGATTTTGCTGCACAAGCAGACCACAGGGTTAAGATCAAGAAGACAGAAAAAAAATCAAATACACGGAATTCGCCAGAGAATTGAAAGGGATATGGAGTATGAAGAAAGTCGGTATAATACCAGTAATCGTAGGAGCACTATGGACAGCCCCGAAAAACCTGGCAAAAAGACTAATAAATTGGAATCAAAACAAGACTGGGACCATACAACGGACGGCAATGACAAAAACAGCTGACATCTTAAGAAATATACTTGAATGCAGAAAGCGACCCACATCAGTTACGAATGCTAACCAGTAATATGGAAGTTACAATATGAAGAAAACAGAAAGAACACTACCTACATGAACCCAAGGAACAGAAAATGCAATCTCTAAGTCAGTCTTTCTTGATATGCCACCCTTCGCATAAATAGAACTTTAAAAATTCCCTTCTTGAATGTGGTAATGTCCCGTGGCCTAATGGGTACAGCGCTTAACTCTGTGGCAGGGGTTCAAAGCGTGCGACCGTCCGAGATTATCATCCCTGTACTTAAAAGAAGTAAAGAAGAAGGTAATCTGGGAGGGTAGTATCATGACCACAGAAACTATACTACATCCCCTCCAAAAAAGGAGAAAGTAATGCCTGGGAGGATGGTATCATGGAAGCAGAACAGAAACTACACTACCCCTACACCTTTCAAAAAAGAGGGGGTAATGCTTGGGAAGATAGTATCATGACAACAGAACAGATATTACACTACCTCGACACCTCTAAAAAAGAGAGGGTAATGCCTGGGAAGATGGTATGATGACAACAGAACAGATACTAAACTACCTCCACACAATCAAAAAAATTAGGAGGTAATGCCTGGGAGGATGGTATCATGACAGCAGAACCGATACTACACTACCTCCACACCTCCCCAAAAAGGAGGAGGTAATGCCTTAAATGATGGTATTATGACAACAAAAAAGATACTACACTACCTCTAAAAAATGGAGAAGGTAATGCCTGGAGAATGGTAGCATGACAACATAACCAATGCTACACTACCACCACACCTAAACCTCTCAAAATAGGAGGAGGTAATGCCTGGGAGGAGTGTATCATGACAACAGAACCGATACTACACTAACTCCATACCCTTCAAAAAAGGAGGAGATAATGCTTGGGAGGAGGGTATTATGACAACAAAACAGATATTACACTACCCCCACACCTCTAAAAAAGGAGATAATTACTGGGAGGACGGTATCATGACAAAAGAACATATACTACACAACCTCCACTCTTCTAAAAAAAGGAGGTAATGCCTGCGAGGAGTGTATCATGACAACAGAACCGATACTACACTACCTCCACACCTCCCCAAAAAGGAGGAGGTAATGCCTGGAGGATGGTACCATGACAACAGAACATATACTACACTAACTCTACACTTCTCAAAAAAGTAGGAGGTAATGCCTGGGAGGATGGTATCATGACAACAGAACAGATACTACACTACCTCCACACCTCTCAAAATAGGAAGAAGTAATGCCTGGGAGGATGGTATCATGACAACAGAGCAGATACTACACTAATTCTATACTTCTAAAAAAAGGATGAAGTAATGCCTGGGAGGATGGTATCATGACAACAGAGCAGATACTATACTATGCCCCTGAATTGAGCATTTAATGATAGTGCATTGGTCTGAAATAGTATATACTATACTATTTCATAATAAGTACAATAGTCTTAAATAATATTGTTGCATAGCCGTCCTGGAATGGGCTGTGGCAGTTCTCGCTTAAACAACTGGTCATTTTTAACACCAAAAAGGCATATGTTGCATACCTTTTAATTTCTTGTACCTTCTCTCTTTCCTCGTCGCGTGGAGGTGCGTCTAGTGGTTGTCTTCTGTCTTTTCTTCTGTTCGGCCGTGAACATCGCCGTCCGCTGTGTCTGCAACAAAAACCTTCATACCACGATTCACGAGGCAACAATCTTTTAAAATTTTGATTTGTTTATTTCAGGCGTCAGTCTACCGTCGATCTTGTAGATGTTTCACCAACGCTAAGGGACAGACAAAATTACTACTTTATCGTAGTTAATTCCTACCTTAAGTCCTTAGCCATTCAAAGAGGGGGAAGAAGGAATCTCATGCCTGTATTCTCTTAGGGAATTTAATTCCCATAATCATTTTAAAACTACATAAATAAATCGTCTGTTCGGACTGCTTTCAAAACCCAGACTCAAAAAACTCCGTTTCCCACACAAATGCCCGTGATGTCACAGAACCCCCATGCGCAGGTGCAGCTTGACCCTTGACCTGGGGTCTCGTCAACGTGGTGGCCCTGTCAACGTTTGTGAGCTCACTGTGAGAACAGTGCTACTTTGCACTCAGTTGTACGGGTTCACCCGCACTAAATCGTGCAAGCCAAACCAAACGATCTCTCACACATACGTCCGGCTTCACAGGGTCATTATTTAACAATATAGTTTTGGCTTCAGACAGACAGACAGACAGACAGACATATACATAATCTCCATTATTAATAGATAAGTATAATAGTAAAATTAATAGAAGTAAGTCTTTAAAAATCATCGATGCGAAGGTTGTACCTGCTGCAATAGGTTAGTGGTTAAAAGCAATCGTCTCTTAAATCTTAAATCTTAAGTGTTATCATCACAACGTTTCGGCCGCTGCAACCTCCTGCCTTCTTCAGGTTTATCTCTTCGAACTCGGGAATATATCTGTCGAACTCGGGAATCTAGACAGAATTTCGAACGAAATCCTTTATTTAATCCACGGTGGTAGCATGCTCTTGTTCCATCAGCAATGACTGGGAGAAGTCTTTAGTAATTCGCAATTCTTCGTATCACCCGCATTGAACCTTCAAATGACTATCACTTGGAACTGAATTAAACTTAGTACTATATCCACTGCGCCACGGATCCTTGTTATTATTTTATATTAATTTATTTAAATTATTAAAACACGTATCCAGTCACAAAAAATCCTTTAGATTTACGTGAGATTCGAACTCGGGTATTTACAGTGTAAACACTATTGCCTTAGTAATGTGTACTCTGCCTATTCTTTTTTGTCAACCAACCACATGTTTCTATTTTCGCATGGACAAACTCCAAAAACACCATAACTTTTTAATAGTATAGAGATTTCCTGGAGTCTGAGTGACAACAATCTCCCCAGACTTCCAGTGTTCTTCACCTCTTTCCGATAACGATGCGGTATCGCAACACCCTTTTACCATTGATTTCTCACTGGTAAGGACAATTGGTCTTCTCTGGGATGGGATAAGCCTTCCCAAGATCCCAGCATTCTCTGCACTTTTCCAGTGGAGGTTTGTGCTGTAAATTATTATTATTTACTCACTAGGAGTTATCACACTGGTCATCGTCAGTGGTCACCCACTGCCGACAACCTGTGGTATTCCCTGGAGTCTGAGTGACAACAAGTCTCCTCAGGCCTCCAGTATGCTCCACCTCTTTTCGTTCATCACCGCTGATGACCTTGCGGTAATCGCAACAGCCACCTACCAACGATTTCCCGCTGATAAGGGCCATCGGTCCCCTCTGGGGCCCGAGTGGCAACAAGCCTTCCCAAGGTCCCAGAGCTGTCCGCGCTCTTCCAGTGGAGGTCTGGTTTTGCGCTTTCCCTCCTCGACCCTCTGTCCATAATTTTCGTGGCGTCAGCCTATGCTTGCGCCTCTCTCATGCGGTTGTATTTTCCCCGGTTCTGTTGTTTTGTGCTTCCATGTGTTTGTTCTCCATTCGTTGCTTATGTGGGTTGGTTTCCGCATTCGAGGACATTTCTCAGGATTGTAGCTGTTTTGATCATTACTGTCCTTTGTATGGTCTCAGTTATCCCTTTGATTCCTATTTCTCCTAGTCTTTTCTCCATGTTTTTGGGGACTGTTCCTAGTGCTCCTATGATTATTGGTGTTATACTGACTTTCTTCATGTTCCATATTCCTTTCAATTCTCTGGCAAGTTCAGTATATTTGCTTCTCTTTTCCGTCTCTTTGATCTTCACTCTGTGGTCTGCTGGAACGGCAAAGTCCACGATTTTGCAGGATTTTTCTTTCTTGTTGATTATTATCATATCCGGTCTCCTTGCTGTTATGGGTTTGTCTGTTTGTACATTCATATCCCATATGATTTTGTGTTTTTCGTTTTCTAGTACAGTTTCTGGTTTGTGTTTGTACCGTTTTCTTGCATATTCGAAATTCAGTTGTTTGCACATTTCCCGGTGTACTTCTTTCCCCATGCTGTCATGTCTGTTCTTGTATTCCCTTTGTGCTAGCTTGCTGCATTCACTTATTATATGATTTATCGTTTCGTCTCTTTGTCCACACAATCTGCATTTGCTGTTTTCCTGGGTTTTATCTATCTTTGCTTTAATAAAGTTTGTCCTAATCGCATTGTTCTGTGCGGCCGTCAGCAGAGATTCCGTTTCTCTGTTCAGGTTTCCTTTTCTTAGCCATGCCCAGCTGTTTTCATTGGCTTCATCGCTTGTGAGTCTTATAAAGCGTCCATGTAGTTGTTTTTCTTCCCACTTTTCCTTTCTTGTCTTTTTGTTTCTGGGTTCAGTGCTTCCGGGGTTGTTTGTTGGGCTGGTGTCTCTTGCTGTGGCGATCAGTCTTTCCGTGTTCTGGGTTACATATTTCTCCAGCTCTTTTTTGGTGTCTTCCACACAGTCTTCTATACTTACCAGTCCTCTACCTCCTTCATTTCTTTTCACGTAGAGTCTGCCCGTGTCGTCTTTTGGGTGCAGTGCATTGTGCATAGTCATTAGTTTTCTAGTTCTTTGGTCAAGGTGCCTGAGTTCTTCTTTGGTCCAGCCTATGAATGGTCCAGAGTATCTTATTAGTGATACAGCCCATGTGTTTATCCCTTTTACTAGGTTTCTGCTATATAGTTTAGTTTCTAAGAGTTTCCTTGTTCTTCGTAGATATTCTTTTCCAATCTTCTCTTTCATTTCTGTATATTTGATTGTGTCTGCTTCCAGAACTCCCAGGTATTTGTAACTATCTTGTTCTCCTAGCGCCCTCATCTCCTCTTGGTTGGGGAGTTCTATACCTTCTGTCTTTTCCAGTTTTCCTTTTTTGATCTCTAGCAGTGCACATTTTTCTATTCCAAACTCCATTTGGATATCCTGGCTGAATATCCTGGTTGTGTTTATCAGCTTTTCCAGTTCTTTTTTGTTTTTTGCAAACAGTTTAAGGTCATCCATGTACATCAGGTGGTTTATTCTTTGTTCTGTATCCGTAAACCTGTATCCGGCATCACACTTTCTGAGTATGTAGTTGAGTGGCATCATGGCTATTATAAACAGTAGTGGTGATAGAGAGTCTCCTTGAAAAATGCCTCTCTGTATTTTTATCTCAGACAGGTATTGTCCTCCGGCTGTCAGTTTTAGTCTCCATGTTTCCATTGCTTTCTGGATGAGATTAATAATCCTGTCTGGTATCTTGTATATTTTTAAGCATTCAATTATCCATGTTTGGGGGATTCTGTCGTAGGCTTTCTTGTAGTCAATCCATGCCATGGTTATGTTCTTTTGTCTGCTCTTCACCTCCTTCAGAGTCTTTTATTATTATTATTATTATTATTATTATTATTATTATTATTATTATTATTATTATTATTATTATTATTTATATTATTA
>OY744536.1:49218185-49223185 GCA_963556195.1 Sepiola atlantica | reverse complement strand
CCATTTAGGGGTGCAATCCCCTCCATTAACGAACTTTTACTCTCCTGAACTAATGAACGAATCATTATGAACTTTGGAATATAAATTCTAAAAAATACAGTTAATAACATCGGCACATTATGTTTTTTTTGGTAAATATTTACATTTAAGGGGTGAATATATATATACATCTTATTTATTTATTTTTCATGAACCGATCATTATGACTTTTTGAGCATATATTATCGGCAACTCGGTGAGTAACATGGGCACATTATTCTTTTTGTATACTTTATCATTTAGGGGGTGAGCCCACCTAAAATCGAAATCGACCGTTAGATACACAAAATTTAATAGAGAAAATAATTGTTTTACATCAAATTTTGAGTTTTATTTAGTAAGGGATTTTTTAAAAAGGTCGATGCGTGAGCGTCAATAATATGTACGTGTTTGGTAAAATCCTAAACTATTGAACTTATCAATATGAATTATGGAATATGTATTTTAGGCAACAGAGTATGTAACGTGAGCACATTACATTTTTTAAAACTATACCATGGTGTCACCGAAACTACCATGCCTGCAAAGAAAGAAAATATATTAAAATTTATAACTAATGCTATATTTAATGCTTATACCTGCCCTTATGATAAATCAAATGATCTGTGACCCGTGACCCGTTGGGTCGTCTAAACCCTACTGATCACAGATCGTCTCAAAAGATTAGAATAGACGACGGGTCTATTAGAATAGACCGGTCGTCTATTGCTTTCTTTCTCGATGGATACTGCACTCCATAGACTGGTAATGTTCTGTGCCTTCAGGGCTTGATTTACGCCGGTCTATGGGTCTGTCCTGTGCAGTTCTAGGAGGTCCATCCTCCCAGACTTTGTCTCCCCTCTTTGGGGAGGAGTAAGTTTATTGCTTACTGCCTGAGGCGCCCCTACCTAGGAATGCCGACGGGGCTGCCCAGGCAATTTGTAATTGCCAGAGTGCTCACCTTCTCGGGCGCTTGCTTTTCAAAAGGATGACATGACCTTGTTTGTAAACGAATATACTGGATGACATCACAAAGGGAAGTGATGGAGTGGCAATAGAAACTGAAACAGAAAGACAAAAGGCAGAAACAGAGGGATAGATGATGCAGAAAGAGGGGGTAAATATATAGAGGGGAATATAAAGATATTTTATAGATACAGAAGGCGGCTCACGGGTCGTCTAGTGTACGTATAAAACTGTGTGGATCATGTTACCTTTCTTGTTTGCCTGTTTTTATTCGTGAACAGTTGATGACGCCACAGAGGGCGTCGTGCCCACTGGATGACGTCACACATGACGAATGACGGAAAGAGAGAGAAGTAAAGGGGAAGAAGAGGGAACAGAAAGATAGGGGAAACAAAGACAGTGAAGGAGACAATACAGAGAGAGAAAGAAAGAGTGGGGCGAAGAGAGAGAGAGAGAGAGAAAGAGGGAAGGATTATTACAAATACGGATCCGACGGGTAACGCGCCGTTTAATATATATATATATATATATATATATATATATATATATACAAAAATATACATATACATAAATATATATATATATACATATATATATACATATACATATATATACATATATATATATACATATATACATATATATATACATATACATATATATATATATATATATACATATATATATATACATATATATATACATATATATACACACATATATACATATATATATACACACATATATACATATATAAATATATATATATATATATATATATATATATATATATATATATGTGTGTGTGTGTGTGTGTGCGTGTGTGTGTGCGTGTGCGAACACGTTCGTACGTATATATTATCGTGTTTATTGTAGTGATGATAATTAAGTTCAGATCATTGGTTACCGCTGCCCCAGCCGAACCAAATCGCCCTGAACTCGCCAAGCAACTGAAAATGGCATAATAAGACGAAGAAAGAGAAAACACGACCTGTGTACACGTACCAAGTGGATTTCAGCGTCTAATTAAGTTTTTGTGTGATATATTTCTTTCCGTAATCAGAGTTGTAAATCAATGCCGGAGCCCCCCTCTCCAAACCCGCCAACCCCCGGGAAACGTAGACAAGGCAGGCAAAAAGAGATAAATAAAATCTATATTGAAATATACTCGGCCAAAGCGAAATATTGAAAAGGCAAAGCAAGCGGAGCCATGAATACCGGAGAAAAATGAAAACCAATTAATATGAGAGAGAAAGTGTGAGAGAGAGAGAGAGAGAGAGAGAGAGAGAGAAGGAGAGAGAGATAGAGAGAGATAGAGAGAGAGAGAGAGAGAGAGAGAGACAGACAGACAGACAGACAGAATAAGAAGGTGCTATGAAGAATTAAGATAGAGGTAGAGAGAAAAGGAGGACAAAAAGAAGAAGAAGAAGACGAAAAATTGGTGATAGAAGAATAAAGATAGAAGGAAATAGATAGATAGATAGATAGATAGATAGAGAATAAGAAAGGGTTGAATGAGAAATTAACATGGAAGGAGAGAGAGAGAGAGAGAGAATAAGAAGACTGGAATGGAGAATTAAATGGAAGGAGAGAGAGAGAGAGAGGAACGAGAAGAAGAAGACGAAGAAGGGGGATAGAAAAATAAAAATTGAAGGAAATATATAGATAGATAGATGGATAGATAGATAGAGAAAGGGGGAGAAAGAGAGGATTAGCAGTGATTGGGAAGAAAGAAAAATAGTAAAATATCGTCTAAAGGATAAAACAACCGAAAGAACTCACCCCCCCCCAAAAAAAAGTATCTGGTGAAGTAAAGAAAGAAAGAAAAAAAAAAAGATATACACTCATCAGTTTGACACAAAGTAAGAAAGGGCAAGTCTAATTAATTTGAATGGAAAAAAAAAATATAAGAAAGAAAAATGAAAACAGAAAGGAGGTATAAAGATGGAAGGATAGAGAGAAAGAACAAATGGAAGTAAATATCTAAGAAATACGCCCCCCCCCCTAAAAAATAAAATAAAATATTCAAGTAGTTTTAGAAGAAGAAATGAATTAAGGGAATAATGCACGAATAAAAGAAAAAATAGCTAAAATAAAGAAAATAAAAAGAAAGAAGGAAAGACAGAAAGTTTTGGAAAGAAAATATAACAGAAAGTAAAACAAACAAAAAGGAAATTAAAAAAAATCATATAGAAAGTAATAAAGGAAGACAGAAAGAAGATATTGAAAAAAGAATAAGAGAAAGAGATAAATCAAAGGAAAAAAGAAAGAAAATAGAAAGAAAGAAAGAAAGAAAGAGAGAAAGCGTTTGAAACAAAGAATAACAAAAATAAACAAGCAAAACAGAAAAATATATAGAAAAAGAAAGAAGGAAAGACAGGAAGAAACTCTCGGAGTAAGAATAACAGAAAGACACACGCCAAAGAAAAAAAAGAAAGAAAGACGGAGATGGGGAAGTTTTGGAAATAAAGAATAACAGAAAGAAACAAAAAAATTTTTTTTAAATATAAAAAGAAACAGAAAGACAGAAAGAAAGTCTTGGAGTAAGAATAAGAGAAAGAGACACGCCAAAGAAGAAAAAAAGAAAGAAAGTGATAGAAAGAAAAAAAAGAGAAAATTTCGGACATGAAATAGAATGGAGAAACAAAAGAGAAAAAAGGAGGAAAGAAACGTTAGACAAAAAAAAGTAATAACTTTCGCCTTGGCATAACCCGCTCACTTTAGATTAGCTGTTTCTGATAATAAGCCGTCACCTATTTTTAGTTTATTTCATATGTAGTTTTTGTTTTCCTTTCTTTTCCTTTTCTCTTTTTTATTGCATTTTATTTGATTGCTGAGACTATTTTTAATTAAAGCCGCATTATCAAATTTCGGTCCATCGTTTTCCGCGGCCAAAATGCCGGTTGATGAATGGCTCGAACCTGACTCGTGCCGCCATTTTGTTTTCAGAAAGCCGCCATAACTCATTTGCTGAATTGGCGATGATTGCCCTTAAAATATCACCGAGTCTATTAAAAAAGAAGAAGAAAAAGAAGCGGTAAGAGCACAACAATAAAGATAAAGAAGGAAAGACACCTAGAAGATTAACACTGACACGATTTATATATTGTTCATAATGAGGGCTACGAATGTTCATCGACACTCTTTCTCGTGGTCCGGTTTTGACGTCGTCACAACGGTTGCCTTTTTTTTTTCGGATGGTGATCGTGCACACAAGAGGGGAGAGTCGACTAAAATATTTTAGTTAAAATACAATTCATTAACTTAAATCCAAAAGTTTAAATTTATAATTTCATCTATCTCTTTATATATAACTAGTAAATATATGTTCTCTCCAGTCGCATATATTTACTTGGTTGGGAGGATTATATAATGTTCAACAAACTACATTCACTGACTTCCAAAGGAGGAGGTAATAACTGAGATTATGATAAATATGACGAAAGACCACTACCCTTCCCCTAAAAACAGGGAGGAGTTAATGCCTGGGAAGCTGATATCTTGATAACAGAATAGATATTATACTACTGACGCCCCCCTCCAAGAGGATTGTAATCCTGAGAATGGTATCGTGAAGAACAAACAGTGGAAATATTTTATTCATTACATACACGTGCGTACCAAGGCACACCACTTTTAATCGGATATTACACAACAAATTTCAATAAGAATAGAAAAATAAGTGACAACATGTCGCTTAAATAAAAGAAAGAAAAAATATTATCTGTACCATCTTGATGAAGATTCTTTTATGAATCGAAAATTTGAATTTTAAATAAATAATATTTTATTAAAAAAAACCCTGCATTTATTGGTCTCCTTACCGCTTAATATATATATATATATATATATATATATATATATATATATATATATATATATATATATATATATATATATAGTAACACGAAAGTACATAATCATCGATGCAATAATTTATTTCAACCTTGTGGTATTGACACGCTGACCTGATTTCTTGGGACATTGAATACCCTCCCTGCCCCTTTACAATGCCC
>OY744536.1:49203185-49213185 GCA_963556195.1 Sepiola atlantica | reverse complement strand
ATGATGAGCGAACTACATACACTGACCCTCAAAGGAGGGGGTAATGCCTGCCAGGATGTTACCATTACACTAAAACGTGTCATACAATACCCGCTCCTAACTAGAGGAAGAATAACATGGGAGAATCTTCTCCATTAAAGTTAAAAGAAGAACAGAAAAGATACTATAGAACCCCACACCCCTAATAAATGAGAAGGTAGTACCTGGGAAGATGGTCTCATGACAACAGAACACATATTACAGTAACCCTCATTCAAAGGATAATATAATATCTAGGAGGATTACCGCCACCCTCTTAAAAAAGAGGAGATAATTCCTGGTAGGACGGTATTATTACAACAGAACCGATACTACACTGCCCATTCCATTAAAAGATAATACAATAATAAATTAACTCAGTTCTTTTTAATTCATTTAAAAATGTCAAGCCCTAAATACATTTTATTATAGTTCCTTGGCCTTTTGGCTAAGATCAAAATGTAGTATCTTTTCTAAGCATTCTAGCGACACCAGACGTTAATTAAAACAAATAATAATAACAAAATAATAATAATAATACGGCGTCGTAGAAGAAAGGGAAGAAGGTGAGAGCGGAAGGGCTAGACAAAAAAAAAAAAAAATGGCGTCGTAAAGGAGGGGGGAGAGGGAGAGTGAGGAAAGGGGCAGACACATTAGCCAGCTAAGGAGAGTGATAGACCACCAATCAGTAGCAAGCTAATTATTATGAAGTGATTAAAAAATAGATATGCAAATTAGACTATCTAATAACTTTTCTTCGATCCTTTGTCTCTAGTATATATAGAGAGAGTATATAAAATTATAGCTGTATTATTGATTTAAATAGCACTACCCGTTTTGATTAAAATATAGGAGTGATGAATGAAAATAACCATCGCATTTATTCATTTATATATATATATATATATATATATATATATATATATATATATATATATATAAATGAATAAATTTAATTTTTTTTTCTCTACTCTATCTTTTCACCCCCTTTTTAAAACCCTCGTTTCCTTTTAAAATCCCTCGCTACAGCATTTGTTAGAAGACGGCGAAACCGGTCGGCTGGCTTTTTTTTTCTTGATTAACTTTTAATCATAGAACGATAACATTTGTCTTCCCTTCATGCTTGCGATAATAAAATGTTGTACTCCCCCCACATCATGATATATATATATATATATATAGATATATAGTGAGTCATGAAAATACATTTATGGCAATTGATTTAATCTAAAATTTTAGCCTGACAATTCCCACCGGGGATGAAACGCGGAAGCCTCTGTGTAGCTTAATTGCCATAAATATATTTTCCTGACTTACTACCTAGCTCTACTCACGTATCGAGCACTGTTGAAGTAAATACTGAAAATTGATACATAAAACATGATATCCCCTTAAAACATTTTATGTGGATACATGAAAAAAATACAAATAAAAAATAAATTATATATATATATATATATATACATATATACATACATAATATATTGTTATCCGCAGACACACGTTTCATCTTTTTAAGACAATCAACCTCGATAATCGAACGCTGCACATTCATCACTACCGACCGTGAAAGTCCAACTGCCAACACGTAAGAGATATATACGACTTTTAAAAAGAATTTTTGGTATTTACTCTATTTACTTACTACGATATCGGTACCGTCAGAGGATTCAATTCTTTTTACAGAAATATATGTTGTATTAAGACCTTATCTATACCGATGTTAGGTTATCTCCTTACGTCTACGGCATAATCACGTTGACACACCGGTTTTCGTTAGATCAGCGAAGTTAAGCAACGTTGAGCATGGTCAATACTAGATGGGTGACCATTTGGGAATGCCAGGCGCTGTATGTAGGAGGATTTCCGCACATCCTTGCAAAAAGCTAACGTCGTCATCTCCTCTGACCGGGATGTACATGCGACTGGAGATCGCTTTGGAATTTGATATTCTCGATAAACTTCCTCCTTCGGAAGGAGCTGTTTCAACCCGCCTAGGGGCAATGCCGCTTTTCTCTCTCTCTTTCTCTATCCACTCGCGTCTGGTGGCGGTGGTTAAGTGGATATCAACACGGACTGAAAGCCTGGGTGTTCCAAGTTCGAATCCAGTCGGTTCCACAGTACCACTTTCACTTAGGGATGTTGGCAAACTTCTTGTGGTCCTTCCCGTAAGTACCCGATGTCTACCTAGAAAGGTTTCTAACTAGAAAAACATCGGGAAACTAATGCCAACACCAGAATCATCTGATTCACACGAAAGAAGAAGAACGTACATTGACCAGACATAACATCTTTATTGTTAACTCTCTCTCTTCCTCGCCATTTTAATCATTTCTGTTGTTTATAGTGTATCCACATTGAACAGAATTCTTAACGAACCCTAACCCTAACCACATTATGTTGACAACGGCGCATTACATAAACGCTCAACTCTAATATTATAGAAAATGACATATACCGAAAATGATAATAAAATCAATATCGGAAATCCTAATAAAATCAAATAATGCGTTTTAATTTTCTTTTTGGATGAAAATTGAAAGTGGGCTATAAAAATACTTTATTTGAAATAGTAATTAACGTCGAGATTATTATTATTTTAAGAATAATATTTTTTTTCATATTTAATTGAAATTCCTGTCTCATCTTTTCATCAAAAGTATTTTTTTTTATCAACTGGCATTGGAAAAAGTAATTAAACTAAAGTAGGATTTTTTTTTAATTCAAAAGAAAAGAATATTTTTACAAAAAAATAATAATCGAAAGAATAAAATAAGATTCATACGCGCTGATTATACATGACAAAGAGAAGAGGATATTAAGTAAAAAAGAAAGATAAGATTTTTTTACGAGATTAAAACTTAGATGTAATTGTTCTACAAAAAAACAAACAATTAACGATGTTGATCAATTAAACTGCCTGGAAATAACCGCCAGTAACAACGGTGGGTGGATGTTAGACTAATATATAACAAAAGGATTGGGAATCCAGAAGTCCCGGACTGTCTGCCAAGCTCCAGCCCCTGTCGTATCGCCGCAGTGTTGCAACGCTGTGCTTGTTTTACAATTACTTCCACACAATATGATCCAATGAACTTACTGCACTTGCACTTCCTTAACGTAAATACCCCCGACCCACCCAACTAGCAGCAAAATTCCACCTCTTCACTGTAGAGGTCCCTAGATGCTGGAAGCTTTCCTACTCTAATAGCGTCTTTCCTTGGACCCCTAACATTTGGAATTCCCATCCTGGTCACGATTCCTTGATCGTAGCAACAGCAGAAATGTAAATATAATGTGAACAAACATCTTGTTGCGCAATTCACAACCCAGATTGCCCCTTATATATATGTCCCCTATCACAGTGGGCCGTTACGTTTCAGTGGCAATATGCCTTGTTTGGGGCGAACACAAGTAAGCAAAATGCATTCTAGTTATACTTACAAACAGAGAGAAGGATCATTACAAATTAATAATTTAAGAAACAAAGCGAAAATAAGTAAAAGAAGAGAAAAATAGATTTCTGATGACCTTCTGTTATATAATCCAAAAATCACATATCTGCATATCTCAGAGAAATTCGCCACATATTTGAGAACAGAACTTCCGCCCTGGTTGCGAACGTTCCGCTTTGTCCTAAATTCTTTTAAATTCATAAAAAAAGTTGGGGTAGTAGTTCAATAGTGTGTGCATCACCAAAATAGGCAAAAATGAACAACTTTGAATGTTGTCGAGTATGGGGTGCAGTATCCATCGGAACAGATACTACACTTTGATCTTGGCCAAAAGGCCAAGATGTATGTTTGAAAGTGAGTAGAAACAATTGTTTGAATTAAAATGTTTTTTTAAACAAATTCGGAACTTTAAATATATTATTGTCAAATATATATATATATATATATATATATATATATATATATATATATATATATATATATATATATATATATAAAGTAGTTGTATAATTAACGCACACATCTATCTATATAGTACTAAAACCTGATGAGATTGTTATCTTGCTTGCTTGCTTACTTGCTTGTTTGTCACCGTGCACACACTTCATATGTACACGAATGTTTTAGAGGGTGGAAGGAAGAGCGAATGACGTAAATAAGTATTGAGGGGAGGCAAATTACGTTAATTATTAAAAGAGAGAAAGGGGAGATACAAGTAGAAAAGGGGAGTGAAAAGAGAGATACGAATAGAAAGAGAGAGAGAGAGAGCGGAAGAAAGAGAGAAGGGGAAGTGTGGATAAGACGAATGATTATTATTAAGAAAATAATATATATATGTTTACTTGAAAATGGATGACGTCACAAAAGTTTTTCAAAAGTTGCCAAACGTTACCATTCATCGTTTATGATTTCATCCATTTTTATGTGAGTAGTTTCTTGTAAAAATATGATTATTCAGCAGTGTTAAAGTAATGTAATTATATATGTTATAATATTATAAGAAATATTGACCCAACGGGTCACGGATGTGTTAACATAATACTAAAATATTGATAATATTCTGTACTTGTTTGTTTGCATACTGAATGTATTAAAGAGAAAGACGGCGAATGAGACGGGAAGTAGTGAGAGGAGAAATACAGACACTAAAGTTTCGTTTTATCTTCAATCACACTCCAAAATAATATTTTATTATTATTATATAGATTGAGTCGAAATCAAAAGCAGCCAAATATTGTAAATAAAAGGTTTGTGAATAGTTATACAATTTCATTAAATTTTTTGAGAATAGTTATACAATTTCATTAAATTTTTTGTGAATAGTTATACAATTTCATTAAATTTTTTGTGAATAGTTATACAATTTCATTAAATTTTTTGTGAATAGTTATACAATTTCATTAAATTTTTTGTGAATAGTTATAGAATTTCATTAAATTTTTTGTGAATAGTTATACAATTTCATTAAATTTTTTGTGAATAGTTATACAATTTCATAAAATGTTTTGTGAATAGTTATACAATTTCATTAAATTTTTTGTGAATAGTTATACAATTTCATTAAATTTTTTGTGAATAGTTATACAATTTCATTAAATGTTTTGTGAATAGTTATACAATTTCATTAAATTTTTTGTGAATAGTTATACAATTTCATTAAATTTTTTGTGAATAGTTATACAATTTCATTAAATTTTTTGTGAATAGTTATACAATTTCATAAAATTTTTTGTGAATAGTTATACAATTTCATTAAATTTTTTGTGAATAGTTATACAATTTCATTAAATTTTTTGTGAATAGTTATACAATTTCATTAAATTTTTTGTGAATAGTTATACAATTTCATTAAATTTTTTGTGAATAGTTATACAATTTCATTAAATGTTTTGTGAATAGTTATACAATTTCATTAAATTTTTTGTGAATAGTTATACAATTTCATTAAATTTTTTGTGAATAGTTATAGAATTTCATTAAATTTTTTGTGAATAGTTATACAATTTCATTAAATTTTTTGTGAATAGTTATACAATTTCATTAAATTTTTTGTGAATAGTTATACAATTTCATTAAATGTTTTGTGAATAGTTATACAATTTCATTAAATTTTTTGTGAATAGTTATACAATTTCATTAAATTTTTTGTGAATAGTTATACAATTTCATTAAATTTTTTGTGAATAGTTATACAATTTCATTAAATTTTTTGTGAATAGTTATACAATTTCATTAAATTTTTTGTGAATAGTTATACAATTTCATTAAATTTTTTGTGAATAGTTATACAATTTCATTAAATTTTTTGTGAATAGTTATACAATTTCATTAAATTTTTTGTGAATAGTTATACAATTTCATTAAATTTTTTGTGAATAGTTATACAATTTCATTAAATTTTTTGTGAATAGTTATACAATTTCATTAAATTTTTTGTGAATAGTTATACAATTTCATTAAATTTTTTGTGAATAGTTATACAATTTCATTAAATTTTTTGTGAATAGTTATACAATTTCATTAAATTTTTTGTGAATAGTTATACAATTTCATTAAATTTTTTGAGAATAGTTATACAATTTCATTAATTTTTTTGTGAATAGTTATACAATTTCATTAAATGTTTTGTGAATAGTTATACAATTTCATTAAATTTTTTGTGAATAGTTATACAATTTCATTAAATTTTTTGTGAATAGTTATACAATTTCATTAAATTTTTTGTGAATAGTTATACAATTTCATTAAATTTTTTGTGAATAGTTATACAATTTCATTAAATTTTTTGAGAATAGTTATACAATTTCATTAAATTTTTTGTGAATAGTTATACAATTTCATTAAATTTTTTGTGAATAGTTATACAATTTCATTAAATTTTTTGTGAATAGTTATACAATCTCATTAAATTTTTTGTGAATAGTTATACAATTTCATTAAATTTTTTGTGAATAGTTATACAATTTCATTAAATTTTTTGTGAATAGTTATACAATTTCATTAAATTTTTTGTGAATAGTTATACAATTTCATTAAATTTTTTGTGAATAGTTATACAATTTCATTAATTTTTTGTGAATAGTTATACAATTTCATTAAATTTTTTGTGAATAGTTATACAATTTCATTAAATTTTTTGTGAATAGTTATACAATTTCATTAAATTTTTTGAGAATAGTTATACAATTTCATTAAATTTTTTGTGAATAGTTATACAATTTCATTAAATGTTTGTAGTGAAATTACAAAGCCTATTCATACATAAAAATATAAATTAAAATTTGGTACTTATGCAGTTTACGAACCGGGTTGAAATAATAACGCTATAATTTAGAAACCTATTATTAACATGGGGAGGGGGTTGATTAATTATTCTGTACTTTCATACTTTCAGCTAACAATTTAATAAACAAAAGATACCGTAAAAATTGAATTTAATTTCAAAATCCTATCTAAAAAATAGTCCGGTCCGTAAACTGCATGAGCACCAAAATCTTATTTTATGCATTAACATGCCACCGTTTATCAAGGCTGAAGGGCCACTCGAGGACAAGGGGTAATAAACGTGTCAGATGGAGGTGAGCCAACACCATGAGGATTGGTAACGATAGCCGAAACTGGGCAGAACCCGACTATCAAGGAGGAGCGTTTAACAAGAACTTGTTAACATTGTACTTGAAAACGACCATGTTGTAGTCAGTTGTGAAGCAGCCCCGCGGTAATGTGTTCCACAGACGAGTAGTTCTTGTAAAGAAACTTTGCTCATGGAAGCTCCGTTTATATTTAGATACACAGAGGAAGAAATAAAAATTATTTACAGTGGTTGGAGCAAGACGAGTTTTTACTGTGGATATTTTACGAGGGGCATAGATTTACGCTTATTTACGACTTATTAGAACAATTACAACAAAATTTATCCTTCGGTGCCCAAAAGGAAAATACTTAAACTCGTTTCTGCGCACATTAAACGACGCATGCACTCGCCTGAATCAATTAAAATCAATAAAAATACTTTAAACCAATCAGATGCATTTCTCTGAACTTATGAAATTTGCTGTTTTGATCCACCCCGAGTAAATAAAAAGCCACCTTTTCCCTGCAACGGCCGAAATTCGCGATAGAGCTAACATCGAGATTTCTCAACTCCCCTCGCACCTCTGTCGCGCTTTGGGAAAGCTGAGAATACCTTTTCTAAACTCACGCACACACAGTCATAAGCATACGCACTCTGACACTAACGCACACACTTACACAATGCATTAGCTCGTTCACCCTACGTCTACTGATTGCAAACAAGTGTATAAACATATCTATTTTAATGCTTGTAAAATGTGTCAATGTACATTCTACAATGAAAACAAATGAATATTAACTCTTATTAATACCTTTCAATCAAATGTACATTTTATAATTGAGTGGGGACGTTTTGATTACGATTTTTCAGACCCTTAAATTATCGACTCAGACTACCGCGATATCTCAGCTAATGAATCACCCTTGTTCTGCAAAGTCTCTCAAAATATGAACTTTGATGTTTTCCTATCTAAGTAGACTTCCATTTTAAACATATATAAATGATCTCTTTTGTGCACTTATGCTTTTGAATTCATTATTTTGTTTGTGTTTATCATTTTACATTTCTCTCGCTCTCTCATACTTGAGTATTACCTAAATTTGTTTTCGCAAAATGCTTCCCTTAAATTAGCTCTCCCCCCAAAAACTTGGACCCTAAAAAGGGTCCCTCTAAAGAACAACCGAAAGTAGGTTTCTTTTGTAAGATGTTGAGCAGACATGTTTATTTCGGCTGTTGTCGTGAGAAGATTGCGTGTGGTAATGCTTAAGTTCGATAGACAATGCAGCGTTTTGTGTATGCATGTTAAACATTTGTTTAGTCCGTAAATATGTGAACTTGCTTGTGCTTAAATTCATGAGGCTCTGTGTATAAGCTGTCGCTAGGTTTAGTAGTGCATGACTGCTTCTTGTGTCGTCTGCTGAGATGCCTTTGGCCTAGCTGACAAGGCAATATTTGAGTCTGCCTGCAAGGAATCTGTGCAGTAGTTGATGGTAACGTGTTGTGGTTGACAAGGGTTCGTGTGTGAGGTTGATATCTAACAGGTGCTGGATTCCGACAGAAAATCTTTCTGATTACTTGAAGACTAATCGAAGTAACCAATCAAAATTAAGTATCTACAAAAATGGTTTTGCTTCTGTTGTTGTTGATACGCGAGTCGGACTTCTGCATAGAACTAACGAAGATCATGCATCAGAATTGTTTGGTCTGAAGTCTTCCACGTTAGTCGCAGCTATATGCTAAACTGCAAGATTGCAGGTTTTTATGTCTGCGTAAAGTTCAGAGGTTGCATACAAAGTCGAGGAATGTTTGGCCCAACAAACATAAAGAAATGGTGCAACGTTTTCACTTACACGCCATTGATGTACGGTTCCGTACCTAACACGTTTGTGATTACCGCATACAGAGGTAAAGACGACCAGAGGACGAAGGATCCTGATACCGACTGCTCATGTATTTTCACCAGAGACCTGTTAGCCGGGTATGTTTGACACTAACACATTGCCACTCCCTCTACCAATGTGAAGAAGGGTTAAACATTTGGGGGATACTTCTGCTTCTGCTACTGTCGTTATTGTTAAGCGAGTTGGACTTCTGCATAGAACTCACGAAGATCGTGCCTCAGGATTGTGTGGTCTGCATGAAGTCCCCCACGTTAGTCGCATCTATTCATTAACACCCCGCCGACACCGAAAACAGCACTTAGCGATTGCATGCGAAGTCGGGGAAGGTTTGGTACAGAACACACAAGGAATTACACAGAAGACAAAATTGACACTTTCACTCCATTGATTTGCGGTTCTGCATCTGGCACGCCTTTGCTTGCCTCACGCAGAGAAAGAGACGACCAGAGGACGACGGATCCTGATCCTCACTCGATCTGCTGCTGTTGCTATATGTTCCATAAACTACCAGTAAATAGATGTAACTTTATATTATCTATCTATTGACCTTCACAATCGATTAAGCCCTCTAAATACATGTTCTAATGTACTTACCTCTATCAAAAAGTAACAACAATGGAAGAACAATCGCCAAATCACAACTTCGTAAAATAACACTCACGTCATAACGCCGCATAACTTTGTGACATGAAAATGATGATGTCCATGCAGACCTTATTCATGTGTGACAGCGTCAACGGAAGTATATTAACTGAATTCAGGGCATATGTATTATATTTATGTATTACTTATCCTCTATTTTTGTTGATATTTTGTAGGGGTAACAATACTTTTGAACCACCCTTTCCCACGTATTAACGTCTACCCGAAGGGTCATGGCTTTTCTAACATATACAGGGTTTGAAAAGTTTTGGACTCATAAATAATTTACTATGTAACAATATACAATTTAAATTGAAATTGGTATCCACCTTTTTCGAAATGTTAGATATTAGGCGAGTAAACTCCACTAGTGTATACAAGGGTTAGTTGAGAATAACAGGAAATAAAAG
>OY744536.1:49163185-49198185 GCA_963556195.1 Sepiola atlantica | reverse complement strand
TTATATACTATATACATATACATTATATACATATATATATACATATAAAGCTCAGTTATTTGTCGTACTGATTATGATATTAAAAGCACACTTTTCTATTTAAAAAGTAAAAACAACTTCCTAATATACTCAGTCGTAGACGTGCGGGCGATTTCAAATAGAATAACGAACTCTCATTAATTCACTATTAGTTTTTTATGTTTTTTATTGGATGATTTGTTTCGTTGAACTATTACCCACAGTTCTAGTTATGCATATTTTCTAAATTGTGAATAATTGCGTAGCATTTGGGACGAAAAAGTTCTAACGCACACACAACACACAGTATAGGGAGATATGTGCAGAACAGGAGACATCGTTGATCTGGTCACATTGAAAGAACAAATGAGAGTTCTTGGGTTAGTAGATGAAGGACAGCTGAGATATCAGTGTTAGTTGGCGGGGGAATGCCAAGGAAAAGATGGGAAGAAGTGATAAAGATGAATTTGAGAGACAGAGGGATGAATAAAAATTACTAAAATGTTAATCTATTCTATATGAATAAATGGGGAAGTGTTTGTTTTGTGTTTACAATAATAAAATGTTTATTATTTAAGTTTTGTTTTAAGTACTTTAAGTAGAGAACTTTGCGAAACCATACCGAGCTGCAACAGCGATCTAGTGTATATATCTCTATACATACAAAGTTGAGTTATTTGTCGCACTGACATTGATATGAAACACCCACTTTTCTATTTAAAAAGTAAAAACAACTTCTTATAATATACTTAGTCATGAATATGCAAGCGACTACAAAAATGATAACTTATTTGCATATTACTTTAACAAACAAACTCTCATTAATTCACTATTCGTTTTTTTCTGTTTTCTTATTGGATGATTTGTTTTATTTAACTATTACAAACAGTTCTATTTATGCATATTTTCTACATTGTGTATGATTGCGTAGCAGTTCATATGAAAAGGTTGTAGCACACACATGTATGTATATATATACATCTATATCTTTATTATTACGCACAGTTATATATATGAATAAAAATAAAAATATTTAAAATTGTAAAAATGCATTCATATATATACATAAACAAATATATATATATGTAACTATATATATGTTCACCAAAACATTTATTCGCTATACATCCATCAAAACCAAGATTTTTTTCCGTTGGTCTATATTTATTTATTTTCATTAAAATAAATAATCCCTGTGCGCGTTTCATTACTAGGACAAAATAAATTTAAACAAACCAATTTGGCTTCATTCCTATGCTGCACAATTCTTTCTGTCTAGTTTTTTTCCCCTGAAGAATTGCGAAGCAGAGGATTAAGCTAAATTTGTTTGTTTAATATCATTTTGCCTTAGCAGTGAAACGCGTGTAAAGATGCTTTCTTTTTATGCAAATAAATAAATATACACCAACAGAAAACTCTTTGTTTTGATGGATTTATAGCGAATAAATGTTTTGATAACATCAATGAATATTATATACCTGCTCTGAATTCTGTTACTGGGGCCTATTGAGCTTAAAATAATTGCATCGTTCCGGAATTCATAAAAAGAACGCAACTCTTTGAAAAAAACGTATATATATATATATATATATATATATATATATATATATATATATATATATATATATATATAGTAAGCTATGAAAATATATTAATGGCAATTAAGCTACACAGAGGCTCCCGTGTTTTATCCCCTAGGGGAATCTTCAGGCTAAAAAATCTCCTTATAAATTTTATGTTGATACATGAAATAGTAATATATATATATATATATATATATATATATATATATATATATATATATATATATTGTGTCAGGTTGTATATGAAAATAAATCACAAAAGTGCTCGATCACATAAGAGAGCGAATATAATTTATTTAGATACTGTATATTACATATTTCAGCAATGTACCACGGTTTCATCCAAAAGGGCAGATTTAGACATCTTTAATAAATCTCTGTGCCCAGTGGAATCATCGGCAAGCTGAAATGATTGTAGTCACGTCCCGATAGGGAATGGCGTCAACAATGACAGAAAACGGTGTATCTCTGAGGGGGTCCCCGAAAAAATCCGGTGTGGGATAGTGATTAACTAAGACTTAAGGGAGATCGATGTTAGTTCGTGTATGAAAGGCCTTCATTTTATTCCCTAGCAAGTTTTATTTATTTATTTATTTATTTATCTGTTAGCAAGTTTTATTTATTTATTCATCTTTTCATTTTTGGATTTGTAATGTTATTGTTTTACCTAGTCTGAAAAAATAGGAAAGGGGCGGCTATGAAGTTTGCCGTTTGGGTTTAAGAAATTAGGGTGCTTTTTTATTGTCGTTTTTGGTAATAAATTTATGTATCGGATTAATTGTTCGATATAGTGCTGAAAAAGATGATGCAATAATGTTTTTATGGAATTAACGTGTTTGTTTATTTTTGTTTATTGAATTGGTGTTTTCGTATTTTCTTGATCTTAATGGGAGGAAAGCGGTGTTTCGTTGATATGTCCCGTTTATAGCCAGTAGTGTTGAAAACAAAAATTGGTTATAAATGAAATGATGGATGCTATCTGTTATTTCCGTTTTAGAGGTATGAGTTTAGTCTCTGGGTGGGGGTTGTTAACTTCTATTTTATTGATGGTGTGTTAATAATATTAATATTTAGTATATTTCAGAAAACTTATTAAATTCTTTATCTTATTTTATTTCATTCCACTCGTACGCGTACTTCCGTCCATGTGCACCGGCAAATAAACTTATATACACATACGTGCATGGAACCACAAGCATGTCTATATACAACATCTGCACGCATATGCGCATGCACGCACGTACACACATCTACACTCACATGTACGAGGGGTTATTAATTGTATATTTTTTTATTTTTATTTTTATTATTTACTTTTTGTGTTTTTGTTATGTTATTAATTTAATCTTTTATTTGTTTTATTAATATTATTCTATATTTTCTATTTATTAATAATATGCTCCTATACATACACCCGCACACCCGCACACACGTGCTTGTACATACACACGGACGTATACACACGCATGTAAACTCATCTTCATTTATACAGGGGTGGGCGGGTGATTTGAGAATCTATTATATGGACTGTATCAAGCAGGGGGGGGGTTAGGGGTAAAAAATTATTTCGTTCTGTGGTGTATCTGCATTCCTGGGAGTTTAAAGGGGTTTCATGTATAGGAGGGTCAAATGGAGATGGGGTATCTGCTGATAAATGTATGGATGGGGTTAGTTTTAGTATGGATGATGTGATTATCTGTGGTGAAAGGGTGGGGTGTTTATTGATAAATGTTTTATAGAAAATTTGAAAGATAACAAAACGAACGCATATTTTCTGAAACCACGCATCAGGAATTGGCCTAGTCGCTGGCGGAACAGATTAGCATAGAAAGGTGTTGGTTCTAAAGCTATAATAGTCAATGAAATATGAAGGAAACTTAATTTTACTTTATTGTGTAGATGCTATTTCAAACTGGCTACCTTAGTTTATCGTGTCGAACAAGCGGGAACAATTTTCATTGGTTAAAAATGATTAGTTCGCTTCACGTATTTGAAATATATTTTCTGGCCTAATGTCGGATACTTTTTAGACAGGCCTTCCAGTAAATCTGATGAGGAATACATAGCGTTCGAAATATTGAATAATAACCAAAATAATATTTACAAAAAACAAATAAGTGCATAGTTTTCATGCTTCTACTACCACACATACATGATTAAAATATATTAAGTAGCATACGTAGAAACTCATACTATTCTCTCCCTCTCTCTCTCTCTCTCTGTTTGTGTTTTCTCTCTCTATCTCTCTCTCTCTCTCTCTCTCTCTCTCTCTATTTGTGTTTTATCTCTCTATCTCTCTCTCTCTCTATTTGTGTTTTCTCTCTCTATCTCTCTCTCTCTCTCTATTTGTGTTTTCTCTCTCTATCTCTCTCTCTCTCTATTTGTGTTTTCTCTCTCTCTCTCTCTCTCTCTCTCTCTATATATATATATATATATATATATATATATATATATATAAATACTAGCAGGGTAACCTGGAGTTTTCCGGGTTAGTGTGTGGGATAGCATCATATGCAACATCATTTTAAGGAGAGTTTACTTTAAAAGCCACCTTGATGTTGTCGGCTAGATATCTTTCGCATTGAGCTATTCAGATATATGTTTATACTTTGAATCCAACGCTTATAAACAGGTTAATTTCATTGTTTAACATGTTAGAAAAACGTCATTAGCTCCTGTAAGGGGCAGCTAGAGACACACGACTCGTTCCATTATGTTCACATGAAAATTGTACATGTGAATTCAAGGTACACTTCCTAGTATGTCTTTATTTCTAAGGATAGACATGCACACAGACAGAGAGTTCTTGTTTATTATATATATATATATGGAGATAGATACATAGATGGATAGATAGATAGATAGATAGATAGATCTAGGTATATAGAGAGCAATACAGAGAAACAGAAAGAAAGAAATAGAGCGGCAGGCAGACAGATAGACGGGGAGGCCTTACGTACTAAATATACCAAATTCTTCACTTACATTTTGTTTATATTAGAAAAAGGAAAAAATATTCTTTGATTTCAGATAATTTTATTTATAAAACCATGGGTAAGGGTGTAAATTCGAAACCGCCACTCGATATTTTGAGTCTGATACTTCATAACTAAACGATCAAACATTTGTTTACTCGCCTTTTAAACTAACGCTCCTAACAAAAATCGGATATACGTATTTGAAGTTTAAAAGGGGTTCTATCTCCATTGATCACTTAAAGGTTGGGCAAGTAGATATTCGCCATATATGTGGTAACGTACAGATTCAGGACCACTTATATTATTTTCACCGGGGAATTGTATACATATGATATAAATTTGATCAAAATAGGATATATTTAAAGTTTTAAAGGAGGTTCGGCATCCATAGCTCCCTTAGGTCAGGGGGACACTTACAGATTTGGAACCACTTCCATTGATTTCTACATAAAAATTGCATACATAGGATTTAAATTTCATAAAAATAGGATATATTTGAAGTTTGAAGGGGGGAGTTCTAATGGCGCCTTTTGGGTGCACGTAGAGATTCAGGAACATTTCCATTGTCATCCCCGCTAGATTTTACATGAGAATAAACTTTAAGATTTTATGTAGATTCTCTAACCTTTCCTTCCAAAGGGTACACACAAATGCACAAGTCATTGAGTTATTATATATATATATATATATATATATATATATATATATATATATATATATATATATATATAAAGGTATTAGAAAAATATCTGACCGGTTGTGTCACCGATTGAGGCCAGTTTAGATGGTTTGATCCAGTGTAAATGTGAGTTTTCAAAGCCTGTTAAAAATGAAAAATGAAAAGACAAAACCCCAAATTAGTATTTGTATTCGGTATATCTCCATCTCTACCCCTTCTTTATCTTTATCTTTCTCTCTCTCTCTTTGTCTCTCTCTCTCTCTCTCTCTCTCTGTGTATCTCTCTCTGTGTCTCTGTCTCTCTCCCTCTCCAGCTACAAGTTTAATCTCTGGTGATATCTCCCTTTGTTTATAATGAACGAGGCCAAATATTTTGAATGATTAAAATATAGAAGACAAAAGTCTTAGAGAACCAGAGTTGATTAACTCACTTTTTCTTGCTCAACAAATTTAACCGGAGCTTAATGAGTGACCCCATGGTCACAATTTTCTAGTCTTCTTTTTAGATGTGGCTAATTATCTGTAAAAGGCACTCAGTCGGTCGGTATGCCACACTTAAGGCAGAGATAGCATTTTTGTCAGTTTGTTATGCTTAAGTTTAAAATATAACTTTTCTTTGACGTGAATGTTAATAGGTCCGTTACACTTAACGTAAAACTGACAGTTTCCATGGTCTTTGACGTGAATGTTAATAGGTCCGTTACACTTAATGTTAAACTGACAGTTTCCATGGTCTTTGACGTGAATGTTAATAGGTCCGTTACACTTAACGTTAAACTGGCAGTTTCCATGATCTTTGACGTGAATGTTAATAGGTCCGTTACACCTAACGTTAAACTGACAGTTTTCATGGTCTTTGACGTGAATTTTATTAGGTCCGTTACACTTAACGTTAAACTGACAGTTTCTATGGTCTGTGACGTGAATGTTAATAGGTCCGTTACACTTAACGTTAAACTGACAGTTTTCATGGTCTTTGATGTGAATGTTAATAGGTCCATTACACTTAACGTTAAACTGAAAGTTTCCATGGTCTTTGACGTGAATGTTAATAGGTCCGTTACACTTAACGTTACACTGACAGTTTCTATGGTCTGTGACGTGAATGTTAATAGGTCCGTTACACTTAACGTTAAACTGACAGTTTCCATGGTCTTTTACGTGGATGTTTATAGGTCCGTTACACTTAATGTTAAACTGACAGTTTCCATGGTCTTTGACGTGGATATTAATAGGTCCGTTACACTTAACGTTAAACTGACAGTTTCCATAGTCTTTGACGTGAATGTTAATAGGTCCGTTACACTTAACGTTAAACTGACAGTTTCCATGATCTTTGACGTGAATGTTAATAGGTCCGCTACACTTAACGTTAAACTGACAGTTTCCATGATCTTTGAATTGAATGTTAATAGGTCCGTTAGAATTAACGTTAAACTGACAATTTCCATGGTCTTTGACGTGGATGTTAATAGGTCCGTTACACTTAACGTTAAACTGACATTTTCCATGAACTTTGACGCGAACAGACATCTCTATGAGGCTCTGTCTGTCAGTCGATCTTTCATGCTTAAGTTTGAAATGACATTCTTGTTGGTCTGTGACACAATTTTAAAATACAATTTTCGTCAGTCTGTTACGCTTAAGGTAGAACACTTTTCTGTCGGTTTAAGTTGAAAAAACAAACTTTCTGCGTTCTATCATTCTGAATTTGATCTGTCATCGTTGCCTAGTGTCTGGTCGGCGCAGATAACAAAGAACGACTCAGAACAGTCTGCTACGTTCATTGTATTTGCAAATTAGTGCTACCCTTTTTTGTGTTACTCATGTCACCGCTTATCAAAGCCTAACGCCACTCGAGGATAAATGTAAACTAGATGGATCGATTGTCGGTTTAATGATCGAAAATATTATGAGAGAATTGAAAATACTTAATGGAATGAACAAAGTTTGATTACTCATGAGGACGGTTTATGACAAATATTCGCTGACATTAGATTTGGAGACGGCCATGTTGATGTTTGAAGGGAAGCAGTCCCGTGGTAATGTGTCCCAGTAATGGGGAGTTTTTAGAACCACGTTTTACATACAGTATCTGGTATTTTCAAATAGTTACCCGTCCAAGTACAGGATAAAGACATAGAAATAGTCCAGAAAGAGTCGAAAAAAAACCCAGCTGACAGTATATTTTCTTTATTTCTTAAGAAGAAAACACTGATTCTTCCAGATAAGGCGGTCTGAAGATACTTGCTTTCTAACCACAAAATGCACCAAACATTGATGTTTTGTTGTTTTTTTCTCTTTTTAAAACTCAATCATTTTCTGCAAAATCAAAAAACAACAATTTCCCTCCCTCTCCTCCCCTCCCCCCTTGTCCCTGTCTCCCTCATTTCCCCCCTTTCACTCAACCAAACACCATGAATAAATACTTGAACATATAAAGAAATTGAAGCATTACTAAAATTACTGGATTCGGCATTAAATAACCCGAAAATGGTTGATATGCCGTAAAACAACTAAAGTAAGTAGCAAACAGATCAAGCCTATTCTTTACGTACACTTCTAGACAAGTTTGTCATTGTTTTGGGGTCTGTCATAGTCGTCGAAACGGCCTAAAATAATTACAGGAGGTAAATATAAAGTTGACTTTCTTCTATTCCCAAGTCGAAAACAGGTCGTTCTAATTTTACGTAGAGCTCTAGACATGTTTAAACCTCTGGACATGTTTAAGTTTAAAATAACATTTTTATTTGGTCTGTGACGTTTTAGTTTAAAACTGCATTTTCCTTTTTAACCGTGCAGATTGAAAGGACGTATCTTAAGAATATCCCTGGTTGTTAAAACCACTCCCCCTTTTTTTTTTAAATGTTCATCTAACCTCATTCTTCGTGCCTAGTTATTCTATAATAAGCTCCGAGATTACACTAGCAATTGTTACCGGCGAGCGAACAGTCAAAATCCAAGAAGGACCGGCTTAGCCCTCTGAAGCATGGCGCACCAGGTCCATCTTGCAATGATTCTATCAGAAGTCAGGTAAGCCAGACCGTGGCGCCCGTGGGCTATCTATAATTGACAGGCGGTAAGACGTGATTGGGTCGTTTTGTTAGATCAGTTATCCATGGCTGGCGGGCCGATCGAAGGGAGATTTCCAATTGGTTGGAAAGTAGCTGTTAGCATTGATAGCGACAGGAAGTGGGGTGAGATGGCGGCGTTGGTGCTCTTTCGTGCGTTTCGGACAAATTTGACGTTAATATCGTAATCTCTCGTGACGTTTATATTATGAAGCGGTGCGCAGCCTTTCTGCGCACGTTCATATAAAAGTCGGGGATATATATTTATTTGGAAGTTAGAGAAGCAAACTGATAAATAAATGAACGGTAATTTGCCTCACGCCTATTAGGGATTTGAAAAGTGGGAAGTTTAGTAACACACACACACACACACTCACACACACACACACACACACACACACACACATATATATATATATATATATATATATATATATATATATATATATATATATATATATATATATGAAAAACACAAAAAGTAAAACAAATCAAACACAGGAATAAAAAGTCAAGCGAGAGATTATTTACTGGTTTCGTTTAACGAACGTCTACTGAGAAAATGAAGATTTGAAATTTATTGAAAAAAACAAAACAAAACAACAAAGCATAGGAAACGAAAGCGCGACACGCGATGTTTTTGTCACGTGCGTAACTATTTCAAAGTTATGCAACGCGTACGAAAAGACGTTAAATGGGGAAAAAGTGGGAGACGTGGAATCAATTTTTTTTTTCAATATTTTAGGGAAATCAAAATTTGTTCTAGATGGAGGTAGGTGTGTGTCGACTTAGCTTATATCCTTATATTATTTTTTTTAGAGGGGGGCATATTTTTTTCATGTAATAGAATAAAGTGTGGAATAAATATTTAATGTTTTTGCATACATTTTTATTCTGCCCCCCCCACCAGAAGTTCTTGCGAGAGTGGAATCGGGGTGAGGGTGGGGTTAATTTGTTGTGTGCTTTTTAGGAATAGATACTCAGAAATTTGCATTCGTGACGTAAGCAGTCCCGATCGTTTGAAGAAAGTCGAATCAATTTCCAGTGTTTCTACACAATACGAACTGAAGTAAACTGACTTTGCAAACGATAAGTAAAACTTAGTTTAGGGTTAGGGTTAAAGTAGATTTTTAGTAAGGGTAAAAATTAAATAAAGAAACAATGCAGTTCGTATTGTGTAGTTTGTTCAGTGAAGTTTGTTACCGTTCGTTATTGCCACTTTTACTTAGCCAAACACAAATATTTTCCATCAGAGTTAGTTTTTGGCAAGTGTTCGCTAATTTAAGAATTAAAAAGGCCCACCCTCAAAATAAAAAATCTAAAAAAAATGTTAAAATTTCTCCCCTATTTATATTTAAAATGAAAAATAAATAAATTTTATGAGTAAAAAAAAAAATGCCCCTACCCCTATTTTCTCGTCTCGAAATTGAGAAACCATACGGTTATACATCTCGATTCACGGCTAACTAGCCAGGAAGTGGATGCTTATTTTATGTTAAATTTATATACGCAAGTGACCCCCCCTTAAAATCTAAAATATTTAATAATTGTAGGCATTTTTAACAAAGGCCAACTAAACAAAAAAAAAATAGGGATGAAAAAAACTAATAGGCAACAAATAAATGTTACGAAAGACAAAATTAGTTACTCTTCTACCTACCTTGATAAGTTTATTTGTGTTTGAAATTTTTGGAAGCGTTTTTTTTTTTCAAAACAAGCCTGATGTACACCTGTTCAGTTAAAACGAAGAAAAATGGCTGAAATTTCACAGAGTCTTGATAATCGCTCAAAAAACGGAAATTAAACAAAATACTGGTAGAACATTAGATTTTCCTATGATTGGTGACATTTTTGACCGATTATCCTCGAGCAAGGCGCATGGCCAGCCATTTTGTTTTTCGTTCTAACTGAACAGATGGACACCAGGTTGATTTTGTAACAAAAACATGCTTTAAACTAAGTTAAAACACAAAAAACGTATCCAGGTAGGTAGAAAAGTAACTTATCTTGCCTGTGGTAACATTTATTTGTTTCCTATTTGTTTTTTGGCCTCTTTTTGTTTTGTTGGCTTTTGTTAAAAATGCCCCTAATTGTTTTTAATTTTTTTTGTGTGATATTCTTCCGGCTGTTTACATGTACTATCAAATAAATCGTTAAATTTTAAGTTTTTTGAGGAGGTAAACTACACCGAGTGTAACAGTAAACATTTATAGATTTTTTATTTTGTTTCTTACAAAACATATTCTACCTTAAACGTAACACCAAGTCCGTGTGTCAAAGAAACAATGTCAATTAAAAATAAAAAAAATAAAAATTATCCCCCTTCTGCCCGAAGTAAGGCTCATAAATTCTAATATGTTTTAATTTTTATAACGCAAATAGGTCACAAATGGATATGCAAAGAATAAATTAATGTTTTTGATGAATATACAAAGTTTATTTTCTGTTTTGTAAGAAAATAAAAAATAAACGCGAATAGATCACAAATGGAATTTTTTTTATAGTTTTGCGAATCTTTATTTTAATTTCTATTAAAGTTTTTTTTATTTGTCAACACGTATAAACGAATTGCGTTATTCAGTGTATAAAAAAAAGCTTCATAATCGCTCTTGAGTATCGAGTTCTAAAACGTAAACACCGTCATCAGACTTTTTTTTATTGTATTAATATCTATTTTAATAAGAATGGCTGCCACGGCGTTTTGTTCGTATCATGAAGAGATTCGAAAGTGATGTTGAAGCCTTTAAACCGTCATTTCGAACGTAATTACTGGCAATTAGAAAAGTTTGGTATTTTCAGGTGTAGTAAACAGAATAAAATAGGGGTGAAAAAACAAATGCGCAAGAAATAAATTTTACCAAATACAATTACTCTTCTACCTACCGATTTGTGTTTTAACTTATTTTAAAGCGTTCATACAGTAATTATGTTGACATGAGTAAACATTCATGTGATTTGTTTTAAAGGCAAAAACATCCAAGATGTTTATAAATAAAAAATACTAAATTTATAATTTAAAAATGTGTATTTTGGGACAAATAGGAAAATATTTCATGAAGTTTATTTTATTTTATTTATTTTCTGTGAAAATAAGATTTTAAATCATTAAGGAAGAAAAATTAGCAAGTTTAATGATATTTATTGAGAGTAATAAAAGAAATTTCAGAGATACGTCAGGAGAAGATAGTTGTTTTTTTCTGCTATAAATATGTTAAGTAATTTTATAATGAAAAATGAGTATCCATTTTTGCGTGCCAATCATGATCCAGAAGTAATGGATTGCAAAAAGTGGTAATACAGAAAGCTTATTGAATATGTTAAGTAATTTTATAATGAAATGTGAGTATCCATTTCTGCGTGCCAATCATGATCCAGAAGTAATGGATTGCAAAAAGTGGTAATACAGAAAGCTTATTGAATATGTTAAGTAATTTTATAATGAAAAATGAGTATCCATTTCTGCGTGCCAATCATGATCCAGAAGTAATGGATTGCCAAAAGTGGTAATACAGAAAGCTTATTGAATATGTTAAGTAATTTTATAATGAAAAATGAGTATCCATTTCTGCGTGCCAATCATGATCCAGAAGTAATGGATTGCAAAAAGTGGTAATACAGAAAGCTTATTGAATATGTTAAGTAATTTTATAATGAAATGTGAGTATCCATTTCTGCGTGCCAATCATGATCCAGAAGTAATGGATTGCAAAAAGTGGTAATACAGAAAGCTTATTGAATATGTTAAGTAATTTTATAATGAAAAATGAGTATCCATTTCTGCGTGCCAATCATGATCCAGAAGTAATGGATTTCAAAAAGTGGTAATACAGAAAGCTTATTGAATATGTTAAGTAATTTTATAATGAAAAATGAGTATCCATTTCTGCGTGCCAATCATGATCCAGAAGTAATGGATTGCCAAAAGTGGTAATACAGAAAGCTTATTGAATATGTTAAGTAATTTTATAATGAAAAATGAGTATCCATTTCTGCGTGCCAATCATGATCCAGAAGTAATAGATTGCAAAAAGTGGTAATACAGAAAGCTTATTGAATATGTTAGATAATTTTATAATGAAAAATGAATATCCATTTCTGCGTGCCAATCATGATCCAGAAGTAATGGATTGCAAAAAGTGGTAATACATTGAATATGTTAAGTAATTTTATAATAGAAAAATGAGTATCCATTTCTGCGTGCCAATCATGATCCAGAAGTAATGGATTGCAAAAAGTGGTAATACAGAAAGCTTATTGAATATGTTAAGTAATTTTATAATAGAAAAATAAGTATCCATTTCTGCGTGCCAATCATGATCCAGAAGTAATGGATTGCAAAAAGTGGTAATACAGAAAGCTTATTGAATATGTTAAGTAATTTTATAATAGAAAAATGAGTATCCATTTCTGCGTGCCAATTATGATCCAGAAGTAATAGATTGCAAAAAGTGGTAATACAGAAAGCTTATTGAATATGTTAAGTAATTTTATAATAGAAAAACGAGTATCCATTTCTGCGTGCCAATCATGATCCAGAAGTAATGGATTGCAAAAAGTGGTAATACAGAAAGCTTATTGAATATGTTAAGTAATTTTATAATAGAAACATGAGTATCCATTTCTGCGTGCCAATCATGATCCAGAAGTAATGGATTGCAAAAAGTGGTAATACAGAAAGCTTATTGAATATGTTTAGTAATTTTATAATAGAAAAATGAGTATCCATTTCTGCGTGCCAATCATGATCCAGAAGTAATGGATTGCAAAAAGTGGTAATACAGAAAGCTTATTGAATATGTTAAGTAATTTTATAATAGAAAAATGAGTATGCATTTCTGCGTGCCAATCATGATCCAGAAGTAATGGATTGCAAAAAGTGGTAATACCGAAAGCTTATTGAATATGTTAAGTAATTTTATAATAGAAAAATGAGTATCCATTTCTGCGTGCCAATCATGATCCAGAAGTAATGGATTGCAAAAAGTGGTAATACAGAAAGCTTATTGAATATGTTAAGTAATTTTATAATAGAAAAATGAGTATCCATTTCTGCGTGCCAATTATGATCCAGAAGTAATAGATTGCAAAAAGTGGTAATACAGAAAGCTTATTGAATATGTTAAGTAATTTTATAATAGAAAAATGAGTATCCATTTCTGCGTGCCAATCATGATCCAGAAGTAATGGATTGCAAAAAGTGGTAATACAGAAAGCTTATTGAATATGTTAAGTAATTTTATAATGAAAAATGATTATCCATTTCTGCGTGCCAATCATGATCCAGAAGTAATGGATTGCAAAAAGTGGTAATACAGAAAGCTTATTGAATATGTTAAGTAATTTTATAATGAAAAATGAGTATCCATTTCTGCGTGCCAATCATGATCCAGAAGTAATGGATTGCAAATAGTGGTAATACAGAAAGCTTATTGAATATGTTAAGTAATTTTATAATGAAAAATGAGTATCCATTTCTGCGTGCCAATCATGATCCAGAAGTAATAGATTGCAAAAAGTGGTAATACAGAAAGCTTATTGAATATGTTAGATAATTTTATAATGAAAAATGAATATCCATTTCTGCGTGCCAATCATGATCCAGAAGTAATGGATTGCAAAAAGTGGTAATACAGAAAGCTTATTGAATATGTTAAGTAATTTTATAATGAAAAATGAGTATCCATTTCTGCGTGCCAATCATGATCCAGAAGTAATGGATTTCAAAAAGTGGTAATACAGAAAGCTTATTGAATATGTTAAGTAATTTTATAATGAAAAATGAGTATCCATTTCTGCGTGCCAATCATGATCCAGAAGTAATAGATTGCAAAAAGTGGTAATACAGAAAGCTTATTGAATATGTTAGATAATTTTATAATGAAAAATGAGTATCCATTTCTGCGTGCCAATCATGATCCAGAAGTAATGGATTGCAAAAAGTGGTAATACAGAAAGCTTATTGAATATGTTAAGTAATTTTATAATGAAAAATGAGTATCCATTTCTGCGTGCCAATCATGATCCAGAAGTAATAGATTGCAAAAAGTGGTAATACAGAAAGCTTATTGAATATGTTAGATAATTTTATAATGAAAAATGAATATCCATTTCTGCGTGCCAATCATGATCCAGAAGTAATGGATTGCAAAAAGTGGTAATACAGAAAGCTTATTGAATATGTTAAGTAATTTTATAATGAAAAATGAGTATCCATTTCTGCGTGCCAATCATGATCCAGAAGTAATAGATTGCAAAAAGTGGTAATACAGAAAGCTTATTGAATATGTTAGATAATTTTATAATGAAAAATGAGTATCCATTTCTGCGTTCCAATCATGATCCAGAAGTAATGGATTGCAAAAAGTGGTAATACAGAAAGCTTATTGAATATGTTAAGTAATTTTATAATGAAAAATGAGTATCCATTTCTGCGTGCCAATCATGATCCAGAAGTAATGGATTGCAAAAAGTGGTAATACAGAAAGCTTATTGAATATGTTAAGTAATTTTATAATGAAAAATGAGTATCCATTTCTGCGTGCCAATCATGATCCAGAAGTAATGGATTGCCAAAAGTGGTAATACAGAAAGCTTATTGAATATGTTAAGTAATTTTATAATGAAAAATGAGTATCCATTTCTGCGTGCCAATCATGATCCAGAAGTAATGGATTGCAAAAAGTGGTAATACAGAAAGCTTATTGAATATGTTAAGTAATTTTATAATGAAAAATGAGTATCCATTTCAGCGTGCCAATCATGATCCAGAAGTAATGGATTGCAAAAAGTGGTAATACAGAAAGCTTATTGAATATGTTAAGTAATTTTATAATGAAAAATGAGTATCCATTTCTGCGTGCCAATCATGATCCAGAAGTAATGGATTGCAAAATGTGGTAATACAGAAAGCTTATTGAATATGTTAAGTAATTTTATAATGAAAAATGAGTATCCATTTCTGCGTGCCAATCATGATCCAGAAGTAATGGATTGCAAAAAGTGGTAATACAGAAAGCTTATTGAATATGTTAAGTAATTTTATAATAGAAAAATGAGTATCCATTTCTGCGTGCCAATCATGATCCAGAAGTAATGGATTGCAAAAAGTGGTAATACAGAAAGCTTATTGAATATGTTAAGTAATTTTATAATAGAAAAATGAGTATCCATTTCTGCGTGCCAATCATGATCCAGAAGTAATGGATTGCAAAAAGTGGTAATACAGAAAGCTTATTGAATATGTTAAGTAATTTTATAATAGAAAAATGAGTATCCATTTCTGCGTGCCAATCATGATCCAGAAGTAATGGATTGCAAATGGGGTAATACAGAAAGCTTATTGAATATGTTAAGTAATTTTATAATAGAAAAATGAGTATCCATTTCTGCGTGCCAATCATGATCCAGAAGTAATGGATAGCAAAAAGTGGTAATACAGAAAGCTTATTGAATATGTTAAGTAATTTTATAATAGAAAAATGAGTATCCATTTCTGCGTGCCAATCATGATCCAGAAGTAATAGATTGCAAAAAGTGGTAATACAGAAAGCTTATTGAATATGTTAAGTAATTTTATAATAGAAAAATGAGTATCCATTTCTGCGTGCCAATCATGATCCAGAAGTAATGGATTGCAAAAAGTGGTAATACAGAAAGCTTATTGAATATGTTAAGTAATTTCATAATAGAAAAATGAGTATCCATTTCTGCGTGCCAATCATGATCCAGAAGTAATGGATTGCAAAAAGTGGTAATACAGAAAGCTTATTGAATATGTTAAGTAATTTTATAATAGAAAAATGAGTATCCATTTCTGCGTGCCAATCATGATCCAGAAGTAATGGATTGCAAAAAGTGGTAATACAGAAAGCTTATTGAATATGTTAAGTAATTTTATAATAGAAAAATCAGTATCACTTTCTGCGTGCCAATTATGATCCAGAAGTAATAGATTGCAAAAAGTGGTAATACAGAAAGCTTATTGAATATAAGGTTGAAAGTTTAACGATGCTAAAATAGATTAAAAGAAAGGTCCGAAGAAGCGAAAAACGAACCCACTTATGAGATCTGGACTGAGAATAGTTATAGGTAATTACAGAGATGTAGTGATGGAACGTATTTGGCTGGTATTTGTTGTGTTTTATATCGAAACAAATCAATATTAATACCTGTTATTTACGGAAAAGTTCTCTTCACGTAGGAATCAGCCTGGGACACCATTTTAAATGTGATTTTAGATGTCTGTATTCTAATCTAGCATTCTGAACAATGATTAAAAGTATTAAGAATAGCCAGACTGCACTGCTAAAATTAGACCATTTCGATAATCTCTTATTGTGAGAATACTTTCACGAGGCCAGGTAGAATGTAAGAGTAATTGAGGGAGCGTTCGTTGTTTATTTTAGAGATTTAGGGTTGTATGTAGGGAATAGGTTTAGTTATAAAATGAAATAATGAAATAGTGAATCAATAATATTTATACCGATTAAGGGATTTACACGGTGATGTGAGTGGGGTAATAGAACTTAATTATAGGAGAGTGAAACCCTTTGCTACCTTCTGTGTGGGATTATCTTTGTATGAAAAACAGTTTATTCTGATTGAATGCAACAATTTGAAAACGGGTACGAAATGTACGCGTAGTTTCGTGAAACCAGCTTTAGGAAGTAGTGTTGGTGTTGAGTTTAATGGTTTTGCATAGGAAATGTCATGTTCTTTACCTACATGGTCTGGAGTGACATGGAAAAATTGTCATTACTTCATGTAATAGATAGTATTTTATCCTCTCACACACACACACACACACACACACACACACATATATATATATATATATATATATATTTATGGAAAATCAAAATAAAGGAAAACCTAAACTATTATTGTGTATTCATTAACGTTTCGTCTTTATTTCAAGACTTTCTCGGGATGATTGGTTCGACGAAATAGCAGACAAATACGAATATTTGTAAAAATAGCAGTAGGAGGAGTTAAGCCAAAAGAGCCGTGTATGAAAAGATAAATTGCGAGCTCAAATAGATGGTAGAAATGGGAGAGATTAAGTTAACTGCAGTAGGTGGTGGAGAAGAATTGCTAGCGGTCGGTGTTATTTAAATCATTAAGAGGGAGGGGGCGTGCGTCATGTATATTGAGCTCAGATAGGTGGTTATCGAAGCAAGAGAGAGGGGCGGTTGAATATCAAGGTAGCATGGGAAAATGGTATAGGAGGGGAGTGGGAAAGAGGAAAATAAGATAAATGCATGAGAATGTAATATATATATATATATATATATATATATATATATATATATATATCATGATTTTTTGGGGAGTACAACATTTTATTATCGTAACTATGAAGGGAAGACGAATTCTATCGTTCATGATTAAAAGTTAATCAAGAAAAAAATGCCAGCCGACCGGTTTCGCCCTCTCTTAACAAAGGCTGTATCGAGGGATTTAAACAAACGAGGGATTTAAAAAAAACGGGATGAAAAGAGAGAGTACAGAAAATAAAATGGCGTTATGTTATATGTACAATGGAGGATTAATCTTAGAGACTGATCACATCTAGTCCCAATAGACATTCCCTTTGCTTGCAAAGAGAGGGACGTTTTATACGAACCTGGATCGTCTCCAAGATTTTTAGATGGTATAATGAGTGAGCATGACTGAGAATGGTGAAGGAGTCAATGCTAAAATTCCTAGCGCACGTCGGGGTTTTAAGTAAATGGTCTGTACTGGAAGACCTGTATGTGTTATTTTGAACATCCGTTGACCGGAAGGGTCCATTCCTGATCTTACTCGGATTGTGCTGTTGGACTCTACTATCCAATCTTAACGTCGTCCTACCCACGTAGTCAGCACTGCAACTACATTTAAAATGATAAATTACATTATTTTTATGGTGCCCCCGTCTTTACGAGAGGACGCCAATAAAGGTTTTGTAGAAAACACAACACGCACATTCGAAGAAAAATAGCAATTTTCAACTGCTGAGCTGATTTGCTTGGCGAATTTCTCACTTACTGTGTCTAACCAAGGTAAACGAATGTAAATCGGACATTTAGTCACTGTATTTGGTTTTATTTCGGAAAAAGTATTTATTTTCCTTTGGATGACTGCCCTAATCACATCAAGAGGATAGCCGTTATTGGACAAAGTATTACTTATAGTTTTAATTTCTTCGTCCAATTTTGATTTTGAAACGAAAGGTAAACTTGATTTGGACATAAACACACAGAGCCCTTATGATTTTTATTTTCTTGATTAACTTTTAATCATGAACGATAGAATTCGTCTTCCCTTCATGCTTGCGATAATATATATATATATATATATATATATATATATATATATATATATATATATATATATATATATATATATATATATATATATATATATATATATATCAATGAAAAATAGATAAAAGGGAAATAAAAATATTATTTATTTCAAGACTTCCTTTGGATGATTAATTTGAAGAAATAGTCGTTAGAATTTAAAAAATGTTATCCGACTGACGTGAAAGGAATTGTTTTGTTATTTTTTCGAACAAAACATAGCCGTCGGAAATTTAAATGCGTAAAATTTTTATAAAATGGAATGGATGTTTTTATGTATTTATTCTTATTTTGTTATTTATTTATTTCACCATCGATATTATATCCAAAGTATGTTCGGAGTGTAGTGCAAAATAGCTAGCCTGGATCTTAATTCAAGTTTTGTTCGGGTAGAATAAGTTTGCTGATTAAAGGAAATAAATTGTAGAAGCTTGTACGTTGTTTAATTTTGTTAGAGTTTATAATGAGTGCTGATTTAAGAAATCTGCGCCGGGATTTATTTTAAATGAATTTAACGAGTCTAGTCTGCCAAAAGTTTAAAATATATCGTGTTGTAATGCATGGGTGAATAGTGCGTTTATAGAATTGTTATTTTTTATATTTATTTTATGTTCATCAAGCCTTTTCTTTAGTTTCCGCTGAGTTTCTCTTACGTGAGATAGTATATATACCTGCATTAGATGTGTTTAAAAAATGTTTTTATATTTGCTTTATAGTTTGTGATATGGTTTGTATTTTCGGAGTCGCATATCTCTATTTATATCAAGTTACGCATGTGTATATGTTATATATATATATATATATATATATATATATATATATATATATATATATATATATATATATATAATTTTATGTATTTAATTCACTTCTAAACTAATTAACTAATCATTAGGATTTTAGAACACAGTTTCTATCCTAAGAGGTCGTAATGTGGGCAATATTTAGTTTAATTTAGTGCCATGAAAGAGGTAAAGAGGGTGGAAACCCTTCATCTAAATACATATACCTCCGAATTTTTTGAAACTTTAAGAATAAGTATCAGACATCAATTAATAAATATCCCAAAAACTTCCTTTTCCTTCGAGCATTTAAAAAGGTTTTGCGAGCATCATATGAGCACAACGTCCCATTTGAAAATCCAAATATTACAGATTAGCATTGAATTTGGTCCATATTCATTAGACACCAATATTCCTTGAGTTTTAATTTCTTTCTAAGACATCTTAAGCTTAAGCCATAATTTTGTATACATTTATTAGAATAAAAATCATGTAATGAATATTGATACGAAATTAGAATTAGGATTCCAGACAGAAGGTTTAGTATTATTATATATTTATTTTAATCTTCATAAACAGACATAAAAGGGGTTTCACTTTAAGAGACATAAAAGGTAATTAATTTTACTTGTCCTGGGACGGGTATTATTCTAGTGTAGTAATAATAACTGACTTATAATGCTTTTAATTCGAATAAAACGTTCATTGATTAATAAAGGCCACCATTTTAGTTGTTTTTATTATATTTTAAAGTTAACATGTTGTTTTTCGCATGATGAAGCGAAATATTTGAGAATCTAAGCGTATACGGGTACTAGCTAATCTATATATTGCTGATCACCGGGAGGGAAAAGGTAAAAGTCACATTAGGTAAAATTATGTGAATATGGAGGTTGTTCAAGTGTAAAGATGCAAAATGGTGCATGCTGTAGACGACAGACCGGTGATGGGAAAATATTTGGCTCTGGGTTCGACTACTCCAAAGTTGATTTCTTTACTTGGAAAAGTTGTTGTCTGTTTAAAATGAGGGTTCATGTTGAGATATCAGATCACTTAAAATCTTGCAGAATTAATGCCCACTTCAGATAAGAGACACCCTGGGCAGTAAGTTTTTATGTCCAGTCATAAAACAACCCATGATTTTCAAATAGGCTGCCTGTGTGGCCTACTCCCAAATGACAGTCATATCTATATATAATCCAGGAAAACGGGTAGAGAAGTTCCGTTAGGTGTCTGTTGGTCTGAGAGAAAGGGCTAGGTCCCTGGGACTTAAGCTGAAGGACTGTTTGTGTTCCGCTCGACTGGGGTTGTTTGTTTCAAACGGGTTCTGGGTATAGTAAGAAATTTAAGCGGACAGGTATGTCGTTTTGTGTTCGTTTAGGATTTAGTGTTGTTCGGTAGAGATATCAACTATGAGTGTAACTTCACAAAATAAAATCCTGTTACTTGTTTTAAAACTCAAAGTTGTACTCCGTTTTGGAACGGCACTCACTGACACACCACACACTAAATTCGAACAAGCACAACGAGCAGACGATCACGGTCTGTACAGTGAACGCACACAGACCCAAGTTTACACTACTACGGAGATGTTCTTCTCATCTGAACCAAACGAAAACAACAACAAAAATGATAAAACTACAATATAAAAAGAACAAAATGAAAGATTGGGGCATTTGTTGGCGCAATTTCTGAGGCACTCCCTCGGATATTTTTTACTTCCGGTTACGTAAATTCAAAACTCATCTGGCGAAGTAAAACATTAAAAAGAAAATAATAAAAAGAAAATAAAGAACGATAAAAATATCCCAGACTTTTCTATTCAATGAGATTTGATTATTGTTTGACAACGACTCCTATTCTTATTCGTTTTATGTTTTTCCTATTTTCTAAGCAAACGGCATGTTAAAAATTGGACGATGAGATGAAATGTAAAGAAGCTTACAGGTTGAAAACAAAAATTGGATGAATAAAAAATCTATGAATAGATTTAAAAAAAAGTTTGGTTGGATCTAAAAACTTTGATTCTGTGAATTCAGGCTTTCAATTTTGTCTTCTCTAAAGAAAGGGTTATTTGGTTATGTGAGATTCTAGAAAAAACGTTTAATTCGAAGTTCACAGAAAGATACATTCAATCATTGTTATAATAATAAGGATTAGTTGAATACTCGATATATATATATATATATATATATATATATATATATATATATATATATGATGATGTCTGTGTGACCCGGGTTCGCGCACTGTGACCGTCTGAGATTGTTATTTCCCTGTGCTGATGAGAGCCGTTAACTCGAAACGATGTCGTATGTAGGTAAAATATTAAAAATATATAATTTAATATATATATATATATATATATATATATATATATATATATAATCTCCTTTCATGAAGGGATGAAAGCACAGGTCGTTTCCAATGGGGAAACCTCAGAGCTTTTTGAAGTAACCAACGGTACGAAACATGGTTGTGTGATGGCACCTGTGCTGTTTGCATTGTTCTTCTCGGTGATGCTTCGGCACGCATTCGCTGATGAAAGCACAGGTGTTAAGTTTCAATTCCGAACCACAGGTGGGCTCTTTAACCATCAGCGTTTTAAAGCCAAAACCTTGGTTCGAGAGGCCATCATTCGGGACCTTCTCTTTGCAGATGATGCTGCCCTGGTCGCGACTTCTTTTGAAGAAGCTCAGAATCTTTTGACAAAATTCTCAGGTGCATGTAGGGCTTTTGGTTTAACAATCAGTTTAAAGAAGACTGAGGTGGTCCATCAACCATGCCCTACCCCTAAACAAGTTCAAGGAGGGAAACAAAATCAGCCTGTCCATGAATTTCCATTAGAAAAACTCAAAGTGGATGGCAGACCAATGAACTATGTCAAAAACTTTACCTACCTAGGTAGCAAAGTTAATTCTGCTGCTTCACTTGATGATGAAATCGTAAACCGAATTGCAAAAGCGGAAAATGCCTTCGGAAAGCTGAAACATCGTCTTTGGAGTAGCAGAGGCATTAAGTTGAAGACACAAATCAATGTGTATAGGGCTGTAATATTGACAGGTCTTCTCTATGGATGTGAGGCTTGGACGCCTTACCGGCATCACATTCGCCAATTGGATGTGTTCCACATGAGCTGCCTTAGGACCATATGCGGACTTAGTTTGAAGGACAAAGTCGCTAACACCGATCTTTAAAACAGATGCCATATTGGTGGAATTGAAAGTTTCCTGTTGCAGTCTCAATTGCGATGGGCTGGTCATGTAGCAAGAATGGACGAAGGGAGGATACCTAAAGCACTGATGTACAGTCAGTTAGCTTGTGGTAACAGGAATGTTGGTCGGCCCTTGCTGAGGTACAAAGATAAATTGAAAGATGCACTGACGGCAATTGGAGTACCCCCCAAAAACTTTGAAGACTGTACAAAAGACAGGAAGACATGGCGAGCAGCTTGTTGCATTGGACTGGAAAGATTCAACGAGACCTGTGTGGATAATATGAGAACTGCCAGAGTTAGGCGAAAAGCTAGAGAGAGTGCTCCACACCTGGCATCCGATTACTCACCCTCTTGCACTGTCTGCGGCTTTCCTTGCAGGTCTCTTGCCGGACTCAGGTGTCATGAACGATCTAGACACAAATGAAAGTTGTTGGAACCTCATACGTCGCAATCGACGGGAGAGTCCATCATATATACTATATGAAGCTCCCCCCTGGATAGAGCTTATTTGTAAGGATATCGCCAGCTTTAAGGCATAGCTTATTAGGTAAAAATAATTCGAGCACTTGCAATGTTTACATTGAGATATTACTTCATTCAGTCAGTGTCGTATGATAGCGTAGGGGTAGGAGCGCCGACTGTCAGCTCGACGATTGAGTTTCAATCCCGGCCGCAATGAAGAGCTATGATACAACGAAACAGTCTGTATGTGGATGAGTATTTGTAAGGATATCGCCAACTGCCATTAGCTTCAAGGCATAGCTCATTAGGTAAAAATAATTCGAGCACTTGCAATGTTTACATTGAGATATTACTTACATTCAGTCGTATGGTAGCGTAGGGGTAGGAGCGCCGACTGTCAGCTCGACGATTGAGGCACTAACTGGTCTAGCGGCACTGAAGAGCTGTGATACAGTGAACCAGTCTGTATGTGGATGACTTTATATATATATACTACCGGAACCCGTCGCCCGGCGTTGCACGGGAGAAAGTACTACCTATTGCATGACGCCATATAAAAAAAAACGGCGTATTGTTGTTTCTCCCCCCCCCCCTCTACCGTGTTGGCGAATGCTATAAATTAAATAAAAAAGAAAAAAGTGGTAGAGTAGGATGGAATCGAACGCTGAAACTAGCGATAATGACATCTGCCTTCCTAACGACTGCGCCACCGTTTCGAGTAAAAAATTCATGTGAAAATAGGTCAATTAAGCTAAGCTTTATTATGGGCATGCGTGTTATGTAAAGATTCAGCAATGACACGGTTTATGTCATTTGTAGATGATGAAAATGATGAGAATGACTGGATTTCTATCTATAATATGCGTGTTAAAGGTGTATGATTTGGAAAATGTAAATGTATCGGTGTCTACCAGTATCTTGGTGCTTATTGAATTGAATAGGAAGTTGATTCGATCAAGGAATTGTAGCCGCCATGTTGAATGAATAAATTTGGCAGGAACTGTGTTCGTTAATCCCGGAATGAATATAAATGTAAAAGTCATAGGTAGAATTTGAAATAACGTAATCTGATATTCGTGGAAAATCATCGGAGTGAACGGGAGCGGTCATTAAGTCTTTGCGTATTGCTTAAAATTATGTAGTAAATTAATACCAGGAAAATAATAAATAAGAACTGGGTGTTTTGTGAAAATTAAACTGTGCTTATTAGTTCCCGGTGTCAATGAGTAGAGTGACAGTACAGAATAGTTAGGGAGAAAAGTTTTACTACCACCTATATGGAGTTGGTTTTTCGGAGAGACGTGGATGGTGGGCCAAATGTAACATTTAGTGTCATGTAGAAAAAAATAATAACAAATTTACTAAAACACGCTCGAGTGAATAAGTGTAGTGTAGTGGTGAGTTTAGTAGCCTGCGATGCATGTGGTTATTTTCCTATACTCCGAGAAGGTACAGGGAAAAAACGTCTCTACTTATATATATATATATATATATATATATATATATATATATATATATATATATATATATATATATATATAATTAAGTTTTGTTTGAAAAGTAATGGGACTGGGGTCACAAACAATTTATTACGATTTCAAACAACTAACATACGTTTTTTCCGCATTTAACATAATTCCCTGCTGGTGATACCAGATCAGGCTGCCCTGTGGCTCCCTGAGGAGCCTCCTCTTAATTACCATTGCTCCCAGGTCCACCCTGACCCGGAGTGGTAGTACCTGTTAGGGTCCCAACTATGGGTTAAATAGAAACAGATATTAAAAGGGGAAAGAAACAAAAAAGAGAAGAAAACAAGACCAGATTCGGCATTAAATAACCCAAAAAGGGTTGATATGCCGTAAAACAAAACTACCAAACCATACCAAACCATAATTCCCTGTCATTGCTCAACATGTCTGTAATCAAACCTCTCATTTTAGTTTCCACGATTTCAAAACGGGTCAACTTGATGTTACTCTTGGGCCTGCAAAAAAAAGCAAACAAGTCACAGGAAGCAAAATAAGGTGCCTATTGAAATTGTTCTTGTATGGGGATATTCTTTTCGGCCAGTCTCGCTGAATGCTCAGGACCATGCCCCTAGTAGTTTGCAAAATCGATTTTATTATCTGTCAAAGTAAGAAAGAGTTCTTTGAATAAGCCCCTCGCCAGATGTGACAGCAGTACTTCTCCCTTTTCCCTTAGGTGACACGCACATTGAATTGCCTTTTTCGTAAGAGGGAAGTTTCTAAGGAATATTAAATTCACAAACGGTCCCTAGTCGCATGTGTATCCTTCTCATAGGAGATTATTTTAACGACGTTAGTTCTTTGTTGAGATGTATCGTCGTCGTCTTACATACAGCGCTTGATATTCCCAAATGGTCACCCATCTGGTTCTGGCCAGGTTATACCTTCGCTTAACTTCGATGATTCAACGTTATTATGCCGTATCAGCAGTGCTCCATCTCAGGACATATCTGTTTATTTTGTGTTTTAAATTTCATCAAAGTCAGAGGTAAGTTTATTTGATGTGTCGGATTTATATGCTCCTTCTTCGGGATTTAGAATAAACACACAGAAATAACATACAAAAACACAGCACAACAAATCAAAATGGCCGCATAGAAAGGTTAGGAGACTCTTAAAGTAATTTTAAAATTTCAGAAGAACTTTTATTTTATTTGCTTTTCTTTAATGTTTTTGTTACATCACGACAAAACAGAAGCTGTTATAAATCTAAATTTTGAAAGAAAATTTTTTTTAAATCGACGAACGATTCCCCAAAATAAACTTTTCAGAAAATAAGCATTATGATAACTATAAAAACTTAGGCTAAAATAAGTACTCATATAGGAGAAACATATCTTTTAATCCTATATAATTGAAACGCACAAGCCACGCCCCAAAACCAACATCTAAAAATAGATTCTAACCTTACCTTAACGCTAACTTTACCCAACAAAATTTCGACATGACTGAAAAAAGTAGGTCATGAGTGTGTGAGCGCACTGCGCGTAATTGGCGCGCTATTTTTGTTGCAGAAATCATTTATTTTGAATCAGTATAAAAGACCTCAAATATGTACAATTAAAACACCGTTCCACATATGATCATTTTTCTTTTTACAAATCTTCTGTATACTATCGGCGAAGATGAGGTTATTACATTTTGTATTCGCACGCCTGATAACTTAAAAAGAAATTCCACAAGAAATATATGTGCACAGAAAATGTTTCAATTTTATAGAGTTAAGCCTCAAATATTCAGAAGCTTTTTTTCGTCTTTTATTTATATAGAAGCAGGTCTACCCGGCGTTGTCCGGTGGAGAAGTAAAGCATTTATTCTTATCAATAACAATTGATTTCCTACTGTTGTCACACGTGAAATAAATATTACCGTAAAAACCGAAACAACTGATCGAGGTAAATTTTTTTAAAACAACAACAAAAAAAAAACAACAAATATGTGAGTTAAGTTTAACAACAACAAAAAAAAAAAACAACAAAAAAACAACAACAAATATGTGAGTTAAGTTTAACAACAACAAAAAAAAATACGCGAGATAAATTTTACTTTAAAAAACAAACTAATCCGCCTTCTCCTTCCTGAATTTCTGAATAAAGCGGCGTAGATTAATTCCAAGTTTGTCACAAAAATATAAAGAACAAGAGAATATTTTTTCTATTAAAAGATAAATTAATTTTGTCCTTTATTTCTTTGTCAATTTTTAAGATTAAGGCTCTTCTTCTTTGCCCATAAATATTAAATTTCAAAACTTGATTTTTTTTCTTTACTATTACTAATTAGTATTAAGATTAAGTGTCCCTATCTTTGCCCATAAAAAAATCTACATACGTGATTATTGAAGAGAGCCGGATACACGTACATTAACTTTTATCATATAGATTTATGTCCACGTCACGTCGAAAATGGCTTTCGTGTTACTAATTCATGCTGATTGCTTGAAACGCAAATGTGTACTTAATGTAGGAAAATACGATAAAAGTCACTAATTATACGTCAGTAATCATTGGACATGAAACGTCTTAATGAGGAGGAAACATATTTATTTCGTTGCGCGTAGTTTTGAGGGAAAAATAAAACAAAAGAAAAAATACATTCAGAAGCGACTTTGTAATTACTTCCGCCAAGATTGTTTTATAAATAATAGTTTATAATTATTTCATTATAATTATGAGGTACGATGTTGTTGTAATGCGCATTATTTACGTATGTCGAACGGTTATCCTCATTGCTGATGTTAGTATATTCACAAGGTTTCAGCCGTTTGCACCTGCCACTTGATCACCTATCAAACGGAACAACCTGCAGATGTGAGACAGGGAGTTACAAGCCGAGTAGACAAATGCAGCTGAGACAAAAGACACTTTTCGCTTGTCTCATAGACTCTCCGTGTCCTCACCACGGATATATAAAGCCCTAATATCGGCCTTTTGGCCAAGATCAAAGTGTAGTATCTGTTCCGATGGATACTGCACCCTATAGACTGGTATTGTCTTGGCCTTCGGGGCTTGATTTACGCCGGTCTGTGAGTTTGTCCTGTGCAGTTCTAGGAGGTCCACCCTCCCAGGCTTTGCCTCCCCTCTTTGGGGAGGAGTAAGTTTATTGCTTACTGCCTGAGGCTCCCCTACCGGTGAATGCCGACGGGGCTGCCCAGGAAATTTTTAATGGCCAGAATGCTCACCTTCTCGGGCGATCGCTTCTCGGCCTTTTGGCTAAGATCAAAGTGTAGTATCTGTTCTCAGTTGCGACACTTTCATTTTACCCAGAGTCCAGTGATCAGCTACCGGGCCTATTGGCAAGGTTAAAGCTTGTACCATTGACCAAGCCCCCCTTTGGGGCTTTTGTCTGCTCCCCCTTTTGGGGAGTTTTTTCACTTTTTTCTCCCCCTTTTGGGGATTTTTTCTCTTTTCCTGTTATTTCTGTCTAACTCCTCCCCCGTTGGGGAGGCAGCTCCCCGTTGGTAGAGCTAGGTCTCTCTATTTAGTTCCTCCCCATCTTGGGGAGGCAGCTCCCCGTTGGTAGAGCTAGGTCTTTCTTGTGTTTTAATTTTTTATTAAATTCTTTTTCAGAGTCTGACTGCTTGTCCCAACTTAAGCAGCCGGCAGGGTCGGGGAAGACTCACGTGCCTTTTGGCGACGGTCTCCCTGATTCCGAATCGGCGGGTTGTGGACAGCAGACAGACCCAGTTGCGATGGAGGCCACCTGGGTCTCAAAAGCCAGAGCTGTCTTGGCTAAAGACAGCGAGAGGGGTGTGGCCGCGAAGGGCACCCCTGTGAAAGTGGGCTGCACGGACGTGTGCGCCCCAGTTGCGAGTTCGGGGGTTGTCACGCCAAGCGGCACTCCAGTCCGGTCGGAGGGTGGCACACCCGAGTGCCCCCTAGGAGGTGTAGCCCCGCAGGGCACCTCCGGATCCTTGTTGGGGAGTGTCGTGCCGTGCGACACTCCAGTCCGGTCGGCGGGTGGCACACCCGAGTGCCCCCCAGGAGGTGTAGCCCCGCAGGGCACCTCCGGATCCTTGTTGGGGAGTGTTGTGCCGTGCGACACTCCAGTCCGGTCGGGGGGTGGCACACCCGAGTGCCCCCAGGAGGTGTAGCCCCGCAGGGCACCTCCGGATCCTTGTTGGGGAGTGTCGTGCCGTGCGACACTCCAGTGTCTGATGACGGCCCAGATTTGGTGTTTGGGGATTTCGAGAAAATCCCAGGGGTTATCCTTTCTCATGAGGAGTTTTTTGCCGGGTTTGACAATACTCCTTTTGAATCCGTTGCAAGAAATACAAAAGCCCCTTTACTTAGAAAGTCCCAATCACTGGATTTGAGGGTGGCACAGGGCCGGTACGACCCTAAATTGTTTTTCGAGTGCTCCTCGGGGGGTTCTTCATCGGCGGAGTCGGAAGGAGAGAGCCTTAGCAGGAAGAAGGAGAGGAAGGGAGTGCCAAAAGTCCGGAGCAGGCCGTCCGTCACAAAGCTCCCAGCCAAAACCAAGCCGGAGACCACTACAGTCCAAAAAGACCCCGGAAGACTATAGGGAACTCTTCAGGGGAAAGTACAAGGAGTACACCGAGGGCAGTACCATTCGACTTGTCCCGGGTACTCTGGAGAACCTGAAGAGGAGAATAGTCTCCCTGGTGACAACAGATGCCAAACTCAAAGGAACTCACTGGAGTCACCAGGGACAAAATGTTCCGGATGCTGGTGGACCTCAAGATACCGGCGACCTACATCACAAAGAGGTCCTATGCGATGTGGGACATCCTGCTCCCAACCCAGCAGGAGGCGGAAAAGGTGGCAAAAGGAGACTTTGGCTGGAAAGACCTCCAATTCAAACCGGAGTACCTCGAAAAGAGGAGGACGAACGTCACCATTCTCGGCGTCCCATGCTGTGTCAGCGCTGACCATTTAGGCGCAATAATGTCACAGTATGGAGATGTCGAAGAGGTTATTCCGGTCCGTGGCCCCCGCAACATCCAAACGGGGGAATTCAAATTCCGTATGAGGTTGGAGCGTGCGGGTTTCCAAAAAATTCCTGCCCAACTCAAGTGCGAGAGCTGGACGATGTCCATCATAGTGGAGGGACGGAGGCCACATTGTTGCATTGCCAGACGCCGGGCCATATGTCCAAGGACTGCCCCAGGAGAAAGACCCCGGCACCCGTCCCAGCCAAAGCTCCAGCTCCAGTGGCAACGGAAAAACCCAAAGCACCCGTTCCAGCCAAAGCTCCAGCTCCAGTGGCGGCAGAGAAACCCAAGGCACCCGCCCCAGCCAAAGCTCCAGCTCCAGTGGCGGCGGAGAAGCCTGAGGAGGAAGGATTCAGCCCGGTAACCTCCAGGAGGGGAAAGAAAACCCTCCCTAACAAAAGGAAGCTCCAACAGTCATCGGAGTCAGAGGAGGAGCCAGCGGCCAACGAAGAGAGGATGGCAGTTGAGGGGCCGGTAGAGCCCAAAGAAAAGGACCCGAGGGCCAAAAAGATCAGGGAGGCCGAAGACTGTGGGTCTGCTCCGACTGTCCAGGCACCAACACTTCCCGGGGGTACAGGACTCCACTCCTCTCTCCAGAACACCCATAACGGCCGTTGCGGAAGCAGCAGGGACCAAAGAGTCCGCCCCAGCAAAGACGCCCCCTCCTCCACCAGCTAGAAGGCAGGTAAGGACAAAGAGGTCCCCTTTCCTGCCGGGGGAGAGGATTTGTGCAACCAACGCCTCCCAGGTTCACCCAGATCTAAGTGCGAGGCAAAGGCAATACCTCAAACAAATGCAGGCTTTCACCCATGTGAAGGGAAAGCGGGTGGAGAGCCCCCAGAAGTTCCGGGAGGCCCCCATGATGACCACCTTCCTGAGAGAGAACAAGGGGAGCAGGACAAATGCTCTCTGGAGGATGGTTGAGGAAGGGAAAACAGCATTCCCGGGCTTCAAACTAATAAACGAGGAGCACCCTTCCCTTAAAAAATTATCGTTCCAATGTCCGGGGAGGGTCCCTGTTTATGTTCACCCCTCTTTCTTTCGAGCCCTTAAACTAACCTTCCCCTTGGACGTGGGAGGTTTGGCACGAGACGGACGGATTTCGTCCGAACTGCTGACCGGCAGTCTCGGTCAGGCCTTCGGCGTCCTCACTCCCGAGGATTTTAGCCCCGATTGTGACACTAACTGATGGGGATCACAAATTTGAACTTGGCTTGTTGGAATGTGAGGGGCATGAGATCCCGAGGCAAAGCTGCTCGCGTTCTAAGGGATCTCGTGGCCCGTAAGGTAGATGTAGCTGCAATTGAAGAGACCCACTTCTGTTCGTACGGGGATTGTGATGTGCTGACTGACGACTTTGACGTCTACTCAGCATATGGCGATGTTCGTAGGAGTGGCATCTCGGTGATGGTTAGACGCAGCCTGTCGGCGAACGTTAGCGTTGTTCATACGGATGCGGCGGGGCGGCTGGTCGTGGTCGATGTTGCCGTCGAAAACAGTAAGTTTCGGATCGTTGCGGTTTATGCGCCTAACATTGCTGGCGAGAGGGTTTCCTTTTTTCGACGATTGGAGGCGTTCCTCGGGGGTCCGGAGCGAGTAGTTTTAATGGGGGACTGGAATGCCATCCTAGACCCCAAGATAGATAAGGTCGGTGGGAATAGAGGGTCGGCGTGGTGTGAGAGCAGTCTGTCTGACCTGATGGCCTCGTGCGATCTTGTCGACAGATTTCGTGTCGATCACCCAGGGCGGGAGATGTGGACGTGGTATACTAGCGCGGCCTTCTGTCCGAGTACCTACTTGGACAGAATGTTAGTTAGAAGAGGCGACATAGATTTCTTATCTTGTCCCACGTTCACTATGTTAGGACATTCGGACCATAAATTAGTTATGGCCCGTCTGAACTTAAGCGATAGGCCTAAGTTGGCTGGGTACTGGAAGTTTAATACCTCCTTGCTGGAGATACGAGACTTCCGGGAACAGCTGACGTTACTACTTCAGCAGGGATTAGTGGGGGTGGTTATCGGGAGTAGATACTGGGTCAAAACTAAGGCTCGTGTTAGAAGCTTTTGTATCCGCTACAGCCAGCGCCTCGCTCAAGATAGGGCTAAGACACAAAAGCAGGCAGAGGATAAGATGACCCGGGCGGTGGCGGGGGGATCCCCTAGAGATAGCCTTAATTACGGGGGACCTCAATCGCTTGGCCAGCGAGCGATATGAGGGACAAGTAGTTAGAGCTAGGTTAAAGAAAGTCTCTAACGAAGCCGTGAATGTTGACGCTGTTGAGCGTAAGGCTGCTTTACGTCGTGGCTCGGACGGGTACATTCTAAAGGTGAAAAACCTGAAAGGACATACCCTGGTATCGACTCGTGAGATTTGTGAGGGTTTCCGTGAGCATTTGGAGGAACGCTTCACCCAACTGCCCAGACTCCGCGGCCAGGAGTTTGACAGCTATTTGGCTGACTCGCCCCGCCTCGAGGCGGCTCGAGAAGCTGGCTGTGATGGCAGGATTACGGAGGGCGAGATCGTTACTGCGTTGAAGCAGGTCGGCTTGAACAAATCTCCAGGACTCGATGGTCTGCCGTACGAAATGTATTTGAGGCTGTCGCCCATGTTTGTCCCAATTCTGAAGGATGTGTTTAACCACTGGTTTGCTCAGGAGTCAATTCCTGGACAGGTAACCAAAGGAGTGGTCACATTACTGAAGAAGGGGGACCAACCTGGTGGGGGTAATTTAGACGATTACAGGCCCATAACTCTGCTAAACACAGAGTTAAAGATTTTGGCCCGCGTTCTTGCGAACCGCCTGCAGGTTGTTATCGGTGATTTGATCAAGCCTGAGCAGAACTTTGCTGTGAAGGGGAGGTCGATTCAGAACAGCATTTGATTCGCATGATCATAGAGGGGACAGAAGACGACGCTGAAGCCGCGCTGATCAATTTAGATCAGTCCAAGGCTTTCGATAGGGTCGACCATGGTTTCCTGAAAGCTGTTTTAGCGGCTGCCGGTTTTGGTCCGGACTTCCGCAGGTGGATCTCCATTCTGTATGACTCGCCGACGGCAGTGGTGCAAGTCAATGGAAAGAGGTCGGAATCGTTCGTTGTTTCTCGGTCGGTACGTCAGGGTTGTCCGCTGTCGCCCCTGCTCTACATCCTGGCGTTGGAACCCTTCCTTCGCAAATTAAGGGATCAGGCGACTACACCAGTCCTGCGCGGAATCGCTATCCCTTCTCGCAAAGCGCGAGTCAGGGATTCCGCGTTTGCCGATGATGTCACCGTTTTCGTGTCGAGCCGTACTGACATTCGAACGGTGATTAAGGCGCTCGCTCGGTACGAAGAAGTGACAGGGGCCATAGTCAACCGCAGCAAGTCGAACGGCCTGCGGTTGGGTGCCTGGAGCGGAGAGACCGCTCTTCCAGGTGACTTCAGCTGGTCGGATGGCCCGGTTCGAATCCTCGGCGTATGGTTCGGGCCGGGCCTCCAGCTGGAAAAGAACTGGTCGGAAGTACAGACAAAGGTCGAATCGTCGGTCCAGGCTTGGATTCGAAGGAAGCTTTCCTTAAAGGGCAAAGCGGAGGCGTGCGCCACTTACGTCTTCCCTCTCATCCTTTACCGGCTGTCTGTACTACCACTGCCTGCGGCCCGCCTTCACGCTTTCACGCGCTTGCTCTTCTCGCTTCTTTGGAAGGGCCGGAAGGCGTACGTCCGCAGACAGGTCTGTACTCAAGTTCCGAGTGTGGGAGGCTTGGGGATGCCTGACTTGGCAAGTCATCGACATGCCGAGAGACTGGCTTTCCTGAGTCGGACTTTGATGGAAGACACTCCGTGGGTCCCTGCGGTCGGGAGCGCCTTTCCCAACCTCATACCCGACCTCTCGGTCGAAGGTCGACGTAGGCCGAGAGGGGAGCCCTTGTTCTTCACCGAATGCCGGGCCGCGCTTAGAGCGTTGCCGGGGTCCAGTAACCTTGCCCGGTCTAGGAAGAGACTATATCGGGATCTAGTGGAGGGTACCGCTTCGGACCCACTTGAGGAGCGGCTTGGATGGTCGAGGGAGGAGGCCCGCTCCCAGTGGAGTTGGGCGCCGGGCCAGAGTTATCTCAACAATTCTGAGTATTCTCTGACCTGGCGACTGGTTCGGAACGCACTGCCCCTCTATGGCAGATTACGCAGAGATGGCTTAAGGGACGTCCCCTTATGCCCGCGCTGTGAGGACGACGAAGAAGAAACGGCCGAGCACGCCTTTTTCACCTGCAGCAAAGTTCGACGTCTCTGGGAATATGTCGGAGAGGTGACGGCTCGCATCGACGCCGAGCAGCCGATGGTCCTGGATGTCGCATCTGTCATCAACAACGCAGCTCCGCAATGGACGGGGGAAAAACGAATGGTGTTTCTGACCATCCTAGCCGTAGCGAGACTAGTAACGTGGGTTACACGTCTTGATGAGGTTCATGGGGTTGGATCGGTTTCAGATCGCGATCTGGTAGTTTACTTTAAACATCAACTTAAAGTGAAAATCAGATGCGATTGGAAGCGATTACATCGCATGGATTTCAATAGGAGATGGGTGCATGACACTAGTTTGTGCATCCGACGAGGCGCCAAGTTTGAGTTCGTGTTCCCTCCATAGTTATGGCACACGCGGTACTGGGTTCTACGGAACCCACCCCTGTAGACTTTTTTTAATTAAAAGAGCAACTCTTAACTAGTAGGAATGAGAGATATCCTGTCCCTATATTATTTTTGCCGGCACTAGAGAGCTTCCAAAGATTCCCACTTCCATTTTTTACTTTGTCCCCGGTCGCTTGAAACCTTTGGCATTACCATCTTGGAAGCCGCCATCAACCCCAGATCCCATTCCCGATGTTATTTTTGAATACCCCTCTTTTAAATTCCCACTCCCATTTAGGGACTGACCCGCTTGTTTTCGGTCTTGGGCCGGAAAACAGCGGGTGGTCCAACACTTAGCAACGAGGGAAAGACGGGCCATACTAACCCCCCTTTTTATCATTTTATTTGGTTCTTTATTTTTCTTTCTTTTTGGGTGTTTTTAATCTTTTTTCCCACTCCCACGATAATTATCATTTACAACGTCAATTTTTTGGGATATGTTAAGTAGGGATCCATCCACAGAGTGAATGCGGTATTTTGGTGCAAGAATCTGGTTAAGAGTAAGCAAAAGTTTTTATTTTCTGTTTTTGTTGTATTTTTTGTTGAAAATAAAAAATGTTAAAAGCTTGTCTCACTTATCCCCGACCCCCCCCTCCCCCTACATCCCGGGCGCTATGCCTAAGGTCTGGTGAGTTCCCAAGGTTTGTAAAATCTCCATCTGTAGATAAAGATTGAGGTTGTCCGAGGGAATTCACCGGCCTAAATAACTTCTCGGGCGCTAGCT
>OY744536.1:49103185-49158185 GCA_963556195.1 Sepiola atlantica | reverse complement strand
AGGAAGAGTTAAAAACGAAATAAAATAAAAATAAAGAGTAAGAGAAAAAGAAAAACAGGAATAGCAAAAGTAGACAAAAACAATTTAGTTCCATTTAGAACTCCGCCATGTTTTCTTTTGGATATGGCATGGCTGCATGTAATATATTTTTCACCTTACGTGAACAAATATATTCAGCAATTACCGAGTTGAAGAATCCGAGCAAATCTAAAACCGAAGAGTCGCAGGTATTTCCTTTTCTCCCACGAAATCGCCCAAAGCAGAAACAGTCTAACCAGATCGAAACGATAGCAAGCTATTAGTGGCATAAATTTCCTTCCCCATTTCGGTAAGCCGTTTGGCATTATAGATTTCCCCTTCGCCCACGTCTTACTTTTGCAATGGTCATTTGACGTGAATCGAGTCTGCTCCATTTTCAAAAGAGTTGCAGTGAACGAATTCTGCGTTGGTGACTGTCGTAAAAGTTAATGTCGTCTGCTTTTTGTAAGGCCGTTGGTCGACGAGACAATGACTCTCATTTTTAGCTTCGATTAACTCTTAATGGATTTGCTTGCAGTTTATTTTGAACGTCACATCTTATCTCTTTCGTATAAATCAGTGAAACCACACATACAATAACGCGCCCAAACACACATAGAGACACACGGATATACATCTCTCTTTCTCTATCTCTCCATATATATATATATATATATATATATATATATATATATATATATATATATATATATATATATATATATAAAGATTGATAAAAGAAGAGGGATAAACATGTACGAATTACAAATTTATTTCAACTTCGATTGTTCAATGCAAGGTATACCCGGTAATAAAATTATGTTTATTATTCTTTCCTTAAGCCAAGGCTTTTCAAAGATTAAAATCTAATCATCAGAGGAATAACATAGATAGATAAGTTGGCAGTAGAAATGCCAAAATTCATTTTATTTTATTTTCATTTTATTTTATATATATATATACATATATATATATATATATATATATGTATATATATATATATATATATACATATATATATATATACATATATATATATACATATATATATATATATATATATATATATATATATATACATATATATATATATATATATATATATATATATATATATATATATATATATATGTGTGTGGGGGGGTGTAAGGTATGAAACTAAAAGTAGAATGTATACTTTCATAAATTTGACCCTATCGTGAATTTATTAAACCTCTATATAGAGCAATTATAAAGATAACTGAAAAAAGAGAAATAAGAAAATATAAGAATGACAAATCTATTTAATCTTCAGTTGTTCAATGCAAGGTGTATTCAATAAAATCATGGTTAGTTTTTCTTTCCTTAAGCCAGACTTTTCAAAGAATGGTATCTTATTATCAGGGTAATTACAAAGATAGATAAGTTGGCGGAGAATAGGCACAAAGTCATAATTTTAAAAATTTGATAAAGTTATGAAAAGTAAATGTGAGTGTGCGAGAAGGTTGTCAAAATGCAAAAAGGTGCCCAATTGAAAAAGTGTCCAGTGACAAAGTGTCCAGTGAAGAAGTCAATGGGGTCAAGTACTGTAAATCCAGATGTAAATTAATCTCACATTTTTCAATACTTTTAGAATTGTTGAAATTTCAATACTGTTTTATCCGATTGTTTGGCTTGCCTAGTATCAATGGTAATTTGTATTCATATTTATATAATTGTAGTAAGCTCGTGTGTATGTGTTTTGATGTCTGTTTGATGTATCTGATGTTCATATTCTATTTTTACAGAATTTGGTTTGTACTGATGTTATGATGATGATGTATGATTTTATAATTATTTGTAAAATGAATTTGACCATTATTTTCCTATTATCAGTTTTGATTAAAAATAAGTATAAAATTAATACGTTTTAATAAATACCTGTTTAATTTTTTAATTAACTGATTTGAAAAACAATTAATTTATTAAAACTCCAGTTCACTTCAATAGATCGATCATTCTAATTGATTAGATAGATGATTTAAAAAAACCTGTGCAATTTGTGATTAGAAAAATAAATTCTGTTTGTGCCTTTTAAGGGTTGCTTGTAACTTCACTATCCAGGTAGTATATATAAAATTTAAAATACTAATTTATAAGTATAATTACTAGTGTGTGTGTATGTGTGCTACTGTGAATTGTCTACCCTGTAATCTGTGTGTGTATGTAATATAAAATATACGGTGATATGTGTATGTATTTCAGCTGTGGTTTTGACCATATATAGCCGACGGTGGTGTGTATGTTAATCTTATCTGTGCTTGCTTGCTTTTGTGTCAAGACTTATGTGTGTAAATATACATTCTGTTTGTGCGTGTGCATATATGGGAGATTGCTAGGTGGTAAGAAATATTTGGGCTGATTTGCGCGTATGTTATTCCTTGTATGCGTGTATACATATTATGTCTACGCATGTATACGATTGGCGAGTATTGTTCTCCAATGTGTAAGTCTATAGGGAAGGGGAGACTTGAATCACGCTAGTCGGTGATGCTTAACTTTGACATGCTTAAAAAGTATTAGCCCCAACCCCACACTTATAACCTTGAGAAGAACGCTGTCGTAGATTGGTTGGTCTCGAATATCTGTACCTAATACTTTCTTTCTAAAAATTTAATAATTATTGTTGCAGCCCCGATAATGTGCGCTCTGCACATAAACGCGAGGTAATTTGTGTAGGCTATTTTAATGTTTATGTAAAGCTTACTTATAAAGTTCTACTTTGTATTGAGTACTTTCAGAAAATATTTTATCAACATATTTGAACTTGCTTAATATATATAGTACCTGTGATATAAATACAACTGTTAACATTGTATTTAAATCTTAAAACTTATAATAAAATTGTAAAAAATAAATCAGTAAATAGTTAGATAAAAAATAGTTAATTATATATTACTAAATTCGGAAGTTGATTAATGAAGAATATATATATATATATATATATATATATATATATATATATATATATATAGTAAGTTGTGAAAATACATTCATGGCACGTAAGCTACACAGAGGAAAATATGTACATAAAATATTATATCTCCTTATAACATTTTATGTAGTTATATGAAATAATAATAATAATAATAATAATAATAATAATATATATACATATATATATATATATATATATATATATATATATATATATATATATAACCAATATTTTGTAACCTTGATATTTATAACATCGATGAATTTTAAATACATTTTAATTGTAATGAATAATCCAATAATATTATCAATAATAATAATAATCATAATAATGATAATAATAATAATAATTATAATTATAATTAAAATAATAATGCAAATTAAAATAACAAAATGTCTGTAAAAATTATTTATGAATTATAAAACCGGATGTTTTCATTCATTAGTGCTTCGAATACTAAATTGAAGTTTCAGAGTAAATAATAATAACAATAATTATAAAAAATAAGCAATAACAAATATAATAGGAGTATGATAAGTTAGTAATTAGAATGAAAAATATGTAACTAAACATAATTCTGTAACCGGAAGTTCTGCTTGTTGGAATAATAATAATAATAATAATAATAATAATAATAATAATAATAATAATAATAATAATAATAAGAAGAAGAAGAAGAAGAAGAACAACAACAAGAGCAAGAACCTGAACAAGAACCAGAACCAGAACAAGAACAAGAACGAGGAAAATAAATGTAAGATTAAATGGTGATGATATTATATGAAACCGGAAGTTGTCTATTTTGAAGGGGCGATCTCAAATTTTATTAACTTTACTGAAAAATAATAATAAACAATGATAGTAATAATAATTAATAATAAAATTAATAAATCGTTAATTACGAATAAAAAATAATATAAAGCAATCTAATTTTACCGGAAGTTGATATAACTAATGATATAACTAAGGCTATTCTTTTGAATTTTAGATTTGGACATAGATTTTATTTATTTTATTTTTTATATTATAATAATTATTATTTTAATATAGCATCTAGAATTCCAAATAACGATATGTTTTTCTCTCTCTAAAATAAGTTTATTTACTTAAATATTGAACAAGCTTTCGACTTTTAAAGTCATTTTCAAGTTGAGACATTTTTTTATAAATCATCCTTCCCGCTCTGAGATTAAAAAAATATCTTGTGTAGTTTTCCGCCGATATGCGCGGTTGCTACAAGAGGCTTTGTGATATGAGTTAATGAAATAAAACCTTTGCACTTGGAAACATCGTTTTAAATTTGTATTATGGTGATAATTATACAAAAAATATTAAAAAGAAAGAAATTAATAATTAGAAGGATGCATGGGTAATTAATACTATTACCGGAAGTTGTATAAAATGGATCCTGCATTGTCTGAGGTGAAAAAAAAAACCCTCAAAGAATGAAGAAGAAGAAAGGACCGATGTGGTGGGTATTAATTATTAATTTTGATGTACTTTTTATAAGTATTGTTTTCGATTTATGGTTGACATTTTGAAAGGAAAACGCGTAAAGAGTTGATCGTCATAATGTATCTGTTCTGTACGTTTATCTAAAAGTGAATAAGGTTAAGTATGCATTTCCAATTTCTCCGAGAAAAAAGGAAGGAAAAAAGAGCGGCATGAGTTAAATGAATAATTTTGGAACAAAAACGGTTGTATTTTGTTTTTTTCTTTGGTTTGATTGTTGCAAATGGAAATACACACTGATAAAACTATTTCGTAAATATTTTGATATGTTGTTTAACAAAACATATATGTTTCCGGAATTGTCAGAAACAATTGGTTGATATTAAAGTGTTTTTTTATGGAAATCTGAAACCTTCTTTTAACTATTATTTTATTATATTAGGAAACTGTGATATATATTAGATCGACAGAATGAACCCCGAGACAATTGAAAAGACCAAGAAGAAGGCCAACAACCCGTTGGAGAGATGACATCGACAGCAAACTGGGTTCTACATTACAGGAATGATGAAAACTCCTAATGATGATGATGATGATGACGATGATGATGATGACGATGATGATGATGATGTATCTATTTTTCTTAAAAAGTCTTCTCGCATAAGTAAAAATAATAAGTTTCTGTTTTTCTATGTTATCTTTATGGATAATATAGAAATATAGCGTCATATTATTTTGCTATCTAGTTTACATACGTGTTACCGGTGTTTACGAACACAGTTAAAAAGTAAAAACCAAACTTGTTAAAAATGTTCACAGACACATAAAAAGCTATAAGAGAGTGGTTGAACTAATACAATATGAGAGAGGACGATAGAAATACATACTCAGATAGGTAAGCAGGAGTGTTTTTTTATAACTTAGTTCACCCTAAACAATGCTATTTACCACCGTAGACGTAAGGGTCTACCGAGTATTAGGGTGAACGTGTGGAGGGTCATCCTAAATTGGGAGCTGTGCAGCGAGATGCTTGTTCACATTAGTTTTACATTTTTGCATGTCGGTACATTCGGGGAAAGAGAGCAGGGAGGGAGTTCCAAAGTCCGGCATTACGAGGATAGAAGCTAGTAGAATAGCAGGCTATCTGGCATCTGAGGTACTCCACAGTGAATTGATTGGATTTAACTGATTTTTGGGTTGGTCGAGTGTATTTACGTCGAGGGAGCACCAGGGCAGCAAGGTGATCAGAGCACATTCCATTAAAGTACTTGTAAAACAAGCACAAGGATGCAATATTGCGGCGATGTGACAGGAGCTGAAGCTTGGTGGATAGTGAGGGATCTATTAGACTCTTTTTGGATCTTGTCTAAGACAGACAGACAGAGAGAGAGAGAGAGAGAGAGAGAGAGAGAGAGAGAGAGAGGCTAGTGTATTGTGCACAAGCCCAGATGTGACACCAATACTCCATGTATGAGCAGATGGTGACTTTATAGAGATATAGGATGCTGTCAGGTGTAAGAAGTTTTCTAGCTCGGTAGAGGGAACTCACTAGCTTTGCAGCAGCCTTGGCAATGTCTTCTATGTATTTGTTCCAATTCATGTTACTTGTGAATGTTAGGCTGAGGAGTTTGAACGTTGGACTCTCAGGTAGGGTGTTATTTGCCATCGCAATCGGTGGTTGAAGAGGGTTCTTGTAGTTGTTGAATGAAAGGAGCTTTGTTTTAGCAGCATTAAATGTTAGCATCCATTTATGACCTCATTCCACTACATACCGGACGTCACTTTCTAAGGATTCAGCCATTGTTTCGGATATTTATTTACTCCTCGCGGAGTTAGGCACAAGGCCAGTTTTATCTTACTCCCACAAGTAAGATGTGACCCAAGATCGGGTCGAGCAAGTGGGGTTAAAAGCCAGCGCTCGAGAGGTGAGCACTCTGGCCATTTAAAAATTGCCTGGGCAGCCCCGTCGGCATTCCCCCGTAGGGGCGCCTCAGACAGTAAGCAATAAACTTACTCCTCCCCAAAGAGGGGAGGCGAAGCCTGGGAGGGTGGACCTCCTAGAACTGCACAGGACAGGCGTGCAGTATCCATCGGAACAGATACTACACTTTGATCCTAGCCAAAGGGCCATTGTTTCGGATATATCCGCGTCCGTTTTACCCATATAACGAGAATAGAGCGTGGTGTCGTCAGTAAATATACCAATCTCAGACACAATATCATCAGCGACGTTGTTTATGAAAATCAGGAATAATAAAGGTCAATGATCCATTCTTGGGGTACACCTAAATTTATGTTGTTTTAGTGAAAGGTTATCGAGGACATCTTGAATCTTTCTTTTGGATAGGAAAGATCTAATTATATTTAATATTCGTCCAGTAATACCTAAAAATTATGAAAAGACATTTATGCTAGATATTGTCAAAGGCTTTGGATATATCAAGCGCTACAGTCTTAGTGTGTACAGTGTGTATGTACACACGTATGTACATTAGCTAAGAAAAGAGAGTCACTATTTCTCTAAATGCTCAGTAAGATTATATCATCTATTGAAGATGGTGGTTCAATCAAAGATTAATGAGAGGGGGTGGAAGAAACACAATATGTGTAAAGCTAAGCGAAAGGTGGGTAACCTGTTCAGTTAATTACCTTTTACCGCTCATTAGAAGAATCAACAAATATTTCAACACGTATTTAGTTTCATTAAATATATAGGCAACAAGCCTTAGGGAGACAAACGTTGATAAGCGCATCTTTCGTACAATAACAATGTGTGGAGGATTGGGAGGAGGTGATTTGAAGCGATCGATTGACAGAAGCGTATCTATGACCTGCAAAAGATTTGAGGCAAAGCGAATATACTTTATCTTAGAACGTGCTTTGCGGACGCGGTCATTCCCGAGCATGTCAGAAACGTTTCAGTCTGACCATGTGTGTGGTACATGTGGTAGAGTCGGTCTGCCCAAGTCTGATCTGCTAAGACACATTAGATTCCACGGTAAAAAAAACAACTGCGAAAGTATCAGACAATCGAATATAGCTACTAACAAACGGAAAGCCAATGGTGATACAATATCTGCATCTAAACATATAAATTAGTCGGGACTGTGGAGGCATCTGCGTGCTCATAATCGGGCATTATCATTTTTTAGGGATTGCGTTTTTCTGTAAAGAAGTGACAATCAACACACACACATACTATATATATATATAAATGTTTTTAGGTACACAACTTATAAATGCATTTAAAAAGGATGCGCGTACATCTCTCAAAGGCCCTTTCGACTATCATCTCGTCAGGAGAAAATCGATAGTTTTTAATCAATAATATCGTCGAAAGAAAGAGCAAACGGGGAATTAAATGTGCCAAAATTAACGATGGAGCGATTAAAAGAAGTGAATTTAATGATTTCGTTAAAAAAAACGATTAAAAGGCACTACGTTAGGGGAGGGAGAAGGGAGGGGTTCAAAGTTCCCCAAAAAGATTTAGCGATCTGACAAATTCCTTCTGCCGGCACAAGGAAGGTTTGCGAATAGCGATAGAGACAGATTCCAATATTTTCAAATGGTTCTTGAAATCTGCTCTATGCAAGACCTCAAAACGGTCTATTTTATAGCTACTGGCACAACTTGGGTTTTCAACCAAATGCTGGCCAATAGCAGAGTCAAAAGAATTATAGGAGGGTAACACAAGGATCCTACCCTCCCCTGACGTATTTTTGATGGAACGTGCTGGTTTATGCGGGTCTGCAAATGCCTTTGAGAGATTTCCGCGCATCCTTTTTAAATGCATATATATATATATATATATATATATATATAGTTGCAAAATACTCGTAATCCGGGGTTTCGAATCGCATGACCGGTAGTGAATAGTCATATCTCTATGCTGATGAGTCCCGATTATAAAGGACGACACGTATACGTACATAGATAATAAACAATAACAAATATTTATTATTTGTAGCTCCTAGAAAACCCCGTCTAGAAGAGCACTGTAAGTGTAGTATTAACACAGCATGACGTCGCTAGCTATAAATGCATCGTTCCTTTCATTAAGTAGAACGCTCTGATCACGTCAAGCCGCCACATAAAGTGTTAAAATTATCAGCGTTTATCCGTTGTTCAACGTTGGCCGAGTGATTCGGGCGTCGGGATTTGAGTTGCAAAATACTCGTAATCCGGGGTTTCGAATCGCATGACCGGTAGTGAATAGTCATATATCTATGCTGATGAGTCCCGATTATAAAGGACGACACGTATACGTACATAAATAATAAACAATAACAAATATTTATTATTTGTAGCTCCTAGAAAAACCCGTCTAGAAGAGCACTGTAAGTGTAGTATTAACACAGCATGACGTCGCTAGCTATAAATGCATCGTTCCTTTCATTAAGTAGAACGCTCTGATCACGTCAAGCCGCCACATAAAGTGTTAAAATTATCACCGTTTATCCGTTGTTCAACGTTGGCCGAGTGGTTCGGGCGTCGGGATTTGAGTTGCAAAATACTCGTAATCCGGGGTTTCGAATTGCATGACCGGTAGTGAATAGTCATATCCCTATGCTGATGAGTTCCGATTATAAAAGACGAAACATATACGTACATAAATAATAAACAATAACAAATATTATATATATATATATATATATATATATATATATATATATATATATATATATATATATATATATATATACTTGATTAATTTTCTTACAAACAAGACAGAAGATAACAAATCACTTTAGATATTGACAATTCAAATAGTTTGTGCACCAGTGGAAAAATAAACGCTGAACCTAGAATAAAATTATCTTACAAACCACACACACACAGACACACACAGAAAAAAAAACATAGGGATTTCAACACATCATCAGGAATTCTTGTCAGTCACAGGTAATGACCACACACCAATCATCAAACAATCTTTTTTGATGTGCACATATTCATTTTCTTTCTTTTTTCTATTCTTCTTATTTCATTTATACGGAAAATAAACTAAACAGCAAATTTCCATACATAACACCACAATATGTGCCATGGTGCCCAGTTCCCAAAACATTCAATTGAGTTCATCATTTTCAAGAATTATGTTTACACTTCATTGAAGGCTTGAGTTCAACCCCAGTCTACATTGGTAGTCAATACTGACGTACTACTTCTCTTGTTCCTCTGTTGTATATACATTTCTCCCATATATTTGTTTTACCTAAACCCCATGTCCGTGTTCTCATTCCGGCCCATAAACAGTGTCATAACAAATTGGCGATGAGATATTTGGGACCCCATCACCACCAAAACAACAACAACAACAACAACAACAACTGTCGATCAGATATTTGAATCTACACGAGACCTACAACAATTCGAAAACTCTTAGAAAGGACCCCACAAAGAACTGGCTACGAAATATTCGAATTTATACGGGAAACAAAAACATTAAGGATTTTTCTTGAGAACCTTCAAAAAAGGACCCTACAAAACATGGGGTTTCAAATTTCAAACTTACACCACTAAAATAGACTGACAGCGTGGAAGTCAGTATTGAGTAACAGAATGCCCATTTCGTTTTAAGACCTGCCTGACTTGTAACAGGGTCGGACACAAAAGTTCGCACTCTAGAATGAATAAAGGAAATCAAAAACTCTGTTACAAACCACAAGCATAAATAATCAGGAATGCATTAATACAGGAAATATGTGCACGTAAAAATCATGGATAAAAATATATAACTACAATTGGATTTGGGCTCGGGCGTGTCAATAATGAATTTACATACGTGGAAGAGGTTGAATAGACGCACCCTGTTATGAACTAACAGGATAGCCAGTACATTGACTGGTGAAAGAATTACATTTCAAGGTGAGATAATTACTAATGTGACTGTAATGGGAAATACCAAAAAGATTAAAATGCTCGTGTTAACAGACACTAATTACCTTTTTGGCACTGATTGGATGCAAGCGTTCAATTTATGGGAGTTCCCAATAAATACATTTTGCCAAAAAATAGATAGTTGGTCAACGGAATCAGAAAAACTAAAACTGGATTTGAAAGAATCTTTTCCCGAAGTTTTTTTTTCTGGTGGCCTTGATCAATGCACAAAGATGACGGCCAAATGTCAACTGAATTAAAACGTTCAGCCCGTATTTAAGAAAAATATTGAATGTGCCTTTTGCTTCGGTAGGCAAAATAAATTAGAATTGGATCGACTAGTGACGACCGGTATCTTATCCGAAGTGGAATACAGTCAGTGGGCGGCACCAATTGTCTACGTGAAAAAGAAATCAAAAGAGATTCGCGTGTGTGCAGATTTTTCAACGCGATTAAATGCAGCACTAAATTATCATCATTACCCACTGCATAGCCCGGATGAAGTATTCTCAAATCAAGGGAGGCGCGATAGCGCTCTATCCCTTAATAGACTTCAAAAACGACCTATGCTAGAAATCTCATTTCTTTGATCAGTCATAACTCAAAAACCAATAAACCAAATTAGTTAAAACTTTGCACAACATTTTTATTTGATAGGTTCTATAAGTGTGTAGAATTTCAGCATCATTAGTCAAGGGAACCCAGAGATCCAGAAAGGTCAGGAGTGATATGTGTTATCCGTGTGTACGTACGTACGTGTGTGCCACCCTGTATCTCATCAACTATTTGATGGGTTCAGCTGATTTTTGACAGAGATAGAGGATCTAGGATCTAGTTGATGGCATTTTAATTTCAGTTTACCATATACCTTAGTTTTCCAGAAAATTCAAAAAAAGCTTAAAAATTACCATTATCTTGAGGCATAGCCTTTATTAAAGTAGTGACATTCCATGATAAATGTCAGTATACTGAAATCATATGCCCTTAATAGGGTTTAGATGAAAATTCATATACACTAAATGTACAAAAGCAAGGAAATTCCCAAATTTTTACACTTTTATTGTCATTAAGGGTATGACTACATATCAACCAAACCATTTCATTATCACATCACTACAGTATAAATATCTACGCATGAGTGGATGAAGTGTGTGAGATGCGTTGAAGAAAAATTCCTACAAGTAAAATACATAGCCCTGTTGTGCTCGCATACCCTTAATGAAAATAAGGAAAAGTGATGAAAGAACCCCCCCCCCCACACACATTATATATATATATATATATATATATATATATATATATATATATTTTAATCAATTAAATGTTCTCGGATCTGGCCACCTGGGCACATATTGCGGTGTTATGTCTTAGCGTTTGCGATGTGGTACGTTTCCGGTATAAATAAACAAAACGAAGAGAAATGAGAAAATAATGAAAGCGAAGGTTCTCTAATAAAATTGTATACATATATATATCTATATGCATATATATATACATACATATATATAAAAACATATATATATATATATTACAGAGAGAGAGAAAGAGAGAGAGAGAGAGAGGGAGAAAGAGAGAACGAAAGAGTGAAAGAGAAAGAGAGATAAATATATGTAGAGAGAGTTGCCAATTTAGCCAATCATGCTTAGGAGAAACGATGACAATAAACACAACATAACTTAATTAACCAAATACATTGTACAAAAATCGCAGACACACCAAAAAGACAAAAACGAAGTTCCAATTTTGAAAAAAAAAAGTAAAAAAACAAACAAATGAAAATAAAACAAAAAAAAACACAAGAGTAAAAGTTTCCAAAGAAACGAGGCAAAGAATTATAAATGCCAGAACCAGTGAGACGCCGATTACAAGAATGAACTCAGCATTTTGAAGAGTTACACATAATCAAGTCGTTTAATTATAACCCAAAAAGAACTAATTGGCTACAATAGGAACTTTTTTACTGGTCTTTTGTCGTCTTCTTTTTATTTTCTATTTATTTTTATTCTTCTGCTACTCTTGTGAGTTTACCAATTAGTAGGATTTTAATTATTTAGAAATTTTAAGAGATTTTCCAATAGCCTAGACTAATTAAGCTGTGGAAATTGAACGCTAATTTTTGTGCACGGAGGATTCGTTTTCTGACTCTATTTCATTGTTTTTTTTTCTTTTTTCTTCATACTTTCCCTGTCTCTTTTAACATTTCATGTGTTCTTCTCTTATTCGCTGTCTTCTTTCTGGTTTTCTTCTCTCTCACACCATAACTTTTCAACACACAGAGACCCACACCCACACATAAATATATCAATATATATATATATATATATATATATATATATATATATATATATATATATATATATATATATATATAAAGCATCATGTAAAACCTTTGATACTCAGAGCACAACATTTCATATATCCTCAAAACAGCACTTTATTTACAAACAATTGTTTCTGCCAATCACAAGAGTATACATACATTTTCAAGATACACAAAATATCACCAATATATGTTGAGGGTGTTTAATCAGTGCATGAAAAATTCACCTGTATATATGTATGTGTATATATATATATATATATATATATATATATATATATATATATATATATATATATATATATATATATTTATATATAAATATATATGTATATATATATATATATATATATATATATATATATATATATATATATATATATATATATGTGTGTGTGTGTGTGTTTATCTACATACGTATACATTTCAACCTTTTGGAAATCGTTAATGTAGAGATAATTATTCATACCGGCCGCAGGATTTGAACCCCAGAGTTATGTTATAACTCATATATATATATACACACACACACACACACACACACACACACACACACACACACACACACACACACACACACATATATATATATATATATATATATATATATATATACAGAGAGAGAGAGAGAGAGAGAGAGAGAGAGAGAGAGAGAGAGAGAGAGAGAGAGAGAGAGTGAGTGAGAAAGAAAGGGAGGTAGAAATAATGAAGATAAAAATAAAATTTTATGTTTAAATTATATCCTATCGTGAAAAGATTCATGATTTAATAAATATATAATTTTTATTCTCATTACTGATTTCCTTATATATATATATATATATATATATATATATATATATATATATATATATATATATATATATATATTTATTTTGGTACAGAAAAATTAGTTCAACATTCGTACCGTCGGTTTCAAGCACAAAAGGACTTAGCCATCCGGCTCTCTTCAGCTTCTGTTGTCACCTGTTCGGAAATGTGAAGTCACGTGTCACTCTCGTTATGACGCGTTATTTGCTTAGAGTGTTATGTATGTTTGTTTAAATTTAGTGTAAGGAAGGTTTAATAAGGTTTGTAAAAAAGGCGAGAGGTGAAAAGTAACAGTAACTGGAGAAGATTTAAAGAGATATAAAAAATAAAACAATAAAAAATATTTCTATATAAATCTCGTGAGCCAATATTATGAGTTTCGTATATTTGGCCGTTACTGTTTTGGGGTTTAATGATATGTCTTCTAAAGGAATTAGGGAGATTTAATGGGTTTAAATATTATACTTAAAAAGATATAAAAAGGTTAAACGGAACAACATTAATTAAATTCAACTTTAAATCCGGGATTAAAAGACTTTAAATCATTCACAAAGGAATTTAAATAAAGAAATCATCCAGGCGGTCTAAGGGTAGTAACTCTGCAGGGTTTTTGAATGATTTATATTTGGGATTTAACATTATTAACTAAGGTATACTGAGTGATTATGGGGGTAATAACATTGTTATGCTGACAAAACTGGTTAAGAGATAAGAGTAAGGATTGGGTCGGCAAGATTGTATCTGTTTGGGATATATGGGAGATGCGATTATGACCGAGAAATGGTGGGGACTTATGGGAGTAATAATAATGTTAAATTTGGGTGCTACCCTCTTAAGTACTCGAGAAATGTTTTTGGGAAAGTTGTAATTATTGCTCTTGGAAAGTAGTGTGGATATAGGCTTATTATGGTATTTGTTCGTATTTTTTAATTTTATTCATATTTTTGTTGGGAACATTTTCCGGAGTAGAAAGTCGGTATTTAATAAGGCAATTATGGGGTTATGTATTTGGTAGAGGGGGTGTAGCTAGGTAAGCCCAGTTCATGAGTAGGGCTTGTCTCCTGTGGAAGCATCCTTTAAAGATTTCACCTCGGGTATTCAAACATACTGTATTTGGGTCAATGATGGTCCTTAATATATGGTATTTTTTCAGCGTCACACAGAGGACATCTATTTATGGTTGGAGAGAAGGATGGTCTTCTCTCAATTACTTTCTATTTGATGGTGAAGGGTGTCTTTTCATCTTTAAGTTGCCATATCTGGGTCGCGAGTGCCGTATTTGCATTGTTTTTGTATCTGAAGGTGTTTCTGTGTGCATACAATCTTTGCTTGAAGCTTCCCTGCGGCATGCCAATGTATTTCTATGCTCTACCGAATGTTGTACTAATTTTTCTGTACCAAAATAAATGGATACTACGCTCTTAATTTTAAATCTTTAACTATAATTTTCAATTAATCGAGCACTCTGCTGGGATTTTTCCTGCTATATTACAAAGAAGTTATATATATATATATATATATATATATATATATATATATATATATATATATATATATATATATATATATATATATATATATATATATATATATATGGGAAGAGAACGATGAAGGTTATCCGACGTGATGGGAAAATGAAAAAGGAAAATGTTGAAGAAAATGAGTGGGGAAAAAATCCTTCCATTTTTTCCCCACTCATTTTCTCAACATTCATTTTTATTCTCCAACAAGTACGAACGTCCACCCAGTAGTGGCCATTATTTCATTTTATTTTTCCTCCCAATATGTCTACCCTACATGTATCTGTACTTGCATTACATTTTCTCTCTATATTATCATCCTGATGAAGTCTTATAAATAAAGACGAAACGTTGATGTACACATAAAAAACATCCATTTTTTGGTTTTCCTTTTTCATTTTCCCATGTATATATATATATATATATATATATATATATATATATATATATATATATATATGGGTTCAAATCGTGTGAATGGTTTTAATAGTAATCTCTACACTGATGATTTAGCAAGGATGAAACGTATAGTCTGTAGATAATTAAAGAGTTATTAAATAATTATTTGTAGACCCATTTCAGCCAGGCGCTCTAAGGAAAAGCAATACAGGCGGTCAAATCTAAGCTAAAAATGCAAGATCTGACCTGTTAGACACTGTTATGACGGCTCACTATCGTTGCCCGCCTGCTTGGCATAATAGGATATATTTCTCATTACTTCTTGTGGCCATTCAGATTAGCCTCATTGGTTAGGGCATCGGGATTTGGAGTTATAGTTGACTCTTGTTTTGGGGTTCCAATCGTGCGACAGGTTTGAATAGTTATATCTAGACTTAGGATTTTGCAAGGATGAAGCGTATAATTGTGTAGATAAATAAATATTTATCATTAAATAATTATATATATATATATATATATATATATATATATATATATATATATATATATATATATATATATATATATATATAAAGAGATAATACTCGATATATCATAAAATAAAATGCTGTAGAAACCGGATGTATGAAAAGACAAAAAGAAAAACAATTACACACAAGAAGAAATCATCAAAACGAGAGATTTAGCAATTTCGTTCGGATCAACGAAGGCATTCAGAAAAAGTAAATCTATATGTGACGATTTTAATCATTATATCTAAATAAATAGTATGCACAAAATATCATAGTTTTTTAAAGATGCTCGAGCGCAATTTTTATTACAAAAACTCTGTTCTGCAGATAGTTCGATAATTGAAAACTTTAACGATTTATGGTATGACTTAAAATAAACAATCACTTGAAACAGATGTAAACAACGATGATAACTTTGTGTTTACTCTTTATTTGGAACATGATTTGTAAATGATTTGAATCGTCAAAGATAGGGATATATACTAGTGCTATCTTTAAGAGAATTTTCTATTTAATCTAATTTGAATGTTTTTTGCGTATATATATATATATATATATATATATATATATATATATATATGTATATGTATATATATATATATATATATATATATACATATATATATATATATATATATATATATATATATATATATATTGGCCTTTTTGCCTAGATCAAAGTGTAGTATCTGTTCCGATGGATACTGCACCCTATAGACTGCTATCGTCTTGGCCTTCGGGGCTTGATTTGCGCCGGTCTATGGGACTGTCCTGTGCAGTTCTAGGAGGTCCACATTCCCAGGCTTTTCCTCACCTCTTTGGGGAGGAGTAAGTTTATTGCTTACTGCCTGAGGCGCCCCTACCGGGGAATGCCGACGTCGCTGCCCAGGCAATTTTTAATGGCCAGAGTGCTCACCTTTCCGGGCGCTGGCTTTTCAAATCCCACTTTTCCGACCTTGTGTCACATCTTACCTTGTGAGAGGAAGATAAATAATATATATATATATATATATATATATATATATATATATATATATATATATATATATACTTGTGTACAACTTCTATCAAAAATGTCAGAAAAAGAACATGATTGCTCAGTGTCCGCACTCGCTATCAATCTAGATATATTAATAAAGGATAAAATCATTGAATTATGTCAGTGATTTTATATTTCTATATATGAATTATTAATATAATTTCTGATGAACTAAAACAAGACATCAAACCATGACTTTTTATCATAGGATTTTCTGAATTCATTTCAGACCGAGGTGTAAGTTTAAGATGGTTGCTATTTGCTTTTTTGATTTCTCCCCACACAAATTTTTTCGTCCGTGCGTTACAATAAGGTACTTAATTACTCGATAAATTTTGCATAACGGCTTAGAAGTTCTCCCCTCCTCTCCCCATATATATTTACCAGTCGTACTAATAATTACTTGAGTATCGAGCACTATCGGAATGGATTCGGAATGCATATATACCAAACGGATTACCTAGTAACATGTCTAAACTTATCATATATATATATATATATATATATATATATATATATATATATATATATAGAGAGAGAGAGAGAGAGAGAGAGAGATATAGATAGATAGATAGATAGATAGATATTGTTTATGTAATTCTATACCATGTCAATGTTATAAAGGACACATTCACGTCATTTCATGAAACTTTTTTTTTATTCAGCATACAATTGTTTCGACAAACACCAAGATATTTGTAAAATGCTCCTGTGCATTTATTTCTTGGTTTGGTTTGGTAGTTTTGTTTTACGGCATATCAACCCTTTTTGGGTTATTTAATGCCGAATCTGGTCTTGTTTTCTTCTCTTTTTTGTTTCTTTCCCCTTTTAATATCTGTTTCTATTTAACCCATAGTTGGGACCCTAACAGGTACTACCACTCCGGGTCAGGGTGGACCTGGGAGCAATGGTAATTAAGAGGAGGCTCTACATTCCCCAAAGTCCGTAAGCCGGATCTCACCATCGGATGTAGTTTAAGGTCATATCCAGGACCGGGAGTAGGGTAGGAAAAATAAAAATAAAAAAGGGGAGGGAGAAAGGGAGAGGGGCTGTTGTTTTTGTTTTTGGTTTTGTAGAACATAATTAAGTTTTACAAAAAAAAAACAAAAAAAAACGTCAATGTAGGTGAATTTCGTCTCAGGGAGCCACAGGGCAGCCTGATCTGGTATCACCAGTTTATTTCTAGGTGTGGCTATCTTAAATGCTAGTTTTACAAAGCAAAGTCAAAACGCAAGAAAAACATGAAAAAAACTATTCGATCAAATCCTAAATTACAATCAGTACTCATTATCAACATTATATATATATATATATATATATATATATATATATATATATATATATATATATTACATGGAACTATGGTCTCGGTATATGCATGGGGTAATATATATGTCTTTTATCCGTTTCTCTATTTGTATTTCTAATCATTCATCATCCGCTATGATTATTAATCTAAATATTCCCGCATTAAAATATATATTTCTACTGATCGTCCTTTGTTGTTTCACCCAGTTATTCCCTTTTTTCTTCAGAGTTTTTAGTCATCTTATATTTTATTTTATTTTCTTACATTATATTTATATATCCAGAAATTTAGGTTACTTCCGTTTTGCCCGGATAACCAGAAGTACGCAGACATATCCATTTTAAAGCCTATTAATAACTAAGTACATCTACAATATTTTTAAGATTATCGGTAGTATTCAAAATATGTTTAGAAAGTATTTTTATATTTTATTACAGACACTTTTTCTATATGTTTCGGAATTTTCTTAGATGCGGGTTGATGTTTTCTAGAATTTGGTATATTCGGACTACTGTTCTCATCTTGGGTGCTTTCATCACAACGTTTCCGTCGATGTAAACCCGCCCACCTTCTTCAGGTGTACCTTGTCGAATTCGGGAATCTTCCTGTCGAATTCGGGAATTTGGACGGAATTTCGAACGGAAACGTTGTGATAAAAAGAAACCAAGATGAGAACAGTAGTCTGAATATACTAAATTTTACACTTTTTCTATAAGTAATAAAATTAGGTATCATATTTAGCACTGGCTCCTTTAATTACATATCTTTGTTTTCGCCATAGGTAATTAAATTGGATATTCCTCGATACTTTTTTTAATTGTATATAAGTATTATATTTATGCAATTTTTTTATTTAATACTAATTTTATTTTATATATACTAAGTTCACAATCTTTATATCTTATAAGCAAAATAGGAATTTTTGCATATCATTTTCCATTTCCTACGATTGTTTATATATATTTTGAATTTTCGGGTCTAACTTCTTATCTGAATAAACACCCATGTCAAGGTCGTAATAGAATTTAATTGTAATTTAAGATAATGTGATATGCAGATTATTATTCTTAATCCTTTATCTAATTTTAAATTATATTTCAATATTATAATGTATATCTTTTTATCAATTCAATATACTGCTAGTTTTTTTATTCCGTTAGCTCTCATATTATAACCTTGACATTGGTGCCAATCTATCCAATTACATTATACCCCTAAAGTGATATAACATTTATTCTCATTTTTATTTATTTAATCTATCTATCGAATTCATCATATGTACTTTTAATGCAGTGGTTACAATAACTTATTTATATTATTATATTCGGTTCCTAATCGCTATTCTAATTTTCGTATTTATTATTTGTAATTAGTAACTAAACATCCCCCCCTATACCATCACAACGACAACACATCACATGGTTGCACATTATTTTGGCATAGTGAAACGTATAGTTTTTTATAGATTTTTGTTGCTATTTTCTTCTGAATTTTATTTTCTTACATTATAGTTTTTGCCATGTGGTAGGTGACTTCCGTTTTTACTAGAGTAACAATCACCAAAGACGCAAAGCTTTGGAAAACGTCACATTGATCATTTTGTGCCCCGAAAATGTTGGTAGACGTACATGTGTAACATATCAATGAAAGTGAATAAACTGAATCTACTGCACGTATTACTTTATTATTTCTTCTTTTGTGGTTGTAATTTTCTAATTTTGGATTTTTCTGACTACTGACATCTTGGATGTTATTCTTAAACAGTTTCGGCAGATGTAACCCCAACCTTCTTCTGATGCATCTTGTCGAACTCGGGAATCTTTATGTCGAACCTTATTTAATCCACGGGGGTAGCTTGCTCTCATTTTGTCAGCCATGACCGGCTAGAAGTTCTAACTAATGCAGAATTGTATTCTTAGTATCGCCCGTACTGAGGATGTAACTTTCAACCTCCAGAAGACTGTCACTTAAAACTGGTTATTTCTTAGCACTTTTATCCGTTGCGCTACAGGTCCTTGCGGACAGTCTTTTGGCGGTAAAAGTTTCAATCCTCAGTACAAGCGATATTAAGAATACAATTACGAATTACTTAAGACGCCTACCCGGTCATGGCTGACAGAATAAGGACAATCTACACTTGTGGATTTAATAAGGAGTACCGTTCAAAATTTCGCACAGATTCCCGAGCGTGACACAAAGATTCCCGAGTTCGACAAGACGCACCTGATGAACGTTTGCGTGTTCCTCGGCCGAAACTTTGTGATAATAAAATCCAAGATGAGAACAGTAGTCTGGATAATCTAAATAATACAAATTCCTTATGTAAAAAATTCCGAAACATATTCTTATTTTAATTAACTTTCCTTAAACTGAATAAACTGAATCCAGGATATGTGTATAAACTGTTCTCATATTGTCATTACTTTTAAATATTGGTAAAAAGACTTTCGGGCTAACGTTACTATTTTTGATATGGGGCCAAGCAGACGGTCGTTAAACAAACCTTTTTTTTTATCTTTTTATTTTATACTTGACTAATTTCTTAAAGTGAATCAACTGAAGCCAGGACATGTGTTTTCCATTGCTGTATTACTTGTTTCTTTTATTTATGTTATATTTTGGTTGAAGCACAAGAAATTCAGATCATCCTATATGTTATAAGTTGAAATGATTTAAAAGATATTTGTCCTCTATTCGTGTAACCATGATTTTTTTCTGTGCCTTTAGTCCATGTTATTCTCTGTTAGTTTGAAAGAACTTATGATTTTTGCACCGTCCGTTGGTTTTCTATTCCGTCATTCTGTTGTTTCGTTAGTCAATTATTCCGTTAGCCTAATAATCCATTGCGTTAGTTAGTCCGTTATTCCGTCATTCTTTCATTCATTTATTTTTATGTCCAGTTTTCAGTTATCAGTTAGTTTATTATTCTGTTAATCCATAAATCCGTTATTCCGTTAATCTTCCGATTTTTACACAGTTGAAACAATTAGTCTTTCTGGAAAAAATGTTTTCTATGAGAAGAGATGGTTTAAAAAATCACAAAAATTGGCAAATAATTTCCTTTATTAATTTCTATTTACTTGCCTCCCTATCAAATAGGTGCACTCTGGATAAAACAAAAATTAAAATTACCTCAGTCTGAAAGGATTTCTCCTTCACTGACCGAGAACAGTATATACTGCGTGTAGCATCAGCACAGATACCACACTTTGCTCCTAGACAGACAACAAATGATTTCTTTCATTGACATTTGGTCAAAATCTACCAAGAGTTAGAATTAACTTTTATTTACATGAAATAATGACCCTTGTTTGAACCCCAAGAGGACAAACATATTGATCCACTAAATTAGCAAAAATTGCACTTTTCACATCGATCTAAAAGTACACTAATTAATGCTTCTCCCGATTCAACAAAAGGGGAGATGTGAATAAATCGATAATAAGATGCATTTTGAACCCCGCTCATGTTGTAATGTATCAACTACGCTTTTTCGTGCCATCTATGATGAAGGGGACACACAATTAAATGCGTCTGATTTGATTCAGCGTGAATAGATGTGAGGATGATCAGAGTGCATTTTCAAATGGAACGTAGTGCATGGAGACAGACGCCGGTGTCTGGTCGCCATAAAACCCTGCCAGTAATTCCAAGGAAGTTGGAGCAGTAAAGTAGGTCCTTGTGTTCTGTTAGAAGAGCACACATTCCCGGCGTGCGTGGATTTAGGGGACATGATGGCGCGACAAACGAACCCAGAGAGAGAGAGAGAGAGAGAGAGAGAGAGAGAGAAAGAGCGAGAGAGAGAGAGAGAGAGAGAGAGAGAGAGAGAGAGAGAGAATAATCCCTTCTTTAAACATTACACTATAAGCTGGGTATATCCGTGCGTGAGCGATATTTTGCCTTAGGGTTGAAATGAGTACAAAGAAACATTTCTTGGACGACACGCGTTTGCGGTTGGCGTAAGTAGTAGGCGACACACCTATCTACGTTGCGGTATGAGTTTGAAACAAAACATGCTCAAAATTACTCCCTCTTTATTTATTTAGATATTTTTTATTATTATTTTATTATTAAAAATCAAACAAGACATATTGTCACTGAAGCGTAAGAACCTACAATGATAGGGGCCAGATTTATAGGGGTCACCTGAGTGGGGAGTTGAGTAGCAAGATGGTTGTTCTACATTGCATTTAAATTTCAGTGAGCAGGGAGGGAATTGTATAGGCAAGCGGCCCGAAGAAAGGAGCTATTAGAGTATAACACCTTCCGCATCTAGGAACCTCTCTACTGAAGGGGTGTGATTTTGCTACTAGTCGAGTGGGCTGAGGTATTTTCGCTGAGGCGTTACAAGTGCAGTAAAATTTTCGGAGCACATTCCGTGGAACTACTTTTAAAACAAGAAATAATAATTCACTATTAATCAAGGCCGAAACAAACTTAAGGTCAAGGGTAAATTAGATGGATAAATTGTCAGTTGAATGATGAAGAATATATACGCAAAATAAAATAAACTGGTTGTGAAAAAAAGAAAATTAAAAAAAAGCAAGACTATTTATCCCATAATCGAAATCTACAAAAGTGACGTCACTTAAATCTCTTCACAAAATATAAATAGGGAACGTCGAGAAATTCGAAATAAGATCAGTTTAATATAGCAGTAGCACTAGAAAACAAAACAAATAAAAACATCTATTAAAATATGCTTGAATTTGGATCATTTATAGAAAAGTATACATTCGCATCTCCCCCCCCCTAAAAAAAGCAGACAAAATGCAGGTTGTTGCAACTCCCCTAAAAAAATGTTATAACTTACTCAAGATGATGGAATCCATTTCTGACATGTAGCAGTTGCAAAAAATCGTTTACTTTTTATTTGTGTCTCACACAAATAAAAAGTAAACGATACCATTCTGCGATGCGTTCAATAGTGGCATTTTGTGCAACTTATATATATATATATATATATATATATATATATATATATATATATATATATATATATATATATATACAGGGTGGGCCAAAATAAGGGTCCTATCTTTAAATTTGAATAACTTGAATTTGAATAACTTCCACAAAATAAAAGTTAAACTCACCAAACTTTATGTGTGTGTAGACTGACCCTTCCGAGATTTTTTGAAATAAACAAAACAAATTTTAGCCGAAAAACACTTCTTAAAACTTACAAAAACTAAAGTATTGTTTTTTACACCGTTTTGAGTTTTTTAAGCAAAAATAATGTTTTCTAAATGAGGGTACGTTCCTTAAGGCTAATACGGCTCATGCTTGCTTCGGAAGGGGTCCTTTACTTATTCTAAAAAAAAAAAAAATAAAAATCAATAAATAAAAAAGTTATGAATTTTTAAAAATAGGACCCTTATTTTTGCCCACTCTGTATATATATATATATATATATATATATATATATATATATATATATATATATATATATATATATATATATATATATATATCGGTGTAGTCAGTCAACAAAAACCATAAGCGCAAAAGTTAGAAAAGAAATATAATAATAGGGTATAGTGAATAAACGACTGAGAGTGGAGAAACAAAAATAAATAAACGTGCAACTTACAATTGCGTGCCGAATTTATTAGACGATTTTAGAATCAAAGTAAAGTAAATCCAAATTTAAGTTTTCGTGTTTTTTTTTTTTTTAGGGTATAGTCTGTAAAAAAATTTTGGGAACCATTCACTTTGTTAAGCCTTCTATGAGGTGTGAACAGAGGTTTTCAAAATGTCGATATATATATATATATATATATATATATATATATATATATATATATATATATATATGTAAAATGTTATAAATATTAGAACGGCTTACGCGGATTAACCTGCGTTTCGATGTTAGTACTTCTACAGGAATGTAAAATAAAATGAATATTAAATTATTCCAAATACATCAGAGAGAATAAAAAAAAAATTGGCCAGTAAAAAATTACTTTTTCCAAGGCCGTAGCTATCGGGTGGCGGGGAAAGATTTTTTAAATTCAAACTCAGACCCGTCAATTAGAAGATATAATCGGTATTTACTAATCATATTAAATTATATACTAATAAAATAAAATAAATATTTTTCAAGAACTTAAGAAATTATAAAATCATAATCTTACCAAACAAAATTCTGTAAAACTAATGTATTGCACTCACATGTATATCTTCTAATTAAGAGGTCTGAGTATGAATTTATTCATTAAACCTTAGTTTAATATAGTAGAAAATTCAATCTGAGTCAGATATCTTCTCAATCCTTCTTATAATTTTATTCATTCAGATATGTAATGTATATGTGTGGTCTATTGCAAATTGTTTGCCTGCCCTTTATTTCTTACTTTTCTTATCTTTCTGTTTTTGCTGGGGATGGGGCATCCTATCGGATGCCAGACATTCACCGGCTATTTCAGACACTCCAACCTACAGATCGTTTTGAGATTCTAACCGTCCCTTTAAGTGCAGTTGTTTGTATTCCTCTTGCACTCTGTTCACCGGGTATACTCGCCAGATAGCTCTTGAAATTCTTCTTCATTAGTCCTGTTGCTCCTATAATTACTGGTATGATGGAGATTTTCCTAAGATTCCAGTTTATTTTCATGTCGTACATAATACCTTGGTATTTCGTAATCTTTTCCCTTTCTGCTCTGTTCAATCCTGCACCATTAAGGATACTGACTTCAACTAGGGTTGCTACTTTCTCCATTTTGTCTCATATTACGATGTCAGGTTTAACAGCTCCGTTTTCTAGATATGTAGCTGTAGGGATTGCATAGTCATAGTGGATGGTGTATAAATTATTTCCAACTGTTATTTCTGGTATATGCTCCCAGGACTTGCTTCTATATGTGTTTGCAAATGTACGGTCAAATGTATGTGAGACGATGGGGGTTCTATCTATAGCTCGCGGATAGGTGTGTATGTATTGTAATCTAGCTTTCTTGCCTTAGATCATGCATGTAACTGATTGACACGTATGCTCTTTCAATGTGTAAGGATACGTTAAGAGGGGTGTTTTGTGCAGCTCGGCAAAAAGGAAAGTTAAAATAAATGATACAATTAAAGAGTCTTTACCCAGCCATCACGATAGATACTGCCTCGGAAAGAAGTACATTTTTACTGGCCGTTTTTCTGTTTTATTTTGTCTGATTTCGTTGGACAATTTAATATTTATTCGTTTCCACAGCCCCGTAGTGATGTACTAACATCAAAACGCAGATTTATACGCGTAAGCTGTGCTAATGTTTATATAATCTCATCCATTTATAAAATTCTACTTTGTATTGAACATTAAAAAAAATGGTTTTTAGTTCATTTTATCAATATATTTTAACTTAATTTATATATATATATATATATATATATATATATATAGAGAGAGAGAGAGAGAGATAGAAGAAAAAAGAGTGATAAATATGCGACGATTGTCCAAATTTATTTCAAATTTCAATTGTTCAATGCAAGGGGTATTCAGTAATAAACTAGTGTTTATTATTCTTTCCTTAGCCAAGGCTTTTCAAAGATCGAAATCTTATCATCAGAGGAGAAATACAGATGGATAAGTTGGCTTTCGAAAAAACTGAATACACCTTGCATTGAACAATTGAAATTTGAAATAAATTTGGACAATCGTCGCATATTTATCACTCTTTTTTCTTCTATCTCTACAATTGCTCTATCTCGTATATTGAGCTAATCCTCTTCACAATAGGTTCCATCTACTAAAAGTTTTTACTTTGGTTTATATTTGAATCCTATATATATATATATATATATATATATATATATATATATATATATATATATATATATATATATTAAAATTAGTATTAATCTGCCTGCCAAGATTATTATCTTTCGGCCCTGACGAAGCGTATAGTTTGCTGAAACGTAATTGTATTTGTGTAGGGCATTCAAAATGTTTATATAATGTATATTAATAAACCTCTACCTTGTACTGAACACTTTTGAAAAGATATTGGTTTTAAGTTCATTTTATCAATATTGTTAATCTTGATTAATACATACACAAACACACACACCCACACACACACCCACACACACACACACACACACACACACATATATATATATATATATATATATATATATATATAATCGACCGGCAATAATTAACATCTCCTATACTGAAGATTGTATAAGCATGAAACATCAATGTCTGTAGGTAATAATGATGATAAATATTTATTTAAAAAATGTTGTTATAGACCCCTTCTTAAAAGGAATGGTGCCCCTTAGAAGATTTAATAATAAGCAGTCATACTACGCCATAAATGCGATGTTCCAACCCTTTGTTGTTGTTGTTGAATACTATTCGACTGCTTACTATATGCGTTTACTGAGTAGGCGTATATAGAGTTTAATTTCTCTTAATTTCCGTGCTAATTTTTATTGGCCGTGGGGTAGAATACCGGACTACGAGTCAGTGGTTACTTTGAAATCGGATGCGTGCCCTCCGACCGGCATGAAATAACATCTCCTTCGCTGAAGATTGCATAAGCATGAAACATGGATGTATTTAGGTAATAATAATAAATATTTATTTAAAAATGTTGATATATATATATATATATATATATATATATATATATATATATATATATATATATATATATATATATATATGTATAACTCGATGTCTGTATGTATGTGTGTTACTGTGTCTGTGTGTGCCCTATAGAAAAAAGTTAGCGAGTTAAGATAACATCTAAAAGTGTATTCTAATGTAAAATTCACCGAGAAAGTTAATGGGCGTATTCCTGAATATCTAAATTCATTCCTAAGGGAGCTATGGTTCATATTTCGTCTGGGGGTGATTATTTCAGCTATTTTCAGCTTAATTTCAATTTAATTATGTATTAATTTTAATCGAAAACAATTATATCATGTAGTCTTTTTTAAAAACAAATTGCAAGTCATACCCGAAAAAAAAACAAACTGTAAGTCATATCCTCAAATTCAACCGTTCTGTTCTGTTGTTATAATACCATCCTCCCGGGCATTACCTCCTTCTCTTTTGAGAGGTGTAGAGGTAGTGTAGTATCTTTTCTGTTGTCATGATACAATCGTCCCAGGCATAACCTCCTCCTTTTTTAGAGCTGTGGACGTAGTATAGTATCTGTTCTGTTGTCATGATGCCATCCTCACAGGCATTACCTCTTCCTTTTTGAGAGGTGTGTAGTTAGGTTAGTATCTGTTCTGGGTGGAGATAGGTACGTATATAGTATGCACACCGAGGCAGAGATAGGTATGTATATAGTATGCGCACAGGGGCGACGATAGGTACATATATATAGTATGCACACTGGGGCGACGATAGGTACTTATATAGTATGCGCACCAGGGCGGCGATAGGTACGTATATAGTATGCGCACCAGGGCGGTGATAGGCATGTATATAGTATGCGCACAGGGGCGGAGATAGGTACGTATATTATGCGAACCGGGGCAGAGATAGGTACGTATATAGTATGCGCATCTGGGCGGCGATAGGTACGTTTATAGTATGCGCACCAAGGTGGCGATAGGTACGTATATAGTATGTGCACCGGGGCGGAGTGAGTATCATCAAAAATAAAGGCACTTCTTGCTGACGCTTTTAGTTTGGCTATAATTTTTAAAGAGATACGAGATCCTCCGCAAACGACCCGTGACCCAAAATGTTGCTCGTCGTCTAGATAAACGATCACTTCTCTTCCCCTCTCTCTGATTTGATGAATAACGTGATCATTTTGTTCAGTTATTCCCCCATCTCCTTAAAACTTCAAAAGTATCCTATTTTGATGAAATTCATATCATATGTATAAAAATTTACGGAAGAAGACAATGGAAGTGGTCACGAATCTCTACGTGCCCCTCAATGCACTGAATCTCTATGTGCTCTCTCTTAGGGAACTATTGATGCAGAAGTCCCTTAAAACTCAAAATACGTACATCCGATTTTAATTAAATTTGAACCATATTTGTAAGATACTAATTCAGAGAGTTTTCCAAAATGTCAATTTCTACCGACTATCTGAAGAGGCGAAACAAGGTCAGTAAATAAGAAAATAATTTGGTGGTGTGATGCAATTTTCTACCCATATAAAAGCCAGATACGTTCTAAGATAAAATACTGCTGCCACATCTTGGGACCTGTCGCACAAAGCACTTTTAGTTGGGAACAAATTTTAGTTTAATGGTTAAAATTGGGAAGAAAATCAAAATGAGAAACTTACTTGGAAGAGTAATACGTCTGGCCGAATCTGACTGAAATAGAAATGTTAGATAAGCAAAAAGGGATCAATATTCTTCCTCCGAAAAAAAATAATAGCTCCACAACTAAATAGATACGTAGTTTTATTCATGGGAACACAGGAACAAAATCAAGATAGTACTATGGGCTGATTCATGTCGGTTAAACGAAATAATATCCTGGTGTTCCTCTACTCGTCTACCGTTGGCCTAGGTAGCGAGCGCAGTATATACGTCTTGCCTGTTTGTGACATAAGCTGGAACTGAAGATCCGCATGGTTTGGCCTTCGCGCTAAAACGATTCTCTGCATATGAATTTAATTACACGCAGAAGTGCCATACGCCCACACGGTGATGATTACATAATCGCCAAGCCGAATTACAATCTCACTGCGAGTTACGTAGACCAATACAAAATAGTTCGTTCATGTAACTGCTACGCACTCTTTCTTGTTTTGACAGAATACAAGAAGGACTACGAAATAATCTCTGGGGTATGATCTCACAGAACAGACGTTGCTAGTCTCTCTCTGCTCTATCGTGATTTCCATGGATGGTGGTCAACTAAGCTCCATTTTTGGTTTAACCTCATAAAACAAGTAAGGACTCGTACCTCAAGGGAGAAAGATTCCCTTTCTTCCCCCATGTCCCTAGCATGAGGCGGAACATATGTGGATAGAGATTCTTTACAAAGACGTCCCACCCGTGGAACACATGCCGCGAGAATGCTTCTCTGCTGATTACAACTCGGTCTTCAATTCCTATATCAACCCATTCTTGTTCTATACCGTTGGCCAATGTTAATGCTAGCAAAGTATTCCTCATCTTTCGACTGGCAATCACTTCTGTCTACTTTTACCCTATATCCTCGAGTGGTTCTTGGCCTTGATAAGTGATGACTTAATAGTATAAAAACAATTGTTTTATTTATTTTTACACGTTTGTTTATGTTGATTCCAACAAGAGACAATTCATGCGTAACGACCGAATCGAAATAATCTATCGCCCGCCATTGTCATTCCCTTCAGCTGATCTCTTTAATAAAAATGTTTATATCTAGATAAGGTCATTTAGATTTTAGCCTCAGCAGAATTATTTCAGTTCAGCCCGAATCGCTGATTTCGAAACAATAATCTCTTCATCGATGCCATGGGAGTATAGATGCAACGTAGAACGCCCCTCACCCCTACACACACACATAATAAAAGAAAGAAAAAAGAGAGGGGAAAGTGCCCGGGGATGCGTTGAAGCGTTGATCAGATTTTTGGGCGAAAATGATTATGCGGTCGGAGAATGGGAAGGACAAATCGCCGAGGTTAGTCGAATCAGGCTTGACTGAATCTCCTGATCACGGCCGACTGGAAACGGTTTTAGTGGACAGTGGAGGTCAAGCCCAGAGAGGCTGGAGGGCGTGAATCGGCGAATAGTATTTTGGCTAAAATGATTGGAGATTTGAAGAAGTGAGAACGATATATATATATATATATATATATATATATATATATATATATATATATATATATATATATATATATATATATATATATATATATACACTTTTCTCTCTCTCTCTCTCTCTCTCTCTCTCTCTCTCTCTCTATATATATATATATATATATATATATATAGGTGGTAATGACAATATGAAATAACTTTTATACAGTTCAGATCGATTTGCATATAAAAAGCTCAATACTTAGAAATATATTAACTTATATATATATATATATATATATATATATATATATATATATATATATATATATATATCTCAAAATCATTGTATATTAATTTCAGAACAATTAACCCCTGCTCTAGAAAGATATTTAAATATGTATTATTAAAATAATTATATATATATATATATATATATATATATATATATATATATATATATATATATATATATATATTATTTATGTTTATTTATACAGACATGCACATAATCTGCGACACTGGCATGTCGATGTTATTGATCAACAGCTGTTAGAAATAATTATTTCATTCTTTCCAAATATTACCTAAGGGAAGAATCAGATGTTCATTGTTCCTGATGAGATCTCAGTTTCTAACAGTTGTTGATCGATAGCATCGACATGCCAGTGTCGCAGATCATGTACATGTCTGTATAAAAAAACCCATAATATATAAAAGCTTAATTTTCTAAGTTCGGTTTTATAAGATCGGTAGAAATTCTTTGGATGTTTACCCTGTGGATTGTTACTTTACCTGGATTACACTCTCCCCACCCATACACACACACACACACACACACACACACATACATATATATATATATATATATATATATATATATATATATATAACTTCCTTTGTAAGATGGTAGGAAAATCCTAGCAGAGTTCCCAATTAAATGAGAAAATCAAAATTTAGAACGTAATATTTATTTATTATTCGGTACAGAAAATTAGTATAATATCAGTACCATCGGTTTTAAGGTGTTGACCTCCCGGCTATCTTCAGCTTTGTTGTCACTTGGTAGAGAAAATTGAGTGTCCCATATACGCCACGCTTGTATACGTTATTTGCTTTGAAGCGTTAAATTAGTATCGTCTAAATTTTGTGTTGGAGAAAGATATGTGAGATTAAAAAGCCTAATAATGTATAAAAAGGGGGGAATAAATTTTAATTATCAAGATTTTAAATCTAAAATATAAAATCCTGTGAATAGTTTTTACTAACTGCTGTATTTATCTGAGACGTTATTCGTTTTGAAGGGTGAAATTAATTTCGTCTAAAATTATGTGTCAAATAAAGATGTGTGAGCTTAAGAATTGAATTTATAAAATTTAGTAATTAAATTGAAAATTTAAATTCGAAAATAAAAATTGAAAATTTTAAAATGTTTTATTATTTAAAAATAAATTAATATAATTCAAGGTAAGTTGCCGCTAACGGTAAAAACTATCTATGGGAAGCAACTCTACAAATTAGTATTCATTATATATTTAAGGTATACAGATTTAAGATATGAATAAATAATGGAGTATCAATTCATTATGAAATTAATAAATAATGATGTGGGTTATTAAGCTTGTTTTAGAGTTAAGAATACTATGTAGAGAGTAAAGTAAGTCAGTTTGGGGATGAGGCAGTTTTTTAGACTACTGTTTTAGTACCAATAAAAAGGGGTGTTTTTTCCTCTTAATTTTTTATATAATTTACTGGTTTTAAGTTTTGGTGTTGTGATGGAGCACATTAAGTTTACTATATTAATGGGAAGGTGATAATTGGAAAAAAAACCTTGGGAGGTGGAGACCAGGAGGAATTTAAGGCCCGAATATGAGAGAAAACCTGGTATTGTATAAGGCTATTTTAAGGTTATGTTTCTGGCCAGGGGGTGATTATCAACAATCCTTTATGTGTCTGGTAAGTCATGTATATAAGAAGTGCATGTCTTTTATGGATACATTCTTTAAAAATGTCGTCCCTAATGTTTAAACAGTTTGTATTTGGGTCAATAATTGCCCTTAATATGTAATGTATTTCTGCGTCACATTCATGAACCTTATTTATGGCTGGAGAGTATGATGGTCTTTTCTCTATTACTTTCTATTTGATGGTGAAGGGTACCCCACTATCTTTTACTTGCCATATCCGGGTCGCAAGTGTTGTGTTGGCCTTGTCTTTTTATTTAAAGGTATACCTGTGTGCGTACAATCTTTGCTGTAAGCTTCCTTGCGCCATGCTTATGTAGTTTTCGGTTCTGCCGCTGGACTGGCTTGTGACAGTAGCCTCATACACTAGGGCATCAATTTTGCGATTCCCCTCTACAGGGCAGTTGATTTCAATGTATACATGAGCTTTACATAATTACAAGAGTTTAGATTCACATGCGTTGCCCTCGGGCAGATGATGAAGCTACAAATTAAAATTGGTGAATTTATAAAGTAATGTGGTTGAAACATTTTAATATTACTTCACCACCATCGTATCGAGCTTGTTTGATAGTAGGTTTATGCGCTCGAATGAATAAGGTTTCGAGGATGGGGAGACAAACACAACCGCTTCTCGTCGCCTAACATACCAGCCTTAGAAATTTATAGAAATTTGAAAACCACAACAATACAATATTTTTGAATTAATTAATTTTAAAGGCTAAGACTTTCGGTATAATGCACTTTTCGAAGTAAAACTTTTGTTTTCTCTATTTTTATTTTACTATTATAAACTTTGGAAGGGATGACCCTTTAAGGAAAGAAATTTTCGTTGTAGTGGGTTTAAAATTTCTATCAAAATACTACACGAAAACAACGTTTCTAAAGATGTGATCATCTTCCTTTATTATAAAAGCGCCGACCACGCGATACACATCTAAGCAAGACTTTACCATAAAACACCGCGTCAACAACACCGGACATATGTCTTTTTCTGATTCCACGGGATTGTAATCCCTTCCAAGATTAATACCAGTAAAATAAAGAAAATACAAAACATAAGTCTTGCTTCGAATAGGGAATCTATACATAAAGTCTTAACCTTTAAAATAAATGAATTTATTTACTAAAAAAAATACATTGGTGTGGTTTTCGAATTTCTATGAAATTTATCATGCATGAACAATGTTTCTAAAGATGTGACTAGCTTCCTTTATATATATATATATATATATATATATATATATATATATATATATATATATATATATATGTCTGAAATTATCATTCCCTCCACTGAAGAGAGCGTATGTAGGTAAAAATGATTTCATATTATTTACTGAAAATTAATTGTTATAAGCCCCTTTAATAAGATTAAAGTTGGGAAGTTAGAAATAGACTGACACGTAGCTATAAGGCATATTCCGACAACGTTCGTTGAAATCTTAAATCAGTCTTTCTAGATATGCCTCCACCCCCTTCGCATGAATAGAACTTAAATTCCCTTCTTGTTATTGTTAATTTATATATATATATAAAATAATTTATAAATTAATTGATGAAAAAATCTATATATACAAAAATTGATGACACGTCCGATTAAGGGCGTTTAAAAATGCGGTCCTCTTCATATTCTTAAAATAAACAACTCGGTTGACTATCGCCAGAAATAACAATAACAAAAAATCAGCGTATATATATATATATATATATATATATATATATATATATATATATATTTATTATTTGAAAGCTTTTACAATTTCGCATACTTTATGTCATTGCACTGACTTCCTACCTAATGTCTAAAAGCTCAATTCCCAACACGTCTGTCTCCTCTACAATCCCCTCCACGTTGCCCTCTATCTTCTTTTCCCCTCCTCTGTCCCCCTCCCCTCAGGACTTTCACTCTTTTCTCTTTTTGGTTCCTTTTTGTATCTTTTCTTTCTCTTTCTACAAAGGTGATCAACATTTAATTTTTATTCACTTCGATGAAGTTTCTGCTAAAAAAGAAACGAAATATTTGTTTAGTAATAAGTTATTGATTCGAATCTGTCTTTTAAATTTTGCGATGGTTCAACTTTTCCATTTACAAACACACACTTATGCACACACACATACTATAACATAGTGAACTGGTCATTTGGAGAGAGAAAAATGAATGTTCTTAACTTCTTTACTATCTAAACGTTTGACAGGTAAAAGAGAACTTTAATGGAATATTCGAATATCTGTCTCTCATATAGATTTCAAGTTTTAGCCCCACGTTTGATTTCTGAGAACTTCGACTGAAGTAAAATGAAACAAAAATACAAAACTGAACTGTTAAACTCGACAGTGATATAAGACAAGATGAAAAAAGTAGCAACCCTAGTTGAAGTTAGTGTCGCTGGCTTAAGCCGAGCCGAGAGGGAGAAGATAACGAAATACCAAGGTCTTATGTACGACTGGAATCTTAGGAAGATCTCAATAAATCCACTAATTATAGAAACACCGGGGCTCATGAAAAAGTATTCTAAAACTTACCTGGCGAATATACCCGGTGAACCAACTGCAAGAGAGATAAAACCAATTGCGCTTAAAGGGACGGTTAGAATCTTAAAAAAGATCCATCGATTGGAGTCTCTGAAATAGCGGGTGAATGTCTCGCATCCGGTAGAATGTATTCATCCAGGCAAAAAGGAGTATCCTCACCGAAAATGAGGAAAAATGACCGAGAAAAATTTTAATTAAAAATAAACATCAGTTTTATCGTATTTTGCTGACCGCCATTGATTTATTACTTGTTAATATGACATACTGAGTTATCTCACCCCTGAATTTCGTGTTTTTCGCTCGAATCAATGACGGACCCTAGAAAACGATAGAACGGATTTCTATTTTTAATTAAAATTCTACTAAATAATTGTTTCTAATTTTTAGTGCAGATACCTATTTTTGCCTGATACATCAGTACATTAAAATGTTTTCCGGTTAATTTTTTGGAACAGAGATTTTCACCCGAGTAACTGCGTTTTTCATGTTAGTCCGCATCTATATAAGCACCACCAATACTACTTCAAGGTAAAACAAAACTAGCCAACGATAAGCGTTAGATGGATAGATTCCGATCTAGAAAACAGCAATTCTCCCCCCTTTGTCAAAACATCTTTCATGGAATATAAGGACGAAAGGACAAAATAAGGGAAGCATCTGAGACTGCTGAAAATAAACATACGGTCCACTTTCTACTCTCCTTATTGTGTTTAAGAATGTGCGTATCTGTGTCTCATCACGATACTAAGGTGTTTGACGGATGTGTGTTTACGTGAATCTGTAAGTGTAAATGTGTATGTGGATGCTCGCATTTTCATTGTTCAGCCACACGATGGCATTTTTGGTTAACTATATTGTGTAGTTAGGCAGCATTGAATAAGACGCATTTTTAAAAAGATATTTCACCCCAAACAAGGCAGGTCACCACTGTAGACGTAAGGGGCTACTGAGAATTAGGGTGTAGGTTTTGGGTGTCATCCTAAGTTGGGAGCTGTGCAGCGAGATGTCTGTTTACATTAGTTTTAAACCTCTGCATGTCGGCACAATCGGGGAAATAGAGAGCAGGGAGGGAGTTCCAGAAGCAGGCAGCACGAGGACAAAAGTTACTCGAGTAGAAGGCTCTCCGGCATCTGAGTACCTACACAGTGAATGGATTGGACCAAGCTGATTGTCGAGTTGTTCTAATGTACTTGCGTTGAGGGGCGCACTAGAGCAACTTGTTCATCGGAGCACAATCCATTGAAGTACTTGTAAAACAAGCATGCGGCGATAGGACAGGGGCTGGAGCTTGGTGGATAGTGAGGAACCTATTAAGTTGGCGAATCTTTTTTTTGACCTTGTCTAAGAGGGAGAGACTAGTGGATGATGCACCAACCCAGTCTGTCTGCCTATTTGATTCATGGATCTTTCTTTTCAAAATTCTGGAATCTTATTCAACTCATACTGTAAGGTTAATAAGCACTTTTCAAACGTCACGTTGCTGTCTTGAACTTGTTGCTTGCCGAGTTTCTCTCAAACTTTCACTCACTTTTCAGTAAAAGTTGTGAAGCATAAATATAGATCGATACATTACGGAAGGTGGCGCTGTGGGTTTTCGTACACTCACGTGTACCATAATGAACAACTATACATTCAGATCTTACGACCGGCACTTACCTAGCCACGTCTATCGATGATTAGAACGGAATTTCCCCTTATTTTCTCCTGTAGTCCTCACATTCCATGCGCGATTATTCTGACAAAGTGGAGAGAACTTCTGTTTTCTGGGTCGAAATCTATCCATCAAACACTTATCGTTGGCTACTAGTTGACCTTGAAGTAGTAGTTGTCTTGCTTCTTACGTCAAGGGACTTCATGCCTTGTCTGGAGCGATTTCCATCATATATATATATATATATATATATATATATATATATATATATATATATATATATATATATATATATATATGTGAAACAATCACCTCTAATTCATATGTTTATCAAGTTAATTTATATTTACAATTTGCATTGCGCAACTTGATTATAATTTTGCAACAGATTGAATAGATACAGAAAATAACTATATATACATGTAAGAAAACAACAGATATTATGAACATAATTAACACAATATAGTGAACAGAAAAGAACATGAACCTTTATAAACAAAACAATGAACGGAGATAAATCAGGTTTCTCTTTGGAATTTTGAGTGAAAAGCAAATCTGTATAAATTAAATGAATGCTGGCTGCATTTTAATTTTTCAGCCTGACTTTTGAATTTTTATACACCGATGAAGCTTCATCATGAATATCAGTGGTATTTTATATACCATGAACATATATGTTCTTGAAATGGGCAGAAACAATTGTCTGTAAATAAAGTCTTTGAAGAAAATATGGAATGTTAATCTTAATAAGTATGGTTGGCATGATGACATGATGGTAAATTAAGAGCTCCAGTCGTACACTGTTGAGCTGCAACATAACAGTTTTTGTTTGCTGAAAAGGAATTTATACTATATATATATATATATATATATATATATATATATATATATAGCACTAGATAAAGTGAAAGAATAATATAAGGGGCGAATCAAATTTTATTAGCATTCAATGTTCAAGCAAAGTACTTTAAAGTCCTTAACTCATGAGTTTTCAAAGAACATCTTCTCCTCATCAGACCATTACCGCAATGACATTACTGCAGGTAATAAAATTATACTTTGAAAATATATGAAAAAGTTTACATAAAAGTATATAAAACATCAAATATATCGGCCCAAAACATACTTTTTAGCTAAAATATACAGTTCATCCAAGTCATAAAGTTTAAACTAACGATATTAGTTGCCTCTTATATCTTTTGTTGTATTAACTTTATATATATATATATATATATATATATATATATATATATATATATATATATATATATATATATATATATATGAGCTTTTTGATATGAAGAATAACGATTTATACTTAGCGTAAAGCAGTTATATTCTGTAATGAATAAATTTCGATCGGTTACTTGTAGCGTGGAGCATATAGGTCAACAAAGAAAGTACATCATCATCATCATCATCATCATCATCATCATCATCATCATCATCATCATCATCATCATCATCATCATCATCATCATCATCATCATCAGGGTTGTTCATCACTTCTGGAGGAGGAACCACTCCCTGGTTTCAGACACCTTATTGGTGACTGTAATACAAAGGTTTTTGCCATAGTTGCCACGCTAGGCACTGCTTGTTTTTCAGAATGGGAACCTATCTAGTACTGGTCAGGCTCAACGTTGATTAGTTTTGGTAATCTAACGGGAACCTGTGTGTCAACGTGATTATACCGTATATATATATATATATATATATATATATATATATATATATATATATATATATATATATATATTGTGTGTGTGATAAATAGGATAAAATATGAGAAAAGTTTTTAACACATTACTAAACGATAACCTTCAAATAGCATGCGTGAGAATTTAAGACCAATCGGGTGACTAGTATAAACTTATTTCAGTTACGCTAGTGGTACATCGATTAGACAAACGAAAATAAACATTTCCTCAATATTGCACATACAATAAAACCGTTGAAAGCCCGCGTTTCCAATACCAATTTCGTGTGTTCTGGCTATTTTCTTTATATCGCTTTATTTCGCTATAATTTATTGTACCTTCAGTGACGAGTTTTTTTAGCGAAATGGATAAGGTGATTCGATGCTTATCGCATTTGGATGTGACTGACGGTTCATGATGACTAGCTGCGGATACACTTGCTACGTCTAGCCACAGCGATGAGTCGCAGACGAGGGAACAACTGTCTGTAGATGACGATATATAACTGTATATAATTATATATATATATATATATATATATATATATATATATATATATATGTATATGCATATATATATATGGATATATATATATATATATATATATATATATATATATGGATATATATATATATATATATATATGTATGTATACATATATATCGTGTGAAAAAAGAAAATAAAGATATAAAGTATATCTGTAAAATATAACCTATCATAAATAGTCAATACTCGATATACGAGATAGAGCAATGATATAAATAAGTAAATGATGAAAAAAAGAATTGTGTAGAATACAGTATCTATTAAATCACCAATAGTTCTAAACAAAGGAATTTATATGAGAAAATTATTTTATTATTCCTTCAACGCTGAATTTGTGCCTACATCCTTAGCATTACCTTATATTATTTTCATACCTTTTCAAAGGTTCATATTTGGTAAATTTATTGTAATAACTTATTTGTCGAATCTCGTCTGACGAAAAGATTACACTTTTTAAAAGGAAAGTATAATTAAATAATGTTCTTATATAAATTCCCTTGTTTTGAACTATTGATGATTTAATAGGTATTGCATTTTACACAATTTTAATTCTCATCATCTACTTATTTATATAGATCTATGTATATATATATATATATATATATATATATATATATATATATATATATATATATATATATGTGCGTGTGTGTGTGTGTGTGTGTATTTTACACAATTTTAATATGTATATATATATATATATATAAATATGTGTGTGTAGGGTGTATATATATATATATATATATATATATATATATATAGAGAGAGAGAGAGAGAGAGAGAGAGAGAGAAAGAAAGAGAGAGATTCCCCCTCTTTATAGGTTGAGTTGTCTTGTAGAAGAAATAACGGGTTCTACTTAGCGTAAAGCAACACTCTTCTATAAAGAATAACTTTCATTCCGTTGCTGGTAGCGTGTTAATTATAAAAGAATAACAACAAGAAAAACAATAATGCAGGGTCCGAGACGAAAAAAGAGAGAAAGGAAATAAAGAAAGAAAGAGACATAAAAAAAACAGAAAGGAAGAAGTAGGAGAGAAGAAAAAGAAAGAAAAAAGGAACAAAGGAATGAAGAAGAAGAGAAAGAAAAAAGACCAGCAAAAATGTAATATTTCAATTAAGTGCACGAAAAGAAAGAAAGTCTCTATTTACTTGCATCCCCAAGAGGGCAAAGTTAGACACAAGGTCGGATGTTATGCAGGGATCACTAGCTCCTGCAAAAGAGAACTCTGAATTGGAGATTAATAAAAATTACCTCAGTCTAGAAGGATATTTCCTCCTCTGTAAGAGGACAGAACATATACTATACTTTGTTTCTAGGAAATGGAAGAAAGTCGATACGAAGAAGAACGAAAAAAATTGAAATCTTGAACGATATTCAAGAAAAGCCAGGGAATATGAAGTCAGGTAAAAAGTCAAGTAATAAAGTAGTATTAAATGCATAAAAGAAAGCGAGTAAAAAGAAAGAAAAAGAGAAAGAAAGACGGAAAGAAAGGATAAAAAGAAGTATAAAAGAGGAAAGAAAGGACGCCCTATTTTGATTAAATGTATTGAAAACAAGAAACGAAAGAAGTAAAGAAAGAAATAAGCAAAATGGCTAAAAAAAACGGCAAACAAAATCATTGCGACATCACAAAAATACAGAAAATAGAAAGAAAGAAAAAGTTAAACAACAGAGGAATAGGCAGATAGATTGTCCTGAATCAATTGTCCGTCATCTACCATTACCAGGCCCAACCACACCCAACTTGAGAATCAGATGCCAGTACGGAAATTGCCGAACAACTGTGCGACCGTATTGGCCGAGACAAAGTTTTCCATTTTTCCATTAATTGAATCGAGAGGTCACCTAATCCTATGGACCGGCTGACCGCAGCTGACCTAAACGACTGGAGCAAGCGAGAGAGAGAGAGAGAGAGAGAGAGAGAGAGAGAGAGAGAGAGAGAGAGAGAGAGACCGAGAGAGAGAGAGAGAGAGAGAGAGAGATGGATAGATAGAGAGAGGTGGTGGTGGTGGTTGTTAGCTTTCGCTTTCATCTGACTACTGGCTAAAATGCTATTTACACGGAAAAATACCAGAAAAGACACGACCACTGCGAGGCTAGTTAATGGATTCGTGCTCCTACGTCCTGTTGGTGTGCGAGCGCCATTGGCTACGTCGTAATTCGTCCAAGAAGTCGCCTTGGTCATCGCGATGGCTATGGCGATGAGCTGCAGGATAAATAAGAGAGGGAGACGTATCGCAGAGATTGGTGTTGTGTATGTATGCGTGGAGGGGGGAGGGTAAGATCCTTTTTAGATGGTTGGAGTGGTACTTCGACCACGGAACAATCGGTGAAGGTGTGAAAAAATAGTTTGGTTGGACGAATCCACGTTTTCACGAATGAAGTGACAGTTTTCATTATCGGAGCGAAACTGAATGCCATTTGGAAAACAATTGCATAAGATCTATATAATAAGACGGCTAAGGGATGTTATGTTTATACGTACGTTATCACCCTCCACCCCCATTTTTAAATGATAGGATCGACCGATCGCCGAAGATGCAATGCCCCAAAAGTATTTTTAAAAAAAAATATTTGATGTCGCTGTTGTGTCTAACGTGACACTCGAAAATACACTTTCTTGGTCTTGTAGCAGTTATCCCCTCCTTTCAAAACATAATTGCACTAACCGGCCGGTAGGTGTCGCTGTTCACCGTCAGGTGGCGCTGAAAGCGACCAGGAGTTATCTGCCCTTAGGGGATATATAACCATGGGACACCGGAAAAGGCCTCTTCTCTATTTAATTGGCCTCGCTGAACGACACTAAGACACCAGCGCTCCGTCAACACGTTCAACAACGGTAAGAGTTCTCAACTCATTTTCTTTGTATACGGTTTTCAAGGACTTTCCCACGCCGGACTCATTTCTTCACATACTCTTTTCAAGAACTGTTTTCTATCGACACACATACATACATCACACACATCACCATCCCACATACACACAGGTTCAATAAACCTTATTTGAACTACCTCCTTTAGTTTGTTAATTATTACTCTGTTTTTTGCATGCAACAATTGCTTGATTTTATGAACTCGCTTCTAGTCGGGATCACGACCCGATTCTAATAGCCTTTTCGGCTAGGATCAAAGTACAGTATGTGTTCTGTCCAAAGATGGTACACTAATATTGTGGGGTCTGCGTTCGCACCAGACGTCTAGAGAATGAAAATATACCACGAACTCCTACAATAGTTTTAGCAATAGACCCCCATAACCGGATATATTCTTAAAACGACATTAACCAAAGAACTTAAATAAGTATGCTTCAGTTTGAACAAAGGTGGTACAATAAAATTATGAGGTCTTCATTCGCTCTGGGCGTCCATAGAATGGAAATATTTCAGAAATTTCTATTAAGCACAACAGCAATATAAAAGAGATGAAGGATACCACTGTGGATTTTCATGGATCCTGCTACTCTATATAATAATATGCTAACTCACTTCATGTTCGTGCGTACGTTATCACCTTTCACACACATAAAAAATGAGATCGTCTTATTAGCAAAGATTTGGATGGTAATTAATCTAATGTCTCTTAGATTAAAAAAAATCGACTTTACCCATTTCAAAATGAATTGTTCCAAAATCAAATGATGTCGTTGACTAAAAGAGTTCAATTTTAAATAAAAACATTTCAGAAAGTGGCATTCGTTTTATTCATTCGAAGTATATTTACCTGACGATTACGCGTACGGTATAAACAAATAAATATTTATTGTTCTAAAAATAATTAGATTTCTACAATCAAAATGAATAAATGCGAATGTTTTTCTTATTTATTACTCCGATATTAACATAAAAACGGGTTACTGTTATTTAAAAAATAATTTTATTTAAACAAAAAATGGTTACATTTAACAACAAGGTATTCTGTACAGTGATATCAAAAGTTCATTATTGTCCTTAGGCATGGAGCCCGAATCGTTTTAGGGGGAAAAGGGGATCGGTGGTCATCGAATTTTATCGTACAATTTGCTCAAAAATAATTCTGTTTACTCTACGCTAGACACTCTCACCAAAATACCCCATTCACTCTATGGGTTGGTCCAACTTAGATGATCCCCACTTTGTTTAAAAAAAGATTTCATTTACATAAAAATAATCTTTGGGGAGGTGGGACAATATTTACAATTGTTCTGTAAGAAATAAGGAAAAAAATGTAGGTTAGTAGTGCCCTCCCAACCTTTTGTTAAGCGATAGACTGCCAACCGTTTTTCGGGTGATCCAAAAACAAGCAAGTCGGTCTCTAAATAGGAGTGGGGGCTAAGTGGGATGTCGAAAAATAAAACATATCGGGGTGGAATGTGGGGATGGGTGGTGTCCTCCAAGATATGAGACGATAGGGGTTACCGGGTAAAAAATAAATGTGTAGAGTGCCCATCTTAGGAGGCTCCCGAGTACCAAAAAACAAAAATAGGGTCAAAACTCATTTACTATACTAGTTAAGGGTCTTTATTAAAAGAAGATTGAGGGGTGGATTCCGCAGAACCCAGGACCGTGTGTGCAATGCCCAAACAGGGAACATGAGCTTGTACCTGTCTCCTCGACGGATGCACAAACTAGTGTTGTGCCTCCGCCTCCTATCGAACTCCATGCGGTCCAGACTCCTCCAATCACATCTCATCTTCACTTGAAGTTGATGTTTAAAGTAGACGATCAGATCCCGATTGGAAACAGATCCGGCCCCATGGACCTCGTCAAGACGTGAAACCCACATCACTATCTTCGCTACGGCTAGGATGGTTAGAAAAACAATTCTTTTCTCCTCAGATCACGGCGGAGCTACGTTGTGGATGACCAATGCTACACACAAGGAAACCGGATGCTCGGCGTCGATGCGAAGTTTACTGCAAGTGAAAAGGGCGCGCTCAGTCGTTTCTCTTTTACGATCATCGCAGCCCGGGTAGTAAGGATCACTCCATCTCCGATCAGCTTGTCATAAAGGGGCAGCGCATTCGCAACCAATCGCCAGGTCAGAGAGTACTCAGAATTGTGGAGATAACTCCATAACTGAGAGCAGATCTCTTTCACGGCTCTACAAACGGATCTGAAGCGGAACCCTCCACTAACTCCCGATATAGTCTTTTCCTAGGCTCGGCTTTCGACGGCTAAATTTGAAATACTCTCTATATACTAGAAACGAATAATCCAAGGACAGATATTGATATGATTTTGTGGCCTTTTGGCCATGATCATAGTTCAGTATCTGTTCCGATGGATACTGCACCCTATAGACTCGTATTGTCTTGGCCTTCGGGTCTTGATTTACGCCTGTCTATGGGTCTGTCCGGTGCAGTTCCTTCTCACCCTTTGAGAAGGGGTTAGTTTTTTACTAATCGCCTGAAGCGCCCCTACCGGGGACTGCCGACGGGGCTGCTCAGGCAATTTTAAAAAAATCCCAAGTACTCTTCCTCTAGAGTGCGCAATTCCCACTTTCCGACCTTGTGTCACATTCTACTTTGTGGGAAGTGGACAAATAGGGATATTGATAGGCTAATTTGCATATCGATTTTTTAAACCCTTCATAATTGATTACTATTGATGTAATTTATTTTTAACTTTATTGAACTATTCTATCTACCTATGTCCAATAGTTTCGTCGATATTAACAGTAATTAATTAACATGGTTTAATAAAAAAAATGGAAAAAATATCAAAAAACTATTAACATCGCCTGCGAGAGTTCTTATCTACAGGAAAAACGAGAAAGAGAGTGGCTAGCTAGCAAACAAGCTATCTATCTGCACCCCCTCTCCCTCTTCTTCTTTTCCGTTAACGACGCCGGATTATTTTTCAATTCACGTCCGATGTCACTGTAATGCTGAGAACAGATACTACAGTTTGATCTAAGGCAAAAAACTATCAAAGGAACTATCAAAATAATGTTCTAGAACTATGCATTTTTAAATGAATAAAGAAGAACCTTTAATCTATCATTGTATTCGGTTCTCTTGTCATGAGACAATCCTCGGTGCTTATTTACAACAGGGTCCCCGTAGAAAATTATTTTCATGTAAAATCAGTATGTTGTACTTACTCAGTCATAGTTTCTCACTCACGGTACGAAATAGAATTAAAAAATATCAAGTAGAACTTTAATTAGAACGATTTTTCCATTTCGATGCACAACGTCTATTCGCCGACATTTTTGGTGTGAGCGATCGATGGAATAGCCAAGGGCAATAATTCCATCGTTATTGTTAGAATTTAAAAAAGAAAGAAAACACGTCTTTCTACCAGCTATTAATTGTTGCGATTGCAAAAATTTAACCGGCTTCGCCGGCTCCATACACAAGTATACCAAGTCCTCCAAGTTCAAATCATTGACATCCATTTTCAGATAAATTCTTAAAAAGTACTATTTAGGTTACACGTGCCTACCAAGGGCAGACAGTTTCGCGACACTTACATGCCTTTGGTTATCTATTCCATCAATCGGCCACAAACAAAATGTCGGCGAATAGACGTTGTACATCGCTCTTATGGAAAAGGAAAAATCGTTCTAATTAAAGTTCTACTTGATTTTTTAAAATTCTTTTGCGTACCGTGAGTGAGAAACTATGCCTGAGTAAGTACAAAATACTGATTTTACATGAAAATAATTTTTTCCAGGGACCCTGTTGTAAATAAGCACCCAATCCTCTCAGGAATGTTCTCCTCTTTTTAAGGGGTCATAGGTAATCTTCTCAGGTATTACATCCTCCTTTGAGGGAGGGTTCAAGTAGTATCTGTTTGTGTTGTCATGAGGCCATCTTCCTAGGTACTACCTTCCCATTTTTGGGAGAGATAGGACAGGGAGTAGTATATTTTCTGTTCTTCCTTCTCCTTTTATGGGAAGATCCTCCCAATGTTCTGTTTTAATACTATCCTACCAAGCATAACCTCCTCCTTTGAGGGTCAGTGTATGTAGTTCGTTCATCATGATATCCTCCCAGCCTAGCAAAAATATATGACCAGAGGAAGCATATATTTGCTAGTATATATATATATATATATATATATATATATATATATATATATATATATATATATATATATATTCTTTTGCTCCGTCTCTTTTTATCGATATCCTCCCAGGTTTTACCTCCTTTATTCTGGAGGTAGTATTGTAGTATATGTTCTGTTGTAATAATACCATCCTACCAGGCATTACTTTCTCCTTTGAGGGTCAGTGATCAACGAACTACGTTCATCATGACATCCTCCTAGCTTAGCAAAATTATGTGATCGGAGGGAGCATATTTTTGCTAGTTTTAAATAAAGACCAAACATATTGTTTTATTTATTTCAAGAATATTTAGCCGACAATGACAATTATTTTTACGGAAGACAAAAAAGTGTTTTTTTTCTTTATAATATTGACCCTGATAGACAAATATTATTTTAAAAAGAATATCATTACTGAGAGTAAAATATACAGATTGATGTAGAAAGCACCGTGGAATTTCCATAAGGTCTTGCTAGTTATAATTTATTATTATCTAAAGCAAAATTCAAATGTAAAGTGTCGCAAGAAAAACATGCCGTGCCTCTCTCTTTTCTCTTGTTCTTCAATCCTCATGAGCGATGTTTCTGACAAAGACGGAAGAATTGCTGTTTTCTACGTCAGCTGTTATTTTGAATAAGTGGCATGAGGAGATATCCAACCCTCTCATAGTATTCATCATCATTCAACTCTCAGTCTATCCATCTCATTAACACTCATCCTTGATTGGGTTTTAGGCCTTGATAAATGGTTACTCATTACTACAATAGAGAAGTTAAACAAATAGTTCCGTAAACTCTATATTAACCAACATCAACCTAAAGTCGAACCCTTCCTCAGCCTGGTAGGAGCAGTGAAAACGTAGAATTGTAAGATTTTACAGTGCTCTGGTGAAAATCCAAGGTAAGTCAATATCAGGATCCTTCGTCCTCCTGGCATCCATTGCATATGAGTTTGGCAAGCAATGGCGTTTCCAGGCGTATAACTGCAAATCTTTGGAGTGAAGATAGCAACGTTGCACTTGTTCCTGTGCAACCGTCATTTCTTTTGTGTGTTTTGGGCCGAACCTTCCCCGACTTTGTATGCAACCGCTGGGCATTGCTCCCATGGGTATAACGAATAGCTACGGCATACGAGGACTTACTGCAGACCGGTCAATCATGAGGCACGATTTTGTGGGCTCTGTGCAGAATTCCAATTCCATCATCATCATCATGATTATCACCATCACCATCATCAAGATTCGACATACAATGCGTGTTAACATTTTGTTATAAAATATCAAACTATAAAAAACATAAAAAATGTGTTCAATGTTTTGACGCGTGTTATTTACCCCCTCCCTACTAAAGACTTTTCAATTTGTCTTCTTCACAATGATCCTATTAACTAACTCCTTTTCGAAATATCGAGCACGGAAATCAGTTTACGTTAAAATTACAACATAAACTGAACCCACTTTAAAAAAATTAAAAATAACATTTAAAAAAAATTCTTAATCTGAGAATTTGGCTTTCAATTGTAACTAGAAAATGTTAATCAAACTAATTAAAGCGTACAAACTAGCAAAAATACGCGAAAGGATGAGATAATGCCTGGGAGGATGCTATCATGCTAACATAACAGATACTACGTAACCCCCTTTGAATCGAGTATTGAAATATTGTACTTTAGTCTACAATAGTATAATAAACTTAATTTTCTATTAAAAGAAAGTAATAGTATAGTTTCGACTTCAGATATAGAAGTAATAGTATAGTTTCGGTTTCAGACAGACAGATAACAAATTAGTAATAGATATAAGAAGGTGAGTTTTTCGGTTTTGCGCCATATCAACCCTTGTTTGGTCAATCTGTGCCGAAACCGCCCACATGTTTTATATACGAATGGTTTAATAGATTAATTCAATTCATTTTGTAGGCAGGTATTTTATTAGTAAATAGGCTGAAAAGGATAGATTTTATCTAACCCGTAGATGAGATTTTTACTAGTACTACAACTCAGGGTTAGAGTATTGATTTACTCCTCTCCAGGAGTTAAGCTCAAGGCCAGTTTTTATCCTACTCCCACAAGTAAGATGTGACCCAAGGTCGGGTCGGGAAAGTGGGACTTGAAAAGCCAGCGCCCGAAAGGTGAGCACTCTGGCTATTTAAAAATTGCCTGGGCAGCCCCGTCGGGATTCCCGGCAGCGGCGCCTCAGACAGTAAGCAATTAACTTACTCCTCCCCAAAATGGGGAGGCAAAGCCTGGGAGGGTGGACCTCCCAAAACTGCACAGGACAGTCCCATAGACCGGCGTAAGTCAAGCCCCGAAGGAGAGGACAATACCAGTATGGGGTGCAGTATCCATCGGAACAGATACTACACTTTGATATCTGGAGTAATGGCGACTAAAATGTGACGCCACATTTCCCAAACCTTTACGATAGAGAATATAGCTTTATATAATGATATTTGATCACCTGTGACCGGTGAATCACTATGTGGTTGTTAGATTCTCTCTTTCCTCCTCTCCCGCCTGTCTCTCTCTCTCTCTCTCTCTCTCTCTCTCTCTCTCTCTCTATATATATATATATATATATATATATATATATATATATATATATATATATATATGTTGTGTTTATTTAGGCAGCATATTTTCATTTAGGCGAACATTATTAAATAACACGGAGTGGTTTTGTTTGATGCGACTTTTTTTTTTTTTTCAATTTTCCGAATTGTCCATCTAATGTTTCGGTCAAATTGATGTAAATATGATCCATGGGTTTCTTGTAATCGAAAGTACTTGCAAAAAAGAAAAAAGAATGGAACAAGAAACCCATGGATCATATTTACATCAATTTGACCGAAACATTAGATGGACAATTCGGAAAATTGAAAAAAAAAAAGTCGCATCAAACAAAACCACTCCGTCTTATTTAATAATGTTTGCCTAAATATATATATATATATATATATATATATATATATGAAGAATATACAATAGAAAAAATAACATTAAAAAATGAATATATTAATTTGTACATTTCTCAATATTTTCAAGACTCAATTTTCCCTTAAATCCGGACTTTTCAAAAAAAATAATACTTTTCTCGTCTTGTCTCGTCTCGTTTTGAAAGTTTTTCAAAGATGAATTTTTTTCTTATATAAAAAAAATCTTATTTAAACTAAAAAAAATGAAAATACTATTTGAAATATCTTATATTACTGGATGCTTTTCCTTCTGACGAGACAGCATCTATCACGAGAATAATGATAGGGTACAAGAAAGACGAGCAACTCCTCATTCTCTGGGAAAGAGTCTGTGGCGAAGTGAAGAGATCATCCCTCACTAGATTTCAAAATAAGTGGACTAGTAAAATAATGTGACCCGCTGGGTAACCTATTGAGGTCGGGTTAGATTTTTTGCAATGCAGTTAAGTATGAAAAATAAACTGATAACATATACGTCTCTTTTAGCTCGCGATACCATTGTATTCTTTGTAAAGATTTTACTTGAGTAAAGTAGCGTTCGATCTGGGTATACATTGTTTTTCAGTTGCATCCCTGGTAATCGATAATTGGAATGGAATCAGAGGAAAATTTGACTGATGTCATGAAATTCCTAGAAAAATTTATTACTTAATAAATCAACTTTGAATTTTCTGTTAACATATCGATTTATGTAACAAACAGACACACAAGCCTTCTCGCTTATATATATATATATATATATATATATATATATATATATATATATATATATATATATATATATATATATATATACAGGGTGATTCATAAGTTACTTAGCTATTTATTTTTGAAATTCTAAAGTTAGAAAATACGGTAATACAAAACAGAAAGTTTATTCAACAAATTCATTTATGGGAATTTTAAATTACAGCAAATTTTCAAAATTTCCACCTTCGTTCTGCATGTATAGCTCCATTCTTTTTTGCAAGGAATTTACGACTCTTTGTAGCATATTTGATTGATTAATTTTAACAAACTCGGCAGTGATTTTTGATTTGAGGTCGTCATTGCCTTTCAACAAGTGTGGGAGATTCATCAAATTTGGCCATATGAATAACAATAAAAATTCGCTCTTCAATTGTAAATGACATACTGCCTGAAAAAAAAGCACATATGATGATTTACACAAATTTAAATAAATAAAAATAAATATATATAGAAACAAATATATAAACGAAAACTTTAAAATAATAAATAGCAGTAATTGGAGAGTAAGATAACAATAATCAAAAGTTCATAGTATGTTTGTGCTTCATATGGTAATCATTTTAAATAGCTAAGTGACTTATGAATCACCCTGTATAATTATTTCCATAATCAGACCACGCCGCAGCCCACAACACATGATGCCCACAAACCAGAAGTCCTAGACTCAAGTTTAGCTCTCCTTTGGGCTCATTAGTAGACCATAACCGAACTCAGGATTCGAAACCCTAGTCATTTGTATGCGAGGCGAGTACTTTGCCACTGAGCCACCTCGCCACATACAAGAAAGTCTAGTCTTTCATGGGTTGTGGGCTACGGCGTTGTCTGATTGTGGAAATAATTATATATATCATCTCACATTCAAAAATCGAACACACACACACACACATATATATATATATATACATATATATATATATATATATATATATATATATATATATATATATATATATTAGTATTTCATGTATCCACATAACATTTTATAAGGAGATATAACTTTTATGTATCAATTTTCAGTATTTACTTCAACAGTGCTCGATACGTAAGTAGAACTAGGTAGTAAGCTATGAACATATATTTATGGCAATTAAGCAACACAGACGCTCCCGCATTTAATCCCCAGGGGGAATCTTCAGGCTAAAATGCATGGAGTTATTTTTGCCGGGTGTTTTTATATACACAGCTAGCTAGTTAACTAATCAGATTCTTTGCTGTTCTCTCAGCCAATCGTTGGGATGATACGCGGGGGCCTCTGTGTAGCTTAATTGCCATAAAATATTTTCATAGCTCACTATATATATATATATATATATATAAATATATATATATATACATATATATATATATATATATACATATATATATATATATATAAATATATATATATATATACATATATATATATATATATACATATATATATATATATATATATATATATATATATATATATATATATATAAAATTGAAATATAAGCCAAATTAGCAATACAAGATTAATTTATTATTATTTTTTTTTTTACATTAATCCTATCGATTACGGAATAAAATTCCTTCTTCAGGGGTGACCAGTATTGAGTCATTTTTTTTTTTTTTTTTTCATCAAAAAACAAGAATAAAGAAACTTATTTCTTTGTTAATTTGATAAACGTCCTTGGTGGTACGACGTCATCGCCTTGCTGTTAAAAATTGGCGGTTAGGATTCAAAACGGGTGTCGAACGAGAAATACGCTGGCACGCTGTCAAGTAAAGTGTGTGGTATCGTTCAAGTTTCAAAGTATTGTATGGAAAGTTAATAAAATTGAAATATAGGCCAAATTAGCAATACAAGATTAATTTATTATTTTTTTTTTTACATTAATCCTATCGATTACGGAATAAAATTCCTTCTTCAGGGGTGACCAGTATTGAGTCATTTTTTTTTTTCATCAAAAAACAAGAATAAAGAAACTTATTTCTTTGTTAATTTGATAAACGTCCTTGGTGGTACGACGTCATCGCCTTGCTGTTAAAAATTGGCGGTTAGGATTCAAAACCGGTGTCGAACGAGAAATGCGCTGGCACGCTGTCAAGTAAAGTGCGTGGTATCGTTCAAGTTTCAAAGTATTGCATGGAAAGTTAATGAAAAATGACTCAATACTGGTCACCCCTGAAGAAGGAATTTTATTCCGTAATCGATAGGATTAATGTAAAAAAAAAAAAAAAAATTAATCCTGTATTGCTAATTTGGCTTATATTTCAATTTTATTAACTTTCCATGCAATACTTTGAAACTTGAACGATACCACACACTTTATATATATATATATATATATATTTATATATATATATATATATATATATATATATATATATATATATATATATATATATATATATATATATATATATATATATATATAGAGAGAGAGAGAGAGAGAGAGAGAGAGAGAGAGAGAAAGCGCACACACTAATTAGATGTACCTCTTCATCCCATTGGCTCTACTCAATTTCTCTGTTACTACCACCACTACATACACACATCTCATTACACTGAAAATGTTGTAAGAAACGGCCGAAAATTCTGTTTAAAAATGTGTATTCCTATGTCAATAAATAAGAAATAAAATTCAAAAATATATTAACATTTATATATTTGTCACATTTATTTTAAAATGTATATGTATACATATATTTATATATTTATTTATATATGTATTAAGAAGATCAGAACAACACCGGTATCGTCGGTTTCAAATCCAAACCAAGGGGACATAGAGTTTGTCTCCTTTGCCGGACTCTCTCCGGACAGACATTTGGTCAAAATTAAATGACCCAGTGAAGTCAACACAAACTTATATAAGAATTATAGAAATAGTATGCATATATGTATTCATGAGAGCTTATGTGTATGCATGGCTAAGAGACTATGTCTCTATGCATGTGTGCAAGTATATATGCGTATGTATGTGTGAGATAGAGTATGTACGTATGTGTGTGAGAGATTATTGCGTATGTTTAAGAGAAAGAGAGAGAGAGAGCATGTGTCCATATATGTAAGATATATATTGTATCTGCTTATTCATGTGAAAAAGTGTATGTGTGTATATAGCGACTATGCATGTAGGTATGTTGAAATATGTATGTGTCTGTTTGCACGCATGTGGGGTTGTTTCTGCGTGCATGCATGGATGTGTGTGTGGGTGTGTTTATACAGGTGTCCTGATGCGATAATTTCTTATTCGAAGTAAAAATGATCCCGACCCTGCTTATCAGGAACCTCCGCTGTTGGATTTGCTGGTGGTTGGAGACGGGGTAAGGTGGTTGGTTTGGGTAGGACATTGAAGGTAACGAGGAGACATTAAGATTATGGGATACGTGTTCATCCGTTTTATTCTACGGATACAAAGAGAGAGAGAGAGAGAGAGAGAGAGAGAGAGAGAGAGAGAGAGAGTAAATTAAACAAATAAAAATGCAACCATAAACATTTAGATAGAAGGACAAATTATTTCCCAGTATCTTTTAATAAAAACTGACAGGGAAAGAGAGATGGGAAAAGCGTGTAAGAGTTAATGTACAATATATATATATATATATATATATATATATATATATATATATATATATATATATATATATATATATATATATGTATATGTATATATATATATAAATATATATATATATACATATATATATATATGTATATGTATATGTATATATATATATAAATATATATATATACATATATATACATATATATACATATATATATATGTATATATATGTATATGTATATATATGTATATATATATATATATACATATATATATATATATATAAAGAGAGAGAGAGGCAGAGAAAGAGAGAAAAGGGGAACGAGAGACAGAGAGAGAGAGAGGGAGAGAGGGAGAGAGAGAGGCGGGAGATATAGAGGACAGAAAGAGAGAGAGACTGACAAAGACAGACACACAGACAAACAGACATAAAACTTGATATGCAGATAGAAAGATAATTCTCGTACTAGGTTACTGAAAAACCAGTAGATAGGGAGAGAGAGAGAGAGAGAGAGAGAGAGAGAGAGAGAGAGAAGGGAGAGACAGGGATAAATAGAGAGAGAGAGAAAAGGAGAGAAAGGCGTGCACACATTTGTACAGTGGGAGGAGGGGTAGATAGATAAACACACACACACACACACACATATATATATATATATATATATATATATATATATATATATATATATATATATATATATATATATAGAGAGAGAGAGAGAGAGAGAGAGAGAGAGAGAGAGGACAGAAAGACAGAAATATAGATAGACTGACAACCTGCTTCGTTACACCGAGTTACACTGCGTGCGCTGACCCCATTTGGGGAACGTACCCAGAGACGCGTTTCTGCTTGATGTTTCGCCAACCAAAGATATAGACCCCCCCTCTGAAATTACGTGGTTTTCTGACTTCCGTCTGGTGTCATCTCTGACTTTAACAATGTGAATCGTTATGTAACCCATATTGTATGAAGTATTTCCGAATTTATGCTATAGAAAACGTTGATAACCCCAAAAAGATTCATCTAATCACATTGAACTTGTGTATAGTGGTTACGTTTATCAAAAGCATCAGTTCAATACATTAAATTTGGAGAAATCGGAAGTTAAAATTCCGTATATATATATATATATATATATATATATATATATATATATATATATATATATAAAATTGGGTGCCTCTCTTCACCATACTTCAACTCGTACGTCGATCAGATTTGAAATATTAGTCGTTGTACCAAAACAATGGAAGAAGTTATCGTGTTGAGGGAGAGGGCAGGTTAGACTCTGCGGGTTTGTTTGGACGCGTGTAAAGTTCTGATAATTCAACGAAGGGCGAATATGGGCGCCATTGTGTCCCATAAATTATTCATGGACTCACTTTTCTTGTTCCGCCATCTTTCCGAATCCCACCCTCGAGAGGCTGGTCAGTCAAGAAACGATGAAGTGCTCAAAGATGGTTATGGACGATAGGATATCAAGCCGGACGATTTTGGAAAACGAAATCACAAAGAAAGTCATGATTAGTTCTTTTCGCTTCCGGTTACAGACAGCATGGAATAAAAAAAATCTAAAAATAAAATTATTTCGTGTACTTATTTGCTGTTGGCACCGAGTGAAACATCAAACAATTAGAAAGTATAAACCACTATAAAAAAAACTAATTCACCCCAAACAAGGCATATTTCAACTAAGGCGTAATATGGGGAAAGTGAAAGATTTAAAATTTAAAATCTTTCACTTTTTCTGAAGACGTTCGTTGATCCGAACGAAACCGGTAAAATCTCTCGTTTCTTGATTTTTCCTGTATTGAAATTGTTTTTTCCGTTTGTCTTTTTCACACATCTTGTCTTTCATTGTATTTTATTTCATGATATATAGTGCATGTTATTTACATGCACACACATATACCTTATTTAAATGCAATTTTGAATCTTTCATCTTTTATACTTTATAGCTCTATTCTTTCATGAAAAAATATTGAGCTTCCCTTCCTTGCATAATGACATTATTTGTTAGATAGCCCCAAACGAGATTTTCGGTGCTTCTTTAGAAACGTGGCCGGGATTTGAAAGAAACGTGGCCAAGACGAGATATGAAAGGGGCAGATAATCCAAACCTTATTTTCAGAATTGTACCTTGTATAAAACTTTTTAATACTTTCTTCACAGTTTTTTCCCATTTAAACTTTACTTCATTTCAATTAAAACCGGGTTTTTTAATTGATGTTTGATTTATTTCAATAAATTTATTTAATTTTAACGCATCCTCAGAAGTTTTTGTTTTTGCATTTTAAATTCGAGAAAAAAAAACCCTTTCTCGCCCCCCCCCCCCTAAAAAAGTTTGGATTATCTGCTCCTTTCATATTTCGTCGTTTGATTTTTCACTACTTT
>OY744536.1:49058185-49098185 GCA_963556195.1 Sepiola atlantica | reverse complement strand
ATATATATATACATATATATATATATATATATAGAGAGAGAGAGAGAGAGACAGAGACAGAGACACAGAGAGAGAGAGAGAGAGAGAGACAGACAGACAGACAGACAGACAGACAGAAATTGAGCGAGAGCGAGAGAAGTTAAAAGTGAGAAAAAAATAACTCAAGTTAACAATCCAGTCCTTTCACGTTATAATTTTTTTTCACGCCAAAGTGAGAATCATCAAACGTGGTTGAGAGACTAGTGGTTTTTGAATATATATATATATATATATATATATATATATGTGTGTAATTATTTAATAAATATATATGCATACATGTTTAGTCTTTGTTAAGACGTATCGGTGTGGCTATATGCAACTGGCCCGCTGGTCACCTAGCACGAATCACTGATTGTGAAGATCTAACGCATTAGCTGAACCACTTAGACAAATGGAAATATATAATTTTTTAACTACATATTAGGTTACCAATAGGATTTTATATATATATATATATATATATATATATATATATATATATATATATATATATATATATATATATATATATATATATACATACACACACACAAGAGAGCACATTTATATATATATGTGTTTATATATATATATATATATACATATACATATATATATATATGTATACTTTTTATTTAATAAGTATATTATTTTGTACCTAGAGACATACATGGCTATATAGATAGAAGCCACCTGTAACGCAGTACGAATATCGGACCTAAGTTAGGACTGATCGTTAAAATGCAATGCCTAAGCTGATGCATCCACTGGGAAAACGTATGCTATTTAATTTTACCACATACTTAGTTTGCAAGAGGATTTTGCTTTCTCTTCCGCTCTACGGGTTTAATAGTATTATTACTTGTCGTGATATTTCCTTATGTTATTAATGGACAATTTTAGTTTTGAGTTTAATAGTTGCAGTAGTCGACATCTGCGAGTTATCTCTCTTTTATCTTCATGCTATCTCTTTTCCTCAATATAGGAAGAGAGATGGAAGTAGAATTAATAGAAACTACGACAGAGTGAAAGCAAGAGAGAAGCTGATGGAGAGAGTAGCAATAGTCGACATATTGTGTTTTTGCCTTATATTGTATCAAGCAAGTGTATAATTTTTCATTAGAAAATTAAATGAAAAAATAAAATAACAAAAGCAATGATGAAAGTTCATCTAACTTTTAAAAAAAATATGTGAACCAATTTTAGTTTAAGTTTTATTTATTTAATTATTTAATAAGGTTTAGTGCTTCAAAAGTTATTTTAATATGTGCTGTTCTGTTATCTTACAAATAACGTAGTCAGTTTAACATGAGGGATGCAGGTCTCTTTTGGGATTTGCCGGTAAAAGCACGTCAAGTGACCGGAAAAAAACAAACTTCCTCACAAAGGAGGAGGTAATGCCTTGGAAATTGTTTTTTAACAATAATTCTTGCTGTAGCGACATCATAGTGAATTTGCAGAGCCAGTTAAATAAAAAAAGAAGACATAATCCAAAAGTAGTCTCTTTCTACTCACCATATATCCCTCTTTTTCTTTCCCTTTCGTATTTTTATCTCTTTCTCTCTTTTTCTCTCCAGCAACGAGTTAAATTGTATTACTAATATTTTCTAGATGTCTCTGTTCGTTAATATAAACAGAGTGGAGAGGATAGTTGAACAAGGAGAAAAGGAAGCAACGAATTGATTACCCGTCGGATAAGAAACGCAGAGAGCGGAAGTCAGACAAATAATAGAGCTAAACATTTTTATACCCTTTTATATTATTTGCTAATAATTTCAGGTAATTCATATGGAAAAAGGTGAATTATTTTTTCGCTTTCGTTTCTGTGACCGTGTACCTTGCATTTAATCTCCTGTTTATGCTTTATATGTTCACTTACCGATGCGTTCTGAAGTCACCTCTGACCCTAAGGTGTCACTCAAACATTCCATTGAAACAACGGCCCTCGTTATGCCACATATGTCCGGGATTTGGGTTTTACTTGGGAAAATGCTTCTTTGTATTCTTATATCTGCTAGGTGTTGTCCTCCAGCCGTAAGTTCCATCTCTATTTTTCTGTTGCTTTCTCAATAAAGTTGATCATTTTGTCTCTATTTTTAACATCTTTAAGCATCAATTATCCATTATAAAGTGATTGTGGCGCATAATTTTTTACAGTCGATTCACACCCACGACTTTGTTCCTTTTCTTTGGTTTACTCAATAAATAGCAATCCATGTGCCCCTTTTGTCGCTTTCGGCACCTTTTTTGTTATCCGGTATGTAGTCCACTTGTATCGAAAGACACATGAAGTGTTAAATATTGCGGCAGTATAAATTTTGTTAGTTAAAGATAAAAAGAAAATAAGGTTCGGTTAAGGTCAGCTTAGTGTACTAGCATGTCAGCTTGACATCCAGTGTACCAGAAACGGATGTGACGTCACCAGCTAAAAGAGGAGGACTTGAATAGAAGTATAGGAGTAAGTTAGAGGTTTAGGAGCGAATCGCACGGGTAGATGATAAGTTAAGCTCGACGATAAACTAAGAGACCGAGGACCGCCAAATGCGTGTAGCTTGGAATGACCCCCTCTCTCCGCCGCTGGCAAAAGAGAAGGCAATTCCAACACATTAAGAAAGGGTTTTTTGTTTAAATTCGATTATTTTTTCGCTTCTTCGTGCTGTTGTGAAACACTAATTTCATGTACTCCGGTCATGGTAGGAGTGCTCGACACGAGGTAGGATTTATTCGTGACATGTATTTTATTTTATTGTGATTTGTGAGACATTTTGACCTCCTCTCGAAGGGCGGGGGGTAATGTAACAGAAGGATACTTGTTAAATTGCTGGTTTATAACACGTTGTAATGTCGAATCTGGCGTTGTAGAACAGTTCGCCCGTTGATCCCGCGAACGGCATCGCTTGCTAACGGGACGATATGTCGTTTCTCGATCCGGCGACGTCGAGTGGTTTTGCTATTCGGTCCGGGCTTTGAATCTCCCCCTTTCGGCCGACACAACAGTAGACGCAATTCGGGAATGATATTTCCCTTTCTTTTTCTCTCTGCTTTCAATGTCTGCACCCTAGCTGCCATTGTTAGTCGCTCCGTCGCCGCCACCATTCTCTGCAGACGCTTTATCGTTGTTACATTTTCGGCCGGTTATTTCTTTCTGTAACTTAAACAAAATCTCCCTGTACACGATAAAAAATAACAATCATTTCTTTTTACTTTGAGCCATTTATTGGTATTAGCTTGTGGACACTGAAGCAATTACGCCGTAGTGGAGAGAGAAGCTTACGCTAGTTAATTTCCTAATTAATCACTTAATCACTTGTAAGGGAAGGAAGAGAGGGACTTCGTCTGACTCTCATTTTTGGGGATCCGAAATCCCCTAGCTTATGTAATCGCTACATGGCTAAAGCGTGTTGGCTCGTCGGCTTCCAAGTCAAAACTCAAAATCTCACTGCCGTTATCCCACCGGGAAAACTGTGACGTCACGAAATCTCGTGATCAACGCACAGGTGTGACCTAACCCCCCGACCCCGAGGTCTCGTCAACTGTTCCCGTGAATCGTGAGAACACATCGCACCAACATTGCACGAGATGATTCCGTCACAAATCGCGCAAGTTAAGCGATCTTACTGTACGTCCATCACCCATGCGTCCCATTATATAACATACTTACTAACTGCTACTTTAACATGACACGAGTGTACATCTCTCACAACCACGAACGCATACACACATATCACCACATCATCCATATAAGATTATGACATCACGTTTATATATTATCATACTAAAGCTGAGTGAAACAACGTTTGCTTCCTAAATACTTTTTCCTGTATACTTCAATGAGACAAAATACTTTGTTTTGGGATTGAGTTATACTTGATAAAAAGCAATTTTATTTCTTCTAATTATCTGTAATATGAAATTAACTGAAAAAGTCACGCATAGATGACAAAGTTTATAGCTATCTATGTATTTCTCTCGTCTTCACTCACTGTATGCTAATTCTAACCACTCTCCTATATATTTTAATGTCGAATGGAACATTTTGAAAAAGAGTGCCTCTCTTTATTCAGCGTTGTTTCTTAATTAATTTTTCATCTAATTTAGATAGTGTATTTTTGTTTACTAACGAGTCACTTCTCATCAAGGCACAAAAGCCACTAGAAGACAAAGGTTAATAGTTTGTACCACGTAGGTAGTGAGACAAACACCTTGAGGATTGCAGACGATGATTGGAACGGGACAGAATTTAATTGCTTTTGAGAACAGCTCGACAAAAATTTGTTTACATTGGACTTGAAAACGACCACGCTGTAGTCAGCTGGAAAGCAGCCCCTTGGTAATGTGTTCCACAGACGGGTAGTTCTTGGAAAGAAACTCTGTTTACGGAAGTTCCGTTAAGCTGTAGGCACATAGAGAAAGAAATGATTTTTACAGTGGTTGTAACTAGCCCAGCTTTTGTTGTTAATGCATTACAGGGGTTGGGGATCAGAGATTAGAGGTCAGTCGAACATCTACCATGAAAATAAAGATAGAGTAGAGAAAGACTAGCAACGTCTCTTCTGTGAGAAAGAGGCTACACACATTAGCCAGGTATATAAATTGAATAGAAAAATAATAAGTCAGTGCACTTTTATATTATCTAAAATCACAATATAAAAGTAAAGAGACATATTAGCTTTAGTTATGCAAGAAGAATGTCTCAACAGAAATGTCAGAGTTTATGAGCTTCTGAATGAAATCAAAGTGGAATAAATAGTGGCCGTAGTTATGACCCAACGGGTCATGGATACGTCTAGTGTAATACTATCACTCTGATTATCCTGCTGGCTTGCTTGTTTGCACATGGACTGTTTTAGATTTTGGCGAAAGGTCTAATAAGACGAGAACTGGTTGGGGAAGGGGAATAGAGGGAGTAGTAATAGCAGAAGGAACAGCATGAGAGAAATAGAGTAAGAGGATGACGTACATAAATAAATGACGTAAATAAAAATGATAATGAAATGGGAATAGCAGTAGTAGTAGCAGTAGTAAGTGATGAAGGGGAATGAGATAAAATATATGATTATGTAGCTTTTAGGGCATAATATATATATATATATATATATATATATATATATATATATATATATATATATATATATATATATATAAATAATTATAATGATGGTAATATTTTTTTAATTATTATTATTATTTTTATTATTTTTAATATATATAATAACAAAAATAAAATAAATAAATAAATAAGTAAAAGTCAAACCACTAAAACTGCTCACATTGGTTCATTTCGGGCAGTTGGGTGCCATGTGAAAAGACATAAAATAAATAAAAGCTTATTTTCCAAACCACATTCGTATTACACATTTTTATTTTAGTCGACCATGTTTCGCCCAGAAGATGAACATAACTATTTTTTTAGATTCTATACATACAGACTATTTCCAAGTAATGTACTCAATTTCTCTTAAACATCCTGAGGAAGTCTTTTCTTGATGAAGACGAAACGTTGATGACTTTACTGATAATTTAGTTTCTCCTTCTTTCATTCACCCCCCCCCCCACACACACACACATATATATATATATATATATATATATATATATATATATATATATATATATATATATATGTCAATGCACAATTTACAAACGTTGACTCAACGAGTCACAGTTCGTCTAGTAAAATATAAAGTTTAGACATCTATATCTGAACCTTATAAACCACAAACAGGGAACCAACATTATTGATAGGCTAAGATTATTTAATTATTTGTGTTAAGACGGACATGCACTAAGGCTTGGTTCTTCTAATCTAATGAGAAGTGGTTGAGCCTCGCATGGATTAAATATCTCTGATTGCTATTGGATCCGTCGGTGTTGTTCAGGAGGTGTCAGTCAGATCGATAAGTGATATCATGGTTCGTGATCTTTGATCTGAGACTCTAATGAAGGTAGCGCACGCCATGGCACGGCTGTGGCGGCTCGTGCCGTTCTAACGTGCGGAGATCGTATCGAGGTAAGGCGGTAGGGGATAAAGGACAAAGTGTGGGTTATTGCAACCGAAAGTAATTGAGGCGGAGAGAGTCGAGATGAAGAGACGTGGAACTCGCTCGACAAGTTATACTCCGTCGAGATGCGTACGAATTACTCCGCTAATTATCAATCAATTTTAATATTGCGCCGGAGAAATTAGTCCCGAGATTGACGGATGGTTGCCGGGTGGTGGGTATCGGGTTTTTGGCGGAAGGCCGGTACAGGATGATGTTGGCAAGTGGGGGGTGGGGTGCGTCCACGATGAGGATTAGTGAAGCGTTTGATGATTAGAATTTATTAGGGAATCTCGAAATGATTCCTTAATTTGTACGTCTTGGGTGAGCTGATATTCGATTTCTCCTTTTCAAGCGATAAATAGTTTCGTGCAAAACGCAATGTTATTACCACCACGTATGAGTTCGCAGATATACATACAATTACTGATTATATAGATATATAGAATTACTTTATATATATATATATATATATATATATATATATATATATATATATATATATATATATATATATATATATATATATATATATATATATGCGATTTTATGAAGGCTTACCAAGACCAATGATCACCATTACAAATATTTTTTCTTACAAATATTATTTATTCAAATTCAATGAACATTGAATTTGAATAAATAATATTTGTAAGAAAAAATATATTTAATGGTGATCATTGGTGTCCTGAAAGGAATGCTTTGGTAAGCCTTCATAAAATCACATATAAATGTTCTGTACTCTGTAATCGAGTATCATCGAGTTGTTTTTATTGGAAAAACCCCGGTCTTCACTGAATGATCTATTTTATAAGTGAAAAATCTCTCTCTCTCTCTCTCTCTCTCTCTCTCTCTCTCTCTCTCTCTCTATATATATATATATATATATATATATATATATATATATATATATAAGTCATGTTCATTTTATAATCCAATAATAATGTTTTTATTTTATTATTTTTATTGTTATTTTTTTATTTGTCATCATGCAAAATGGCGTGCTAGTAGGTTCCCCTACGTGTGAATTTTGCTCTTTTCTTTGTTTTTTGTTTGGTTTCACCCAAAAATGAACCACTGTATAGTGTAGGTTTTTTCAAGACACTTTAATCCAAGAACTTTTTACTCTTTGTGAATTTTGTTTTGATAAATTTGTAATGTTGCTAAGACGATATTGACATAAAAATGTTGTTTGGCTCAAGAAAAATGAAACGGACCATAAAAATATATTTCACAGAAATATTATTATTTTTGGAAACGTGAAAAAATAAAAATAAAAATAATAAAATAAAAACATGGTCATTGGAATATAAAATGAACCTGACTTATATATGCTCTGTTGTTACTAATTGACAATCATCGAGCTTAATCTTTTAAAGAGACTGCAAAGTAAAAAGGAACTGATAGTATAACAAATACATATATTGTCATTTATAATTATATATATATATATATATATATATATATATATATATATATATATATATCTATATCTATCTATCTATCTATCTATATATATATATATATATATATATATATATATATATATAACTCAGTAGAATAAAACAATTATTACATACTCAATATTTTGTAATCATGCTCCGAAAACTTAAACATCACCAACTATAATTTATCGTCGAGTACATATGTTTCAGAAATTTATTGTCCATGATATATATCTTCAGCACAAACATTCTTTAGCAATTCGTTACAGGCAAAATTAACAATGGGATTGTTAAATCAGTACAAAAACATAAAACAAAATACATAAAAACTAGAAATCTTATTTCCTTTTTTCTATTCATGGCAGGCTAAAATGATTAGATAATATTCAAACCGTCCCTTTAAATGCATTTTTTGTATCTCTGTTGCACTTGGTTCACCGGGTAAATTCGCCAGGTAGCTTTTGAAATTCTTTTTCATTAATCCGGTTGCTCCTAAAATTACTGGAATGATGGAGATCTTGCGAAGATTACAGTTTCTTTTCATGTCGTACATAAGACCTTGGTATTTCGTAATCTTTTTCCTTTCAGCTCTGTTTAAGCCACTGACTTACACTAGGGTTGCTACTTTCTCCCTTTTGTCCCATATCACTATGTCAGGTTTAACAGTCCCGTTTCCTATATATATAGATGTAAGGATTGCATAGTCATAGTGGGTGGTGTATAACTTATTTCAAACTTTTCTTTCTGGTAAATGCTCTCAGGACTTGCTGCTGTGTGTGTTTGTTATAAGAAAAAGTCAGTGTAAGGTTTTTTCAAAGTCAACAAAAACTAGTTTCTCCTGACTAGTGGTGCCTTTGAAGTTGATTTAAATCTGTTCTCCTGTTTCGAAAAAAATACTTGAGTAGTGTGCAGGCCACACCCTTTTGACCTTTCAACCTTCTACCTCCATTTTATTTTTTCGTTTTTTTTTATATTGTTTTTACTAGTTTTATTCTATGGACAAATTTTACTAATGGGATATGCTTTATTTTCTAATTTGCATTCCGATTTTTTTTGGATTTTGTTTCTTATCTAATTACTTTTAATTAATATTTTCTCTTAATTATTATTACATTTTTATATATTTTAAAAATATTTTTAATATATATTTATTTAGATTATTAATTTTTATCTGTATCTAAGATATATTGTATTAATGTTTATTTATGCAAACATTATTGGCTACATATGTGCATACATGTTTCAGCTGCAACTATATTCAACGTCCAGCTTCCTCAGCCCACAGTAAATATAGTGCATATTTACTGTACTAAAGAAGCTGAACTTTGAATAAATTCGCATTTGAAACATGTATGCACATATGTAGCCAAAGTATGTTTTTATAAATAAAAATGTATACTAAAATACAGCTTTACATGTTATCGAGCGCTAGTAAGTGATTTGTTTTTGTTATCCATGTAGATATGAACATACATTTTAATGCTTGCCCACGTATACTTTTGTCAGAAGATATGTGAGCGACTTGCTAAAATAAAATCTTTCAGAAGTAATATTCGTGGGCAAGCATTATTAAAATGTATTTTCATATCTATATGGACGAAAACAATACAGACAGGGAGAAAAAAAGAACAAAGTATAAAAAGATTGAGACTAATTTTTAAACTATGCAACGTCATTTTTGCAAATGTTATTTAGAATAACAGCATTTTACTATTGATTTTCATAATTTCATATTTTGTTAAAGAAGGCGACAAGAGTTGCTGGAAATTTCTAATCTCGCAATCTATATATTTTACATTGTATCTATCTATCATACTTCTAAAAAAAGACATATCGAATCGGAAGGATTTAATAAACGAAACGATGAGTTGCAGCTATATGTAAGTGACTTGTTTTTGTACCTATTTATTATTATAAGACATACACACGTATGTATATATATATATATATATCATTATTTTTTTATATAAATATTTATTTTTTATCTACAAACATATGTGTTTCATGCTAGCACAATCTTCAGCGTAGGAGATAGTCATTACTGCTGGTTGAAGGATTCTCACCCTAGTTTCAAATCACTTTTAACTCTGCAGCCTGGTATTAAACCCCTAGGTCACCATCAATAAACATGGGAAAAGAAGAGAATTTAAATTCTATATAATGTAGAATCAGCGGACATATACAGTAAGCTTAATCATATATTCTTAAACAGCATATACAACATCACACACATATATATATATATATATATATATATATATATATATATATATATATATATATATATATATATATATTAGAAGCCCTATATATAAAAACCAAAAAAACCCTAAAGAATAGAATTTACTTTAATATCAGTAATAATATTCTAAAATGTTTATAGCTCCAATATAGTTTCGTACTTAGTACATAATTCCCGCCAAAACCTTCTATAAATACTACACATGGTCGAGACCTGATTAACCTAATTCTCCCTGAAGATGGACTCAGTTGGGTCCAAAAGTACTTGGAAGACAGATGCAAATTATGGCAAATTCGTCAGCCAATTTCCCTCCGAAACTAAGATCCTAATTCGGACTATCGAAAGGATCTACTAAAGGATATCTAGACACTAGTTGTCTCTTATATTCAACAATACTTGCCTTCAAGAGAAGATGCTGCCTAGATATACATATATATATATATATATATATATATATATATATATATATATATATATATATGTAGAAGGATGAAAAGGAATTAGAAAAGCAAAAGTCAAATCGCATTTCTATTCAGTTGCTCAGAGCAAGGTATATTCCGCAAAAAGGCAATTTATTCAAGTTAAATTTTTCCTTAAGCCAGGCTTTTCAAAGATCAACATCTTATCATCAGAGGAAATCGCTGGGATAGATAAGTTGGCAAAGGCCAAGATTTAAAATCTGAAAAAGTAAAATAAAAATTGTAGGGAAAAAACACGAGGCAAAACTCTGCCCGAATGCAAGCAAATGTCCGATTGCAAAAAAGTCCGGTGTCAAAAAGTCCAGCGGAGAAAGTGAAATGTAGATAGGTAGGTCGTTAAAAGGCACGAGAAGTGACAAGAGAGGATTCAAAGTTGAATTCCAAAAACCACATCTTCAGGTGCGGCGAAGATAGATAGAATCCAGAGGGTAAAAGGTCCAATAAAAGGTACGTTCGTGGATGCAACAAGGCTCAGTAAAACGTGAGGTGGAAAGTATTCGCCATTTAAAAAGACTTCCTGGGCTAAAAATCATGGAATAGGTTTAAATTGGCAAAAAGACAGCGAATTAATATTTAAAGGCTTGCCCGTTGAAAAACAAGACTTGTCTGAAGAATGGCAAAAACTCATATGCGACCAGTAGGCAGGAAAGGAAAGTGTAGGAGGTGTGAAGGAGGAGAAGGGTGCGGGTGCGATGAATAAGTGCGATTTAAAACTAAGAGTGGAATGTGGGGGGTAGGTCGCTTAAAGTTGAAAGTGGATGTTAGCGGGAATTAGGGTTCAACTAGAAATGGGATAGAAGGGTGTGGGGGCAAGTCAATGAGTGCGGGGAGGGAGAATTAAAATACCAGAATGTGTCGGGGGAGGGGGGATATGAACAGGGGTATATGGTTTGGTGTTTAATCAGATAACCTTACTTATAAACAATGAGGCAAAATATATTTGAAGGATAGAAATAAAAAAGTAAATAGTACAAATAAAAATAAAAAATAAAAATAGAAATAAAAATAATTAAATGAAAAAAATAAAATAATAATAATAAAATTAGTCTTAGGCTCGCAAGGAAAATTATGGATTGACCGATAAAGAAATATATAAATGAGGGAATAGTCGATAACATTGTAATCCAGGAGTGAGTATTAGAATAAGGAAAAGGTAATTTGACCTCGAGTAAATACTCGGAATGGAAATCCCCAAAGTGGTAAAAGATTTGGGTTGAAATAAAATATGTTGTTACGGGACGCTAGTGCTTTTCGGATGTAGGAAAATTAAACTTTGAATAAAAAAATATTCAGAATAAGATATATGGAAGTTAATTAAGAAAATTATTAAATAGGTTAATGATGGCAAAGAGAATTTGAGACATACTTTGGTTAAAATAGTGACACTAATTTAAACCAGAGTGAGAATGAAGATGGCAGTTTAGAGTAAATATTATGGGGGTTAAAAGATGTAGAATGAGGGCGGGGGTCGGGATTGAGCAGGGTCAGAGAGAAGTGAGTGAGGGACGAGGTGAACGAGGGGGGAATAAACGAGGCTATTAAAAGAGTGAGAAAAATTATTTAGAAGTTTAACAGGGGGGAAAAACAGTAATTAGAATACTCTATCCTGGATATTGAGCTGTATACTTTTCACGATAGGTTTTACCTTTCCTAAAAGTTCGCTTTTAGTTCACCACTTTATTTATATATATATATATATATATATATATATATATAAAGATACATGAAAGAAGAGGGATAAATATGTACGAATGGCAAATCTATTTCAACTTCGATTGTTCAATGCAAGGTGTACTCGATAAAAACATGTTTATTATTCTTTCCTTAAACCAAGGCTTTTTATCTTATCATCAGAAGAATTACATCGATGGATAAGTTGGCAGTGTAAAAGCCAAAATTCAAAATTTGAAAAAAGATTAAGTAATGGAGAGTAAGAGTGTGCGTGTAAAAAAATATGGAGTCTGCCCAGTTGGTGAATGTCCGTTGATAAGGTGTCCGATGAAGGGAGATTTAAAGATGAAAAAAAGGGTTTCGTGAAGACAGTGTTGAAAATGTTCAAAAATGAAGTAAATCCAATAGAAAGATGTTAAGTTGAATCGTATATATAGGGTGGGCAAAAATAAGGGTCCTATTTTTAAAAATTCATAACTTTTTTATTTATTGATTTTTTTTTTTTTTAGAATAAGTAAAGGACCCCTTCCGAAGCAAGCATGAGCCGTATTAGCTCTAAGGAACGTACCCTCATTTAGAAAACATTATTTTTGCTTAAAAAACTCAAAACAGTGTAAAAAACAATACTTTAGTTTTTGTAAGTTTTAAGAAGTGTTTTTCGGCTAAAATTTGTTTAGTTTATTTCAAAAAATATCGGAAGGGTCAGTCTACACACACATAAAGTTTGGTGAGTTTAACTTTTATTTTGTGGAAGTTATTCAAATTCAAGTTATTCAAATTTAAAGATAGGACCCTTATTTTGGCCCACCCTGTACATATATAAACATATATACATATACATATATATATATATATATATATATATATATATATATATATATATATATATGCGTGTGTTTTCTCACTGTTTTATTCGTCGAAATCTACTTAGGATAAACTAATTATTAAAACTGTTCAATATCGCGCATAAATATTTCGTCTCTCTTCCATTTCTTTTACCTCTTTCAGATATTTCATTTCCTTCTTTAATTTTCCCCAGAGGAAGTCCGGATAATTGGTCAGCTTGTCGAAAAGGTAGCCAATTAGATCCGAGATTCAAAGCCAGCGTCTCCGGGTGTGCAGTCTACCGACGATGTCATTCCTACGTCCCTCCTCCCCTACTTGCTTGTTTGTTTCTTTCACTTTTATTTTTTGTAAATCGGTAATTTGCTATTACAGTTAAAAAAAAAATCATTTCCACGTTTTTCTGGTGGTGCTAATTGGTTTCGACGTTTCTCTGCCCACAATCTGTTTATTTTCTGTTATTTTTTTTTATTTTAAATCAATTTAAAAAAAAAATTTAAACATGAAAAAAGAAAACAAAGTTTGCCTATATTAGGTATTTTACATATTCCGGTTTCCCTAGATAGTATTGCTAATCAGGATATTGATAATGATATAAGACGGGCTACTGAAGTTTGTAAAACTTTTTTTTATGGAAATCGCTCCAGACAAGACATGAAGCCACTTTATGTAAGGAGCTAGAAAAACAGGAACATAAGCCCGTCGTTAAACTGTATTGCTCCTCCTGATAACGTAAGGAATGACGTAAGTCTTATCTGGGTTTCACTTCTCCATATTAACTTTGATCTATATTCATTATCCAATAATTAAGCAAAATTCTCAAAATTTCAACTGGTGATACCAGATCAGGCTGCCCTGTGGCTCCCTGAGACGAAATTCACCTACATTGACGTTTTTTTTTGTTTTTTTTTGTTTGTAAAACTTAATTATGTTCTACAAAACCAAAAACAAAAACAACAGCCCCTCTCTCTTTCTCCCTCCCCTTTTTTATTTTTATTTTTCCTACCCTACTCCCGGTCCTGGATATGACCTTAAAATACATCCGATGGTGAGATCCGGCTTACGGACTTTGGGGAATGTGGAGCCTCCTCTTAATTACCATTGCTCCCAGGTCCACCCTGACCCGGAGTGGTAGTACCTGTTAGGGTCCCAACTATGGGTTAAATAGAAACAAATATTAAAAGGGGAAAGAAACAAGAAAGAGAAGAAAACAAGACCAGATTCGGCATTAAATAACCCAAAAAGGGTTGATATGCCGTAAAACAAAACTACCAAACTACCAAACCAAAATTTCAATTATTTCTTAAGACCCCTTTTAAACTTATTCTTTAATTTTAGAAATTTTCTAAGAACCAAAATCACGCAATTGATTTTGACAAAATTGGAATAAAGATTATATATATGAAGTTCAGCAGCATTTTATCTTGATTTGATTATTCTTAAGGAGACATAAAAGTGGTGCAAAGCTGTTTCTTCCTTCAAGTCTACTTAAGATAACCTAATTGTTAAAATTGTTCAATATTCAGTAGAAAGATTTTGTATTCCTAGGTCCGTTTTGTTTTTTAAATTTTTATTTTGCATCTGGTTTTTAATTTTCATTTTTAATGAAAAAAATGTGCAAGTAGTAATTATTTTACATATTCTGTTTTTTTATTTTTTTAGATATTGTTGTTAATCAGAATATTGGAAACAAGCACCGTGGCGATTTCAGACGATAGGGTAATCTGGGCAGAATTTAATTATTTTAGAGGACGGCTCAACAAAAAATTATTTACATTAAACTTGAAAATGACCATGCTGTAGTAACCCTGGAATCAGCCCCTTGGTAATGCGTTACACAGACGAGCAGTTCTTGGAAAGAAACTTTGCTCATGCAAGTTCCGTTTAGCTCCATATACATAAGGAAGAAAATATTTTTTACAGTGGTTTCACCACGCCGAGTTTTTGCTGTGAATGCGATAGAGTAGAGAAAGACTAGCAACGTTACTTCTGTGAGAATGCGTCTACACACATTAAACAGGTATATAAAATAAATAACAAAATAATAAGTCATTTATGTTATTTATAAGGACAATATGAAAGTAAAGAGACTTATTATCTTTAGTTATGCAAGGATAATGTCTTAATGAGTTTAGAAACTACTAACTGGACCGGACGCCCAGCGTTGCCCGGGAGAAATATGAAATAAGGAATTAAAATTTGTCAACATCCGACAGAACGCAAATAGGTCACATCGGATAATTTAAATTATAGAATAGAATAATTGTCGGTTCAGAATTGTGGGGAAAGAAGGAAGAAAGGGATGAATGAAAGAAGAAAGAAGATGCAGTTGTAAGAGTCTTCCTGCTCATCCCATGGTACCGGTTACCCCTCAGAATGGTTCGTTTTGATTAAACACCCCCTCTATCTAGATAATGGGCACTTTTAAAATTAAAGACGCCTACATATCCCTATTAAAACCAATTTCCTCGTTATCTTATATAGACATTTACTTTTTTGTGAGGAAAGAAAAAATGAATTTGCCATCAGAGCACTACTGAAACACACAAATATAATTAAGGAGGCCTGCAGAGCACTAATAAACCATGTGTGTTAAAAAAGAAATGATGATATTCACAATAGTTAAAGTACTACATATTACATTGATTTTCTTTTCAAATTATTATATAATAACGCTGAATTAAAAAAAAAACGGCTCACAGTTCCCTCTTCCCCTCTTCCTCGTAGGCAGAAGTTTAACAATGTAAAAGAAAAAAAATGGTGTGAGTCGACTGAGACGTTAAACCGCTCAGTCTTCGATCTACGTCGATAACCTACTGGCTACAGAAGCGAGTATACAGTCTCTTAAAAGATAGGTGACTTAAACGAAGCCTTTAGCTGCCATTTATTTTATTTTATGATCCGCCACAAGGCGACCAAAACTAGGGTCAACCAGTCACACGTTTTCGCTCATTCCTAAACGAAGAAATCGATGTTTTTTTTTCAATTGTTGGATATTATGCGTGTGAAAGGTGTAGGATAAAGAAAATGTAAATTCTATGGTTTTTGGTCCCGTATCTTGGCGTACATTGACTTAATTCGGAAGTCGAGTCGCTGAAAAAATTGTAGCCACCATGTTGAATAATGAAACACTGTAAGGAACTGTGTTCGTTAATTACTTTTTTTGAAAAACGCAATACGTATAACTGTATACGAAATAGGTAGAAATAACGTAATTCGATAATCTCGAAAACCAGCGTCGATTAAATGTAATGCGTAATGTATGTATTGTATAATGTAGTAAATTAATAGCAAACGAATAGTAAACAATAAGGGTCACGTTTTTAAAAGTAGACGTTGTTTATTAGTTTCCGGTGTTGATAGGGAGAGTGTTAGTACTAAAGTGTTAGTGTGAAAAGTTTTTGCTACCACCTATATGTAGTATGTTTTTGGAAGAGTCTACGATAGTGGGCCAAAAGTAATATTAAGTGTTAGCCGGGGAAAAATAATAACAAATTTATTATAACACGCTCGAGTGAATAAGTGTAATATAGTGGTGAGCTTAGTAGCCTGTGATGCATGTGGTTATTTTCCTATTCTTGACAAACGTACAGGGGAAAATCGTCTTAACTTTATATAGAAGATGAATAATTTCAAAGTGTAATAAATAGAGGCTATTGATAATAATACCGATAAAACTATTAACAATACTATTGAGAATTATGAAGTAACACAGGTTAGGGTTAGGGTTAGCGTAAGGGTTAAGGTTAGTGTTATGAAGTAACAGGCTACTGGAATTCTTAAAAAAGAAGAGTCTTGAAAAAATTGCCTCGTGGCACAGAAACACAGATAAGTGTTGTATCGTCCCGCGATTTAATACCTTGATTTCTTTGATGGCCGTTGTCTTGATATTCAGTAGTGATGGGTAAAGGTGAACTGCCGGAACATGATACATCTAACTAATTAGGCTATTTATAGCTGACTAAAGTTCCGCCGTACTTGAAGTGAGCGAAACAACTCCGATGTTTTAGTATTTAAATATCTGGTATTTTAGAGCGTGGTGCACATTAATAGACACGTCTAGACTATTAGATACTCTTATTTATTTTGTCTAAAGTGCCCATAACTATTTTTATATGCTAGGAAACCTCCCACTCTGTCGTAAAGACTCAGACAGACATATTTTTATTTGGGATCTAATGTTTAATTTAAAAAAAATGAAAAAGCCCCTCGTCCCTCCTACAAAAAAACGAAAAAGTACCAATGTTATACATTTTATATATTCTGGTTACCTTTATGTATTTGATATATTCTGGTAACCTTTATGCATTTTATATATTCTGGTGACCTTTATGTAATTTATATATTCTGGTTACCTTTATGTATGTTATATATTCTGGTTACCTTTATGCATTTTATATATTCTGGTTACCTTTATGCATTTTAAATATTCTGGTGACCTTTATGTAATCTATATATTCTGGTTACCTTTATGTATGTTATATATTCTGGTTACCTTTATGCATTTTATATATTCTGGTTACCTTTATACATTTTAAATATTCTGGTGACCTTTATGTAATTTATATATTCTGGTGACCTTTATGCATTTTATATATTCTGGTTACCTTTATGCATTTTATATATTCTGGTTACCTTTATGCATTTTATATATTCTTGTTACCTTTATGCATTTTATATATTCTTATTATTTTTATGCATTTTATATATTCTGGTAACCTTTATGCATTTTATATATTCTTATTATTTTTATGCATTTTATATATTCTGGTTACCTTTATGCATTTTATATATTCTGGTTACCTTTATGTAATTTATATATTCTGGTGACCTTTATGTAATTTATATATTCTGGTGACCTTTATGTAATTTATATATTCTGGTTACCTTTATGCATTTTATATATTCTGGTTACCTTTATGCATTTTATATATTCTGGTTACCTTTATGCATTTTATATATTCTGGTTACCTTTATGCATTTTATATATTCTTGTTACCTTTATGCATTTTATATATTCTTGTTACCTCTATGCATTTTATATATTCTTATTATTTTTATGCATTTTATATATTCTGGTAACCTTTATGCATTTTATATATTCTGGTTACCTTTATGCATTTTATATATTCTTGTTACCTTTATGCATTTTATATATTCTTATTATTTTTATGCATTTTATATATTCTGGTTACCTTTATACATTTTATATATTCTGGTGACCTTTATGTAATTTATATATTCTGGTTACCTTTATGCATTTTATATATTCTGGTTACCTTTATGCATTTTATATATTCTTGTTACCTTTATGCATTTTATATATTCTTGTTACCTTTATGCATTTTATATATTCTTATTATTTTTATGCATTTTATATATTCTGGTAACCTTTATGCATTTTATATATTCTGGTTACCTTTATGCATTTTATATATTCTTGTTACCTTTATGCATTTTATATATTCTTGTTACCTTTATGCATTTTATATATTCTGGTTACCTTTATGCATTTTATTTATTCTTATTATTTTTATGCATTTTATATATTCTGGTTACCTTTATGCATTTTATATATTTTTGTTACCTTTATGCATTTTATATATTCTGGTTACCTTTATACATTTTATTTATTCTGGTTACCTTTATGCATTTTATATATTCTTATTATTTTTATGCATTTTATATATTCTGGTTACCTTTATGCATTTTATTTATTCTGGTTACCTTTATGCATTTTATATATTCTGGTTACCTTTATGCATTTTATTTATTCTGGTTACCTTTATGCATTTTATATATTCTTGTTACGTTTATGCATTTTATATATTCTTGTTACCTTTATGCATTTTATATATTCTTATTATTTTTATGCATTTTATATATTCTGGTAAACTTTATGCATTTTATATATTCTGGTTACCTTTATGCATTTTATATATTCTTGTTACCTTTATGCATTTTATATATTCTTGTTACCTTTATGCATTTTATATATTCTGGTTACCTTTATGCATTTTATTTATTCTTATTATTTTTATGCATTTTATATATTCTGGTTACCTTTATGCATTTTATATATTCTGGTTACCTTTATGCATTTTATATATTCTGGTTACCTTTATGCATTTTATTTATTCTGGTTACCTTTATGCATTTTATATATTCTTGTTACCTTTATGCATTTTATATATTCTTATTATTTTTATGCATTTTATATATTCTGGTAAACTTTATGCATTTTATATATTCTGGTTACCTTTATGCATTTTATATATTCTTGTTACCTTTATGCATTTTATATATTCTTGTTACCTTTATGCATTTTATATATTCTGGTTACCTTTATGCATTTTATTTATTCTTATTATTTTTATGCATTTTATATATTCTGGTTACCTTTATGCATTTTATATATTCTGGTTACCTTTATGCATTTTATATATTCTGGTTACCTTTATGCATTTTATTTATTCTGGTTACCTTTATGCATTTTATATATTCTTATTATTTTTATGCATTTTATATATTCTGGTTACCTTTATGCATTTTATTTATTCTGGTTACCTTTATGCATTTTATATATTCTGGTTACATTTATGCATTTTATTTATTCTGGTTACCTTTATGCATTTTATATATTCTTATTATTTTTATGCATTTTATATATTCTGGTTACCTTTATGCATTTTATATATTCTGGTAACCTTTATGCATTTTATATATTCCGGTTACCTTTATGCATTTTATTTATTCTGGTTACTTTTATGCATTTTATATATTCTGGTTACCTTTATGCATTTTATTTATTCTGGTTACCTTTATGCATTTTATATATTCTTATTATTTTTATGCATTTTATATATTCTGGTTACCTTTATGCATTTTATATATTCTGGTAACCTTTATGCATTTTATATATTCCGGTTACCTTTATGCATTTTATTTATTCTGGTTACTTTTATGCATTTTATTTTTACTGGTTACCTTTATGCGCTTTATATATTGTTTTTATATGTATGTATTTTATATATTCTGGTTACCTTTATTTATATTATATATTGTAGTTATCTTTGTGCATTTTATATATTCTGGTTACTTTTATGCATGTTATATATTCTGGTTACCTTTATGCATTTTATATATTCTGGTTACGTTTATGCATTTTATATATTCTTGTTACGTTTATGCATTTTATATATTCTGGTAATCCTGGATGTCCAACATGATTATTAAAATTATATTGATAATACTGCTGATAAACTATTAGCAATGCTATTTATAATTATAAAGTCACAAAAGATACTGAAATTCGTAAAATGAGAAGAGGCCATCAAGAAATTTCCTCGTGGCAGAGAAACACGGATAAGTATTGTATCGCCCCTACGAATATATACGTCGATTTCTTTTCATCCTAGTCGTGATTATTGTTGTCTTGAAATCCTGGTTGTGATGGGTAAGGCTGAACTGCTGGAACAGCATAAAAGTAACTAATTTTGGCTAAATAAAATTCCGCCGTACTTTAAATGAACGAAAACAACTCCGATGATTTTAGTATTTTAATATATGGTATTTTATTCCGTTGGCCACATTAAACAGACACGGCAAGTGAGTAGAGAAAGAGAGGTTCTTACTTATTCTGTCAAATAGGCCAATTAATATTTTGATGTACTGGCATACTTTTCCTACTCACTCTACCGTAAAAACTCAGACACACATCGTTTTTATTTTGAATCTAATCTTTCAATTTTTAAAAGATGGAGAAAAAACGTGTCAGTGTTATTGATGTTATGTATTATGCTTTTCTGAAGTTTTGTTGCTAATCAGGATATTTAAAATTATATTGGTAATAATGATGATAAACTATTGGCAATGTTATTGATAATAATGATAATACCACAGGGTTTAAAGTTGGTAAAATAAGAGGTCTGATAGAAATTGCCTTATAGCAAAAGAACGTAGATTAGAGTTGTATAGAGTGTTGCTATTATCGACCCGTAAGTTAATATCTTGATTGATTATCCTAGACGTAGCAGCTGTTGTGTTGATTTTCCGGTGGTGATGGGTGAGGCCGGGGCCAAGCTGCTGGAAGAGCTAAAATGCAACTAATTAAGAAAATACAATTTTACACTCGCTAGGTTGATGTCATCTAACAAGTCTACTTGTTTGACATCGACCTGTGTTTTTTAAATAGTTGGATGACTACACAGTAGGTATATCTCCACAGTGGGCCTTTCACCGTCGGTTGCATGTTCTGTATCAGTCTTAAGACTTGTGTGTGGCCTGATGGCTCAAGTGTGTGCAAGTTGCACAGTACTCGCCTATCATAAATGTAACTCAGGTTTCGAATGCTGACTTCGGATGGGGGTTAGTGAAGTGCCAAAAGGGCAAAACTAGAGTTTCAGTCTGTGGCTTTCATAATTTGCGTTTGTTGCAGTGTTATGTCTGATGTTGAAAACAATTATTATGATGTCTTATACAGAAAGGTGGATTTAATCGATTGGATATGAACACTCAAAACACGAGAGAAATAACAGATATCAGACAAAACAATACTACATGCACCGTTATTAAAAAAAAAACGGAGTTCAATAAGGTTCCGCTTTGAATGTTTTGAGTGAAACGCTAATATATATGAACTAAATAGAAGGTCGGATGCATTTTGATTTTTCAACCTGACTCTGGAATTGTATAAACTAATGAAGCCTCCTTATAAATATCAGTGATACTTTTTTATATCATGCAAATATATGGTCTGAAATAGGTAGAAACAATTGTTTGTAAAAAAGTGTTATTGAAGGAAATATTGAATGTTTCTCTGAATAACTAAAGTGTAAATGATTTTACATATATGCATAAAAGTTAACTATTTATATATATATATATATATATATATATATATATATATATATATATATATATATATATGAAAAAGACAAACGGAAAAAAGTTAAATACAGGAAAAATCATCAAGAACAAGAGATTTTACCAATTTCGTTGGATAAACAAACGTCTTCAAAAAAGTGACAATTCTATATTTATTTAATAACGGTAAAACAGGAAAAAGAAGAACACGCAAAGAGATGTCATTGGCACCTGTTTAATTATGTTAAAAAATAAAAAAATAATAAAACGCCTGCGGACAGACGTTAAAATGGGAAAAGTGAATTTGAGAGGGGAAATAAAAGTGTAGTAAGATTAAGTTACTTCAACCGAGCTCGCAGTGGCGCAATATATTGCAGTCTTTTAGTACGGTTTTTGCCAGATGCCTGTTTAAAGAATCAGATTCAAGTCTGAGGTTTATGTTAGATTTTGCTGAGAGAAGTATTATAGCGCTTTCGATGCATTTGCGACGAGGGAGAGAGTATTCGGTCTTGAGGAGGGTGCAGTTTTTAAAGTCAAAATTGTAAGTAAAAGTGTTTTTGTGTATGACTAGTACATTGGTGGGATTGTTGTGTTTGAGGTCCTGTTTGTGTTCGTAAATGCGTGATTTTATATCTCTGGCCGTTTCACTAATTTATAATATCAGACATGCGGCACATTTTATTTTGTAAATACCGGCGAGGAAAGAGGTGTTTTAAGAAGGTAGTGGGGAAGGGGTTTGCTGTTGAGTAAATCCTTAATTGTTTTAGAGGTTAATATTACTATTTGTATGTTAGATTTGAATTATTTTTGGCAATGTTCTTTGGTTTGCATTGTTCTATTAATGTTGAATATGTAGGTGATTTTTTTGTATAAATGATTGGTAAATGTATATATATATATATATATATATATATATATATATATATATATATATATATATATATATATATATATATATATATATATATATATATATATATATATATATATAAGCCGCGCATGCGTGGTCCCCCTCTGTATGTGACTCGATGTGGCGAGTGTAAAATGCAATAAATTTGGGCAATTTGGGGCATTTTTGACCCCCTGTGGGCGCGAACCAGAATTTTTCTGAGGTCAAGGATGCACATTTTATATCCAGAACCATTGCCTCTACATTTTGGCCAAGTTTTAAAAAAATTGAATTGATGGATCAAACGTTATGGGAGAAAAGGGTCATTTTTTGCAATTTTGGGGGCTTTTGACCCCCTGGGGACGCGAACCAGTTTTTTTTCCAAGGTCAGCGATACTTATTTTCTATTAGGAACAATTGCTTCCACATTTTGGCTAAGTTTCAGAGAAATTGAATGGATAGATGAAAAGTTATAGGAAAAAAATGTCAATTTTTACCATTTCGGGGTCTTTTGATCCCCTGGGGGGCTAACCAGATTTTTTTTTCAAAAATCGGAGAATGTCACTTTCTAACCTGACCAAAGTTACAACTTCATGCAAACTTTCAGAGAAATTCAATGGATGGTTGCGGAGAAAAATCCGGACGGACGGACGGACGGACGGACGGAAATGCCTAAAAACATAGGTCCTCCGATTTTATAAATCGGGGGACTAAAAAGAGCGATCCTGGTAATTACATGTTAATTCCCAGTTGTTTGTTTGTGCGCAAAACGATCGTCAAGTTACACTAAAGTGGTTTTTAATTTCGGTAAGAAGAAAATAAGAAAAAAACTTAGTCATTGTTTTCTTATATATGTGCTATTGTTAATTGTTAACATTCCTCGAGCTTTTACATTGAATAGCTTTGGTCAGATTAAAAAAGTAAATACCCATATATATATATATATATATATATATATATATATATATATATATATATATATATATATATATATATATATATATATATGTTGGTAGATTCTCTGCACAGACGGAGTTTTACTTTGGGGTTTATTATTTTTGACAAAGGGAAGTTTCGTTTTCCCGAAATATTAAATAAATGATTTTTAATAATCATCCAGACAACACATAAACAGCTAACACCACACTTGATGTTATGTAAGATTTTAAGTAAGTCCCATTTCGATTTCGATTTATTATTTTTTATTTTTGTTCCTTCCAGTTTACATCCTACCCGGGACTTTGCATCGCCGTCAGCCTTTTTAAAAACATACTACTACTATTCCCAGCAATGTTTCAAGCAAACTACCATTCTCTATTATATATATATATATATATATATATATATATATATAGAGAGAGAGAGAGAGAGAGAGTGAGAGAGAGAAAGAGAGAGAGAGAGAGAGATACAAAATTAATAAAGACATAACTCTCGACCCCGAAATATGTATTTCAAAACAATAGCAATTACATCTAGTATATGGTATATCCTCACTCGATAAGCCCGCCATCAAATATTAATAACTAACTAGGAAAATTAAAAATACCATAAATAACATAAAATAAAAAAAACAAACTATCTAATGTAATCCAAATCCACATTTTCTACATGGATAACGCCCAACCCTTTTCCATGTGTGGGGAGGACTGCAATGTTTTTAGATCAGCGTTTCCTTTACTTAGACGGAATACGAACCCACTCGTTCTGTTTCTTTTTTTTTTTTTAGCTTATAACAGATTTGTTCTCGAGCTGTCACCAATTTAAGTACAGGGTTGTTCAAGACAAATTTTACACGTTTTGAACAAGAAAAAAACCCGCCATATCTTGCTCAATGATTGATATATACTTAAAATTCAAAGTGCATCTCGTAGAGAATCTTTTGTCGAATACAGCTCCCGTTAAGAAACCACCATGAGCCTGCACTACGACCTCAAGGCGAGACCTAAACCGAAGCACGCGACCATCAAGTGTCCCTTCAGGAGACGCCCGAACACCAGTTTAATTCTTGCAATCGGCTCGTTCTTTGTGTTGCAGGCGGTACGATTGGTGTCTGTCTCACCTGCGACTCACATATAATAGTCCAGAAAGATAGGTAATAAGAAAGGATAGAATTTTATTATTTAAGAGTACGGCCGACAAGTATTTACTGACATTGGTCTAGAATACGACCATGTTGTAGTCAACAGGAAAGCAGTTTTGTGTTATTGACTGAGTCTTAAATATAATATCGGACGAATAGCCTTTTCACGAAAGTTATCGTTGACTCTCCGTGCCATCTCCATTGGTATTGCATCGATTTCCTCTCTGATCTTTTCCTGCAAATCTTCGCGAGTTTAAAGATGATGTCGAAAATCACTTTTACTTCTTGATCCCTAAAAGAAAAAAAAGAAATTATAAAACCTTAAATAAGGCAACTTTGCACGATTTTTTTCTTCTTTTCTTTCGTTTCATCGCTTTTTCTTTTGTTTCATTGTTTCTTTTCTTCTCATCTCTTTATTTGTTGATTTGTCTTGATGTTCCTCGCTGCTTCATTCTCCCCTTTTCTCTCTGTCTCTCTTCTGTTCGCAACTTATTTTTATTTTATGTACTAACAAGTCGCCGCTTATAAGGGCTCAAAGGCCACTCGAGGATAAGGGTCAATGAGTTTGGTAGGTGGACAGTGATGCACACCGTTAGGATTAGTAACGATGGTTAGAACTAGGAAGAATATGATTATATAAGAGGACTGTTCAGAAAAAAACCTGTTAACATTGGATTTGAAAACGACCATGATGTAGTCAACTGGGAAGCAGCCTTGTGGTATTGTGTTCCACAGACGGGCATTTCTTAGAAAGCAACTTTGCTCATGGAAGTCCCGTTTAGTTTCAGGTATACAGAGGACGAAAGGAAAATCATTTACAGTGGTGGTAGTTAGACGAGTTTTTGTTGTAAATTTTTTTACAGAGAAGGTGGGGCATAGGTTAAAGCTCAATAGAGCACCTACCATAAAAAGTAACAATGGAGTATTGATTTACTCCTCTCCAGGAGTTAGGCACAAGGCCAGTTTTTATCTTACTCCCACAAGTAAGATGTGACCCAAGGTCGGGTCGGGAAAGTGGGGTTTAAAAATTGCCTGGGCACCCCCGTCGGCATTCCCCAGTTGAGGCGCCTCAGACAGTAAGCAATAAACTTACTCCTCCCCAAAGAGGGGAGGCAAAGCCTGGGAAGGTGGACCTCCCAGAACTGCACAGGACAGACCCATTGACCGGCGTAAACCAAGACCCGAAGGCCAAGACAACAACAGTATGGGGTACAGTATCCATCGGAACAGATACTACACTTTGATCTTAGCCAAAAGGCCAAGAAAGCGCAACAATGGAGTAGAGAAGGACAGGTAACGTCTCTTTTGTGAGAAAGAGGTTGTAGGGAAAAGATGAGGACATTCCCCGCTACGGCACGTTTTTTCCTCTTCCCTTCCTTTGTTTTTTTTCTTTTTCCTCTTTCTTTCTTTTATTTCTTTTCTTTTCCCTCTTTCTTTTCTTTCTTTTCTTTTCCCTCTTTCTTTATTTTTGATTTTTGCTACTGTTTCTCTTTTCTGATTTCATCTCGCCTCGTTTGTGACTTTCATGTTCACTTTCATACGTCATATATTTCACTCGGTTTCACTCTATTTAAATATGTCTTTCGCACTGACTCATTTAGATAAAATTAATTTGTATTTCGTAACCCCATTAAAAATCTACACGTAAACGCAAACTCAAGTATGCTAATTACATAACTTCTCTCTTTCTTTCCCCAAAACAAATTCTAAATCATCCACAATGAATGTTTTGTTGTTGCCTATTTTAGCTTAGTGTATTTAAAATTCCCTTAAAATAATTCTTCTCATTAAAGAAAGAAAACGTCATTAATTTTCCCCAATTTCACCCCACCGGAAACCTCATTCGTTTCTAATTCAAAATGTCCGACCCTGCTCATTATTTTTCGCGCCAGAAATCGGCCTTCTGCAATGAAATGGCGAAGCCCCCGAAATGTCGCTGAGAGGGAGAGAGAGAGAGAGAGAGAGAGAGAGAGTGAGAGAGGGAGAGAGAGAGGGAGAGAGAGAGAGAGAGAGAGAGAGAGAGAGAGAGAGAGAGAGAGAGAGAGAATAAAAAGGAAGGCCGCAGTGAAGCTACATTGGCGGATCACATACAAGGTTGTTGCTATCACGAATTTGTTGATGTAAAAATGGTGGGCTTATTAGCTAATTGGCGGGAGACCCTCGTTAACCGAATTTAGAAAGAAACACCTAACCCGCCACCGCCCTCATTATTCGCACACACCCTGGTTTTCTTATCGTGGCGCAGTGAGACAATTTTGTGTTAATTGAGAGAAAATAAACAAGCGCCATTGCATGTACGGGGAAAATGTGCGCACACACAAACTTTCGGATAATATACACATAGACGTGTACGGGAACGTATGTGCGTGTACGAATGTATTTGGTGACACGCATTGGATAAACACATGGCGAATAATACAGAGCCATATCGGACACACACAAATATCTTATATACACACACACACACACACACACACACACACACACACACACACACACACACACATATATATATATATATATATATATATATATATATATATATATATATATAGTAAGCTATGAAAATATATTTATGGCAATTAAGCTACACAGAGGCTCCCGCGTTTCATCTCTGGGAGAATCTTCAGGCTAAAATGCATGGAGTTATTTTTGCCGGGTGTTTTTATATACACGGCTAGCTAGTTAACCAATCAGATTCTTTGTTGTTCTCTCGGCCAATCGTTGGGCTTCCCGCAAACATAGGTCTTGTTGGTGTTACTTCGTATATAATGTTCTATTGTTCTGTTTTCTATAGATTGGCTTATATCATGTTTCCTTTGTTGTGTCAATATAATGGGTGAATTTAGTTTAACACGTGGTTCCTTGTATTTCTATTTTAGGTTTTAATTTTTAAATTGTTAAGTTAAATTGTTAAGTTAAATTGTTAACTCAATGTTAGTTTGTGTGTTACAGGAATCGATATGTTAACATTTAGAGGATTCAAAAAAGTTTAAATGAAGGCACCATTTAAAGTTTCCTTCGGTTCTATCTTGGGTCACTAGGAGCATTTATCGGTTAGATCCATGACATGACTGAATTTTATAAGAACGTAAAAAAACATAATTAAAAAAAAAGATTTTCTTCGTTTCATAACCCTAAAATCAAATCAAAGACTGTCCTAGTGAAAAATGTATTTAAAAACGGTTGAAACATTTAAATAATCATTTTTATTGCTATTTTTTTAAATAAAAAATAAAGAAAAAGGAATTCGTTTAGGCAATTCCCCGTTTTACAGAAATGCTAAGAAACGCAGCTTAAACGAGTAGTTTTTAAGAACATCACCGGGCTGACAGTTATTTTTTATTATTTGACTTAATATTACAAGTGCTAAACTTTTCATTCTAGACAGAAATTGTAAACATGACGATACATTAAATAAATTTTCCTAAGAACCCTCCGTCTAGAAAAATATTTCCACACGAGCGACTATGGATGAATACCGCTAGTATATATATATATATATATATATATATATATATATATATATATATATATATATATATTTGTAGATTCTCTGCACAGACGGAGTTTTCCTCTGGTGTTTATTATTTTTGACAAAGGGAAGTTTCTTTTCCCGAAATATTAAATAAATGATTTGTAATAATAATCCGGACAACACACAAACAATTAACACCACACTTGCTGTTATGTAAGATTTTAAGAAAAAATAAATAGTAAGTCCCATTTCGAATTCGATTTATCGTTTTTATTCCTTTCAGCTTACATCCTACCAGGCATTTGCATTGCCCACAGCCTTTTAAACACATACTACTAATATATATATATATATATATATATATATATATATATATATATATATATATATATATATATATATAGTGTGTTAGAGTGAAATAAATTCCAGAAGGAAATCCGTGTATGAGAGCTTAATGTAATCAACAGAACAAGAATAAAATAAAATAAAGTAACACACAATCACAGGTGCAATAATTTATTTCGACCCTACGGCCTCTCCAAGCATCCATTTATATATATATATATATATATATATATATATATATATATATATATATATATATATATATATACATATCTCTCTCTCTCTCTCTCTCTCTCTTTCTCTCTCTCTCTCTCTCTATATATATATATATATACATATATATATATATATATATACATATAAAGTGACTTACTTACTTATGTACATACTTTAGAGATCCTTGCCACATTCTTGAGATTTTAAATCCGCAACTTTTCACTGTCTTGAACCGTTATTTGAGCTATCAGGAGCTGTATGCCAGTCTCACCCCTTATTTTGGCGGCCCATTTCTTTGTGATTATCTTTTTGATCTTTCTTGAATTAAATTTTCTTAAATATGATTTCTTTAGATTGCTGGAGTCTGGGAGCCGGGAAACCTGTTCAAATCACGTTAATCTCTGTTTTATAGATCTGTTAATATGAAGCCTCTTTCTGATATCTGTGTTTATCAGATGTTAAACTAGAAAGTTCCGAAAGCCATGCATTATTAAATCTATTTTGAGTCATCATCAGCAAAAATATTTATATTAAAATATTTAAAACATGAGTGTTAATAAATTAATTTGAGAATATGACGTATTATCGGTTACAGACGCAAAATATACATTATAACATTTGACAGTTCATTGTTTTTTGTTTTTCCATTCATTTTCCATTGATCTCTATATGAAGCTACGTCCGTCAAAAGTGGCCGAGAGATGGTTCCGTCAGTCTGTGATGTTTTGATTTGCCTTACTTAACTCATGTGCATATTCTATGGAACTTCGCCACATGATTAAGAATGAGCGTTTAAGATATCGCATATTTTGAATTGATATAACAAATACGAACAAAAAAAAATTGATGACACTTTTAATAAATATATCAAAAATTGTTTTGTTTGACATTTTTCTACTAATGAGTCAGAACTTAACAATACCAAAAGTCACTCGTGGATAAGGGTCAATGGAATTTTCAGGTGGATGATGAACACTACTATAAGATGATTGGAAAGGATAGGTAGAATAGGCAGAATTTGATTACTTAAGAGTGCGGATCGACAAGTATTTTTGACATTGCATTTGAAAAGGACCATGTGGCAGTTAACAGAAAAGCAGTCCCGTGGTATTGACTGCGTTTGTAAAATGATATAACAGAAATGGAGATCGTTATTGGCAGTGCATTGATTGGGTCCTTATTTACTTGACTGACAAGAAGATAGAGTAAACCACCAGATCCTTTTCATTTTGAGAAAAATCCAGTTCCCCAAAATAAGTAGTCTGGTTTGGGGCAAAAATTAAAATTACCTCTGTCTAGAAGGATTTTAACCACTGACTGAGAACAGAACAGATCCCAACTCGAAGGCCAAGAGAATAATTTAATGACTTTCCCGCAAGTTCTCTGTGACTTTCCGTGCCGTCTCAGTTAGAAATTGTGTCGATTTCCTCTATGATCCTTTCCTGCAAATCCTCAAGGGTCTGAAGATGATGTCGAAAAAAGCCTTTCCTTATTGAATCATAAAGTAAAAAAGTGATAACGCTTTAAATATGGTACGTTTGCCGGTCACCTCAGATCTCCTCAAATCAATATCACCCCCCCCCCAAAAAAAAACAGTTTACAACACTATACGAAAATTGATTGAGAAAATGCACACACGAGAGAAATTAATACAAGACTAGAATCAGAATAATAACTCCCAACGTAACTGTAAAATACACGTCCCTAAAAATGGGGCGACACTGCATAAGGGAGGAGACTCATAAATGTTTAGATAGCAACACACACATACATATATATATACATACAGGGTGGGCCAAAATAAGGGTCCTATCTTTAAATTTGAATAACTTGAATTTGAATAACTTCCACAAAATAAAAGTTAAACTCACCAAACTTTATATGTGTGTAGACTTACCCTTCCGAGATTATTTGAAATAAACAAAACAAATTTTAGCCGAAAAACACTTCTTAAAACTTACAAAAACTAAAGTATTGTTTTTTACACTGTTTTGAGTTTTTTAAGCAAAAATAATGTTTTCTAAATGAGGGTACGTTCCTTAGGGCTAATACGGCTCATGCTTGCTTCGGAAGGGGTCCTTTACTTATTCTAAAAAAAAAAAATTAAAAAAATCAATAAATAAAAAAGTTATGAATTTTTAAAAATAGGACCCTTATTTTTGCCCACCCTGTATATATACACACACACATATATATATATATATATATATATATATATATATATATATATATATATATATATATATATATATATAAACTTGGCTGCCAACGAGGGTAGAGTAAACCAACAGATCTTTTCATTTTGAGAAAAATCCAGTTGCCCTCTAACGACCTACCTACAAATCACTCTCTCCGCTGGACTTTTTGACACTGAATTTTTTTTGCAATCGGACATTTGCTTGCATTTTGGCAGCGTTTTGCCTTGTTTTTTCTTCCCCACAATCTTTGTTTTACTTTTTCCAATTTTAAATCTTGGCCTTTGCCAACTTATCTATCCCAGCAATTTCCTCTGATGATAAGATTTTGATCTTTGAAAAGCCTGGCTTAAGGAAAAAAATAACTGAATAAATTACCCTTTTGCGGAATATACCTTGCATTGAGCAACTGAATTGAAAAAAGATCTGCCTTTCGCTATTTTAATTCCTTTTCATCCTTCTACCTTTATATATTTATATATATATATATATATATATATATATATATATATATATATATATATATATACACTTATTTGTAAATAAATATTTTTTTCAAATTGACCTATATACACACGTTTTTCATGCCAAACCTGCAATAATCAGTATGGGAGGAGACAATCGATGCCGGTAGAACGATTCCAAATCCGATACAAAAACTGTTGATTGATAACATCGACATGCCAGTGTCGCAGATTATGTACAGTTTCGCAGATTATGTACATGTATTAATAAATAAAATAATCATACATATATATATATATATATATACAATTATATATATATATACATATATATATATATATATATATATATATATATATATATATATATATATATATATATATATATATATATATATATATATAGTAGTCCAGGTAAAGTAAAGATCCACAAACATCGACCACAGACTTGAATTATGCCTGCCTGCAAACCTAGATGTCAACCTGACATTTTGACACGTTAAGATTTCGTTTTTCTTCCCCCTTTCTTCTTTACCTCCATTTCTTTCCCCTATCCTCAACAAGTATATTTTATTTTATTTCATTTTATTTAAACGGTCTAAAGTCTGACCACGTGACTTTCCAAATTTTAAATTTCTCGTTTTCTTCCCTTTCTCTCTTTTTCTCTCTCATTTCATTATTCTCGAATACGATCTGAGGAAAGGATCAAATTCAAATTCTACCCAATTAGATCTCAGCTTTTAACAGCTGTAGATCGATAACATTGACATGCCAGTGTCGCAGATTTTGTACATGTCTGTTTGAATAAAAACACTCACACACACACACACACACACACACACACATATATATATATATATATATATATATATATATATGAGTTCTTTACAAAAAATATATTTAAGAATATACTTATTGTAATAGCCGAAATTGTTCCACATTACGAGCTCAATGAAGTTGTATTACAAGCTCCAGAGTATATATATATATATATATATATATATATATATATATGTGTGTGTGTGTGTGTGTGTGTCTGTGTGTATTTTTTTTATTTTTGTAGCACAAAGTACTTATAATAGCTAAATAGTTTAAAGCAAGAGCTATCTGTTCTCTGTGATAATGATGTGGTATTGAACTACATAAAATACTATATATATATATATATATATATATATATATATATATATATATATATATATATATATATAACAGAATAGATGACAGATATGGCTATGGATTGATTGTTCCTTTGTCATTGGAATGCTCTATAATATATATATATATATATATTTATGTATGTTATCTTTTGGGATTTTCAAAGTCAGACCCAAATAGCAATGCATCTGACATATCGATAGTAGATTCGAACTAGCCTATTTCTTTAATTATTTCTTTACACTATGTTATTTTTACGAATATATTTTATTTTGCATTTTTTCTGAAAATAATTATTCCGGCTAAGAAATCTTTTAGAGTGAATACATTTTTCTTTACATGTCGAATATTCTAAAACATTAATTGAAATACTCATGTAACGACTTATTTGTGTTGACTTTTGCAAAAATGAATACCTAAACCACTTGTTATTTTAATTATTAATTGCATATTATTATTTGTTGATTACTATTAATCGATTCACGTCAAATACTAAATAATTATTAAACAGAATAATTTGTATTATATAATTAAAGTCATGAAAATTAACTTCCGTTTATCTGTAAACAAGTGAGTCATTTTCTCTTTCACATCCGGGTAACGCTGGATAGGTCAAGCTAGTTTGTTATATTTTTCAGTTTGTTAGGGTTTGACTTAATATATATATTTTTTAGTTTTATCAGCTGGTATTTAATAGTTTTATGTTACAGAATGTTTTTATGATGATTAAATAAAGGGTTCAGTTCGCACTACCGTATAGATGCTAAAGTTATACATAAAGATTCCCGAGTTCAACAAGAGGCAAATAAATAAGGTCGAAGTTACATCGGCCGAACTGTTGTGAGAATAAGATACGAGATGAAAATAGTAGTCCGTATAAGTGTTGGGACGATTAATCGGAATCGGAATCGGAATCAGAATCGGAATCGGAATCGGAATCGGAATCGAAATAGGAATTGAGATCAGAATCGGAATCGGAATCGGAATCGGAATCGGAATTGGAATCGGAATTGGAATCGAAATCGGAATCGGAATCGGAATCGGAATCGGAATCGGAATCGGAATCGAAATCGAAATCGGAATTGAGATCAGAATCGGAATCGGAATCGGAATCGGAATCGGAATCAGAATCGGAATCGGAATCGGAATCGGAATCGGAATCGGAATCGGAATCGGAATCGGAATCGTAATCGGAATTGAAATCGGAATTGGAATCGAAATCGGAATCGGAATAGGAATCGGAATCGGAATCGGAATCGGAATCGGAATCGGTATCGGTATCGGAATCGGAATCGGAATTGGAATCGGAATCAGAATCGAAATCGAAATCGAAATCGGAATCGGAATCGGGAATCGGAAAATTCGAAACTTTTTTGAGCATCGGAATCGGTATCGTAATCGAAAAATATGTGCCTATTTTCCGATGCAAGAAACGATGCTTTTAATTGTGCTTTTTGGTTGTTTTTTATTTTTGCTAAAAACTTAATTTTCAATTGCTGGAACAAGTGAACCAATGATAAATCTTCATTGATTTTAAACTACCAATAAAACTAACATATATAGATCCTCCCCACCCAACAAGTGTTTTTGTAACGTTTGCGAAAATATATGCACACATTACATGGGGTTTTATGGAAATCCGAAAATAAAAAAAAGAACATAATAACCACTCTATCGGTGAATATTTAGAGATTTTTAAGGAATCGGAATCGATAATTTTATCGGAATCTGGAATTTAGAACAAAATCGGTAATTGTATCGGAATCGGGAACAATATTGAATCGTCCCAATACTAGTCCCTAAAATACAAATAATAGAAATTAGATTGTTTTTTAGTGGTTACATTTTATTTTATTTTAGGTCGGATCGCGTACGTTTAATTATTTATTTTTACGTTTTTAACAAAGTCTGTGAGGATATTTTCTAAGTCATTAAGTTCGTCTATTTGCCATAGGCATTTTCTGGTTTTGATTTAAAAAAAAAATTTTCTGCTGTGAGTGTCATTATAATCATTTAGAAAAAATAGAATTTACATCGTATCATTTTGATGAGGTTCTCTGTGGCATCTTTGAGAGCAATTAAAAAATTGTTGATATTTTTTTAAATTCCAGAACCATTTAAAGTATTTAATAGTTCTAAATTGCAACGGATAGCTATTTCTGTGTACTATTCGTAAGTTTATGAACTGGAGACGATAGCCGACTGGAAAGCACGGGAATATTGGAAGATAGAGATAGCTGCATTATGATGAGTCACGCTGAATTAAACGATTCGGAAATCTTAGCTGCAATTAAGTACACATTGAATAGCTTGAAGTCCGTGAGGTGTGAGCAGTGGCTTGCAGGAAGGACAATAATAGCCGTGACATTCACCAAGAAGCTGCAAAAGACGTGCAACTTTCCAGGCAAGGTGATTCGAAACTAAGCAGAGTGTTGACTATAAAGAAATAGCTGAACGAGGATCTTCGCTAGTCTTGATACAAGAGTCGCAAGGGCCAATTACTTACCACCAAAGTACAAAAGAACTGCCTTACGAAGGCCAATAAACTCCTCATCAATATAAAAAAAACACCCAGTCGAGCTGGGTATGCTCTGGTTCTTTCCATGCCCATTTCCACAAGACACAGAACAGCAGGGGACAAGCCTACAGTCATCTCTAAGTCCCACGTGTTTACAGATCAAGCTCCCTCGATGTAAAAATGCACTAGGCGGCATGTTTAGTCGGCTGTATAGTTGCATGCGAATAACAGACTTGATGCAATTGAGAAATATTTAACAATGAGAAAAGAGGCAACAAAAGAAAAATTCGAAATATCTCTAATTTTGAGTTTGGCCACCCAGAATTCGATTTGTTTACTTGAGAAAATAATGTTTCTCCAGATGCGCGGTTTCCTGCAGTGGTTATGCACCACTCGAGTTTTGTATAGAAAAAAATGGCCGGGGTTCTCTAGGAATTAGGTTTTCGATCACTCGTCTCAACACCTGAGATTGCAACTGTCCTGATTATAACCTCATGGACTATTATGTGTAGATCGCAGTTCAAACGATTATGGAAAAGCTGATTCCCTAGATAAAAGTGATGTTCAAGTCCTGATTCGATACCGTCGAGAAGGATCATGACGACTTCTTTGAGGGAGGTGTATCCAGCAAACTATCTTCTAAGATACCCATCTTGAATTTTAAGAATACATCAATTATTGGTCAATATATCACGTTTTTTTTTCCTTTCCAAAAATATCAAATTCTCCTTAGAAATCTCGTATTTTCTCGTGAGGTTCACATTGTACTGTCGTGTGATGGGAGAGTGTATTTTTACGGAGTAAATGAAATTTATTTTATCAATGTTTGTATACATGTATGTATGTGTATATGCATGCATCTGCTTTATATAACTCCCGAGGAAGAAAATTAAAAAAGACCAAACTGTTTTTCATGTTTTTTAAAACATTTTACTAATGTCTATTACTGTCTCGCTTTTTTACCAGAGAAGCAGTCCCGTAGTAATGCGGTCGACAGACATCAACGAATCTTTAAACAGACCAGATACTTATAGTTGTACACATTCCTGAAATTCTTAACTCCACGACATTTTCGGTAAAGATTTTCTTATACAATGATAACGAAAATTCTTACTTTTAGTTTTATTTATTTCTCTTTTTTATTTGTTTTCATTTTATTCTGTTTTTCAATTTGCTTGTCATATCAGCAACAAACGGTGTCATCTTTCGTCATTCTTGGCTTAATGACGAGGCCATCGGCGAAATGCCACGGGGAAAAATTAAAAAAAATGTCACGCTTTTCTTTATAGAAAAACGATTTAAGAGGGAAAAGAAATGGCGAAAACCAAACTAATCTTTGAAGAAGGAAGAAGGAAATCAGGGTTCAATTATAAATGGCGGTGTTTAAATTGGCATTACACAGGCACGCATAACATACACTTACACGTACGTGTACTTATATCTCTATTAAACCTCATATACATAGAAACGTATACCAAAACGCACTCATATGAACCTATAAACACAGACAACAAAACGCGCCTACTTATTAAAGCAATACCAAAATGCAAACAGAACTTTATAGTCATACATGCCAAAACATAAAACACACACATATACCTACAAAACCATACGTAAAAAACACGGCCACCCATGAAACCACATACCAAACACAAACACACACAAACCTACACATGCACACGATAAAACACGCCCACCCATAGAAACACATACCAAAAGAAACACCCACAAAACTACAAACGCACAAACCAAAAGACGCGCACCCATGGAGAAACATACGAAAATGCAAAAAGCTACATAGTCACACATGTCAAAACATATACATATAAACCTAAAAACCCACACAACCAAACACCTCAACCCATAGAGACACATATAAACATTTATAAAATGACGTAATCACACATCTCATAACATACACACAAATAAACATATATACAAAGACACTTACACACCGAGAAACAAGCTCTCTCAGACATCAAAACCCACATAGATGCAAAAGCATACACATATATACACACATACCGAAACACACACATATAAACACATAACATACCCAATACAAATAGTCCCCCATGTCATGCATATATACAGAGGCACGCTCTCAACCACATATAGACGTATAAATCACATAATACACATAAACACATAAACGAAAACACATATACACATAGTAATAGATTTAAAAACACGCACACATATGCCAAACTTAAAGCACACATAGAAACACAAGCATATAAAGATACACATTTAAGAACACAAACACATATATAGACACACATGCACACATATACACAAATAGTAAAGCACACATTCACACACACACAGATTAAACACACATCCATAAACTCACGGTTAATAAAGTACACTCACATATAGACATACAGAGAAAACACTGAAATATTACAACTACTACAGAAAAACAGAAAGAAAACAAGATGAAAAATATTAGTAAAAGAAAGACGACTAAAACGTTATAGATATAAATCCAATCAAAATAAACAAAATAGATAAGTTTACAATAATGAAGGTTAATTCCTCTAAAATTCAAACGAAAAAAAGGCAAAGACAGAAGATTCAGTCCTGGTAGAAACTAAACACTTCTGGGGCAATATATGGGAAAGTCGAATGATTAAAACAACTACAAAAGACTTCATGACATTTAAAGTGCTATAGAAATTGAAATTAACATAAACCGTTAAGACGACAAACTAAAAGGCACGACAGAATAACTGTATTCTGATTCAATAAATTCATGACATTGCATGCAAGATTTAGCACAACAACGATGAAAATGTATACATATAACAGAACGAATTACTAAAAGAAGAATCACGCTAATTCTAAAAGACAACGAGAGGGGAATAACTCAAAAGAACCACAGACCGATAACCTGCCTACCGATTATATGGTAAATTTTAACAGTACAATTAATGAAGAGATCTGCCACAACTGTGGACTACTCTTTTTTTTTATTTTTCTTATTTTTCCATTTTTGCTGGAGATGGGTCATCCTACCGGATGCCAGACATTCACCGGCTATTTGAGACACTCCAGCCTAGAGATCTTTTTAAACATTCTAACCGTCCCTTTAAGTTCAATTGTTTGTATTTCTCTTGCACTCGGTTCACCGGGTATACTCGCCAGATAGCTTTTGAAATTCTTTTTCATTAGTTCTTTTGCTCCTATAATTACTGGTATGATGGAGATTTTCTTAAGATTCCAGATTCTTTTCATGTCGTACATGAAACCTTGGTATTTCGTGATCTTTTTCCTTTCAGCTTTGTTTAATCGGGACACTGCTTTCAACCAGGGTAAACAAGTTGGACAAATGACCTACAATATATCTACCAAAAGGAAAATAGAGACGGGAACTGACAATTTGAAAATAACACTTGGAAGAAATAATGATATAGAGAGTCATTTTTAAGGGAGACTTTCTATCTGCACTCCTGTTCGGAAATACCACTTACCAATATATCTAGATAGATGACGGGAAAAGAAAACAGAAACCGAAAAACACGCTAGAAAGACTAATAAACACAACTATGATATTTAGTCCGGATATAAAAATGCAATTCTCGATAGAAAATAGGAAACACTTCTGACGAAGAGAAACTCGAAATACAGCAACGTATAGTGTTACCCAATTGCGAAGTCATAAAGTAACTTAACGAACGCGATAACCTGAAATATGTAGACATCTTGGAAGCGGACACTATCAAACAAGCAGAGGTTAAACATACAATAAAAAAGAACACCACTTAATAACGAAGAACTATATATGCCGTACTATTCTAAATAGTCTTTTTCAACTGCCAAATTTTTAAAAGCCTATATTCCGAACATCACGGACTTTTATTCGATGTTTTGCTGGCTTGGTAGACCGAGAGCAGGCTCAAAACGTTCCATCGAATAATAACTATGAAGAAGCGCTCATGGAGCGAAGGGAATTTACGATGCCCCTCAGTGTGGTACGTCATTGATAGACTCAGGTGTTTCAGGAAGTCGTGCGTGGCTGAACCAATCGTCCCACTCGTAATCACGACGAACGGTCGGAATACAAATACGAGAGGTCCAGCGTATTTTTTTATCGCTTGCGGTTTTCCGCAAAGGCTGCAACATGTCCGGCGATAGTTATATCAATGAATTTGTTTGTTTCGCTTTTTCTTTATTAGCGAAAACATTGTTACGAGATTGACTCTATGGATACAGACGTGGACTATAGAATGGGCGACGCGAGTTTAAATTTAATCAGAATACTGTGATCATGTGGCGAACGTGGTGACTCTGAACCTAGATAGAGCAGTAGAAGTGGCCCAGACTTGCCATAAAAGGGTTCGTCTTTGCGTGGCGTGTAGTTTTTAAAAAATTAGGAAATGTAAAAATCATAGGTTACTGGAGAGGATCGAACTTACGACGTTGGAGAAAAGGAACGATTGGCTATTGCACGGTAATAAGCAGAGCAATCTAAATTAGAGCAACGTTAAACCACGAATTATCTGTATTCTCATTGGTTAAAATAAATTAATTGAGATTATTTAATGTCTAAAACTCTGCTGAGTTGGGAGTGAAGGCGAAGAAGGTCGCCTTGTTTCTTACGCCTAACGTACCAGTAGAGGATCCGTCCTCGACATAAACTGGGTCATTTTGGTGATCTTTTATTCGTCGCACAGGGGTATTAGTCCTCGGAGGTCCACACTTCCAGGTTTTATCTTCCCACTTTGAGCAGAAGTTAGTTTATTGCTAACTGCCCGAGGCGCCCTGACCCGGGAATGTTGACGGGGCTGCCGAGACAAGATACCAGAGTACCCTTTTTTTTAGGGATGCTGGCATGCCATACCCACCTTCCGGCCTTGTGCTACATGTTCTTGCGGTGGGGAGGAAGTACATATCGTGAAAGCGAAGAAAGCCGCCTTTTTTCTTACGCCTAACATGCCAGTCAAGGATCTGTCCTCGACAATCAGTCCTTGCCCCCCCTCTCTGCGGAGAAATTAGTGTATTGCGGCGCTCCCACCGTGAAATTACGACGGGGTTTCCTAGGCAATTT
>OY744536.1:48995685-49053185 GCA_963556195.1 Sepiola atlantica | reverse complement strand
TATTCGAATGACATAGTATGGACCACGAAATAGTTGGTGTTAAATTGTTGTTTTTTAAAAACCACCAGTGTTTGGTTAATTCCGTTTTATTGGTGACGTTCGGGTTTAAAAATGAGTGTTTGTGTACGTAGAATCGTTGTTTCCACTTCCCGGCGGATATTCCTATGTATACTTTCTTATTGTTAGTATTTTCTTTATGATAAATCGTAGCCTTATATACAACGCTTTCAACGTTACAGTTTCCTTTAAGTGGGCAGTTATTTTTAATCTGACAATTACATTTTTTTCCTCCGTTTTAGTTTTCTTACTCGGTGTGCTCAATATTTTTTTATTATGTGTATTAATAATGTTCTCCATATTTTTGGTGCAAGAATAACTAATTTTCACAGTTTTCCTATTGAAAATTTTACTTAAAGGATTAGTCGTTTTAAAATGTTTATCTATTAGATTTAAAAATATTCTCCCGATATTAAGACTAGAAAGCTGGCAATATGGTGGGTTGAACCAGATAATTTTGCGTCTCCGGTTTTTGGGTTTATTTTTCTTTATATTATCATTATATATTAGTTTTTCGTTGTACCCACTATTACTTAATGCGTTATCATATATATGTTTGCTAGTCTCAAAGATATTTTTATTTGATGAGAGTTTGTTAATTCTGGTGTTAATAGTTGTAGGAATTTGTTTTATAATGCATTTGGGATGATTGGATTTAATGTTAATGTATAATGGGGTATGATTATCTTTATGGAAAGGTTGAAAAGTTCCCTCGTTTAAGTTTAGCGTAATGTCTAGAAAATTTACCTCGTTGCAATTAGGGGTCACTTCAATCCTCAAACCTAAATATTTAAAAGCCTTATTTAGTTTTTTATGCATCCTAAACATTAGAGGACCATTGCTATTAGGTACGATGATCAGTCCGTCATCTCTATATAGGCCAATTTGGTTGGGGGTTACAATTCGACTGATTATATATATTATATAGATTCCCACCAAATCTGCTATTTGAGCTGAATCAAAGGCCTGAATGAATACTATTTTTTGAATATATGATAACCAATGAAAATTAAATAAAATGTAATAGTAAAAAATTAATAAGAAATGAATATTGATTAATTACTTTATATTAAAAACAAAACAAAAAACGATAGAAAAACAAAAAAAATAAAATCTACACAGAAACAAATAAAAGTATTAAAAAAGAAACAGTTAATTAATAACCATACAATACCCAATTAATTCACCAAATATTACACACATATTTTTGAACACCATATTTATATACAAAACACAATTTTAAGAAAATTTAAAATGTATTAATTATTATTCACTGCGGGACTTGTTTGTTCCAACCCTGCTCTCTGGCGTCCATTTTAGCGAATATTCCACGCAAAAGGATTCAAGCAAACTACCATTCTCTCTCTCTCTCTCTCTCTCTCTCTCTCTCTCTGTATATATATATATATATATATATATATATATATATATATATATATATATATATATATATATATATAAATTAAAACAAATTTGGTATAATACCAATTGGGGAATTCTAATTAATTGTTCTAATTTTCCTTAAATTCCAATTTACTCACAAAGTCACCTATCTCTTACTAAGTTTATCTCTCATACTCTCACCCTCTTTCACTGTATGTTGTGTGATTCAGCCGTTCTGATTTTATACGTGTCTCTCTCTCATCAATTCCATCTCTCTCTCACTATCTTTATCTCTCTTTTTATTTGCAGTCGAAGGTAATAGAAACAGGAAAGAATAAAAATATTGCAATAGTCCATTATAAACAAAATGGAGTATCAGAACAGGCAATAATACTATTTATTCCGTAGTTGAAAAAGTACAGAGAGAGAGAGAGAGAGGCCGACAGAGAGAGAGAGAGAGAAAGAGAGAGAGAGAGAGAGAGAGGGGGAGAGTGAAAGGGAAAGAGATAGAAACGGAAAGAGAGGGATAGAGAGAGAGGGAGAGAAATTTATAATGGACAGAAAGAAACACATTTTGTATTCTGCTCTTTTTATTTCTTTTGTATTCACTTTCTCCGGATTGAAACAATTACTCCGAGCTCAATGCGTAAGCCATAATGTTGCATTTATGCTTATAATTTCGTAGTTGGAGAGAAAAAGAGAGTAGGAAAGAACGCGAGAAAGAAAGAGAAAGAGAAAGAGAGAGAGAGAGAACGAAAGAGAGAGAGAGAGAGAGAGGGAGAGAGAGAGAGAGAGAGAGTATGAGATTTATACCGAGCAGTAAAAGACCAAATTTGGATTTTGTCCTTTCATTTTTATATTTTTAACAAGATTTGCAAACTCACTTTTTCTTGATTCAAACAATTTAACGCGAGCTCAATGGTTGACACAACAATTATAACGATCGGTGTTCAACATAATTGTCCTTTTAAATGATGATCCTTAGTTTTCGCTTCAAACATACTGGCACGAAATCTCCATTATAGTAATTGTATAACAATTGATAAATGCGAGCCACAGTCGACAATAAACAAACATCAAACGGCGCCATTACTGTTTCTGTGAGCGCCCATCTCTTTGTGATTTTTGTGTCATTATTATCAATTGAATTCCGCACGTTTTCTTTGACGTTTCCGTTCCTCAAAGAATCCGCCGATCTTTTATTTTTATTTTCGATTCGCTAATTACCATTCCAGTGATTCGCCTTCTTTTCCCCTTCTTTTTCATTTTCGCAAACGAGCGTTCAGTTGTTCGCTCTTTTCTTATCGATGCGACCGCGCCTGTTTATTAGAAGCTCTGTCCGTCTGTGTGTCGGTTGGCCGGTCTATAACGCGAAATTTTGTACAAACAAATCTTAATATAAAAAAAAAAATAGATGACCAGTGACCCGTTGGGTCAAGATTGGTTTATTATAAATTTTTCTTTTCCTTTTCCTCTTTTTATTTCCTCTCTCCTCTTACCTCTCTCTCTTTTCTCTTTTCTTCTTTATTTATGTTATTTATTTATTTTCGTCTTCAATCGTCAAATCCATCTTTCCCGGTTGTTCGCATTTTGTTCTACCTACCCGCAAAGTGTCGGTGATAAAGTGGATATCGACGCACAATGGCGACCTGGATGTGTCAAGTTCGGCTCCAGTCGGTTCCATGCCATAACTTTCACTCATGGATGTTCGGAACCTTCACGTGGCCCCTCCTGTAAGTAGCTGATTAAAGAACAAATTAGAGGAACATATGGAAACAACAGAATCGAGTCAAATCGTAAAATTCTAATTAATGCGAAGTTATTTCTCTTTATCCTTTACCGTTTTAGTTACATCCTAACAATTTACTTATTAAGCAGCCATTACAAAAATACTCCCTATTTGCTGGCCGCTGATCTTCGCAGATATAAATATGTTTTTCAGTGATCTTGCATCACTGAGGACAATGTCGTACCTGTAATGAAAGCCCCTCATGCTTATAGCATAATTTATTTGATAAGCTTATACGTCTGACTTTCGCTCCAAACCTAAAATAAAAGACGTGTATCCAGTCGGTTGCTAAGGTTGCTGGAAAAATGTTCAGATCATTCTTAGCTTCCAGACTTCCAGATAGTACCTGGCTCTAGAAGCAATCCTCTACTAATTTAAGAGCCAGATACATAAACATTTAGAATACTGTTGCCACATCAAGAGAGGTGCCGCACAGAGCACTTATTCCTGACTGAAATATAGTGAGGATAATCTCTTCTCCTTACAGCTCCTTTCTCACAAGAGAAAACGTTGCTAATCTCTCTCTACTCTACCGTTATTCTTCATGTAAGCTGCTCGACTTTTTGGCTCCACTCTTTGGTTCCTTCTTGTAAGACATTCAGAGTCAAAAGTCGTATTGCTATCACAACTTTCCTTTCTCCGTCGATGCCTTCAGCGACAGCCAACATTTGAATGGACAGAGATTTTATGCAAGAGATTCGCACTTATCGAACACATTACCGCGGGATTGCTTCCCTGTTGATTACAACCTGGTCGTCTTCAAATCCAATGTCAACAAATTCTTGTCTCAAACCGCCCCATCAATAATCAAACGCAGTTCATATCATTGATCAATTTTACTACTTACATAGTGGTCCTCATCATTCGTCTGATAATCATTCCGTCTCCTTAACCCTTATCCTCGAGTGGCTATTGGCCTTGATAAGCGGTGATCCAATAGTAAAAATGAATAAATAATACGATAGAAGATCTTTTAAAAAAGGAGTGATTTATTCATCAGCTATTAATGGTCCCTTTCGCTTTCCCTACTACTACTACTACTACTACTACTACTACTACTACTCATTTCCCCTCCTTCCACAACGTCTCGTCTTATTCGTCCTTTCTCCCACTATTTAAAACCTTAATGTGCGAAGAGGAAGTAAGCATAATTATCGTAGTTTTAGAATTACATAGAAAAATAGATGCGCGTATTGCAAAAACGGGTGCAATTTGGTTTGTTCTAATATGACTAATTTGTCTATTCAAATTCCAAATAGGTTTAGTTTCGTTACGAATAATAAGTCGAAATCCAAAACACTGTATGATGTTTAAGTTACTAAAAGGTTAAAGTATTGAAATAGGGCAGGAAAATGGCCATGATGTAATTAAAAAATAAATAAATAAATAAATAAATAAAAAAGAAAATAATAATAATAATAATAATAATAATAATAATAATAATAATAATAATAATAATAATAATAATAATAATAATGGAATAATAAAGGAAGAATTTTTCTAATGATTGATTGCATATTAGTTAACGAGAAATCTTGAATTTCAAATACGCAAACAAATGGTACAAGCATAAACTAGAAACAGTACTGGAACACGAAAAAAACATAAAATCCTCTGGGACATGAATATACAAACGGATAAACTCATAGAAGCAAGGAGACCTGATGTTATTATAATCGACAAGAAAGACATCTTATCAAATCTTAGACTTCGCCGTTACAGCAAACCACAGAGTTAAGATCAAAGACACAGAAAAATGAAGCAAATACACAGAACTAGCCAGGAAACTGAAAGGAATATGAAGCATAGAAAAAAGTCAGTATAATACCAATAATCGTAGGAGCACTGAACAATCCTCCAAAAACTGGAGTAAAGACTGGGAGAAATTGGAATCAAATGGACCATCGAAACCATACAAAGGACGGCAATGATCAGAAAAGATGCAATCTTAAGGAAAATCCTTGAATGCAGAAACCAACCCGCATAAGTTACAAAGGGTAACCAGTCACATGGAATTTACAACAGGAAGAAAACCACACGAAGAATACCACACGAAGAATACCACATCACAAACCAAAGAACAGAAACTTCAAGAAACATCACTTCATAATCTCATTCCCTAATAAATTACACTGAACCAATAAACAGAATTTACAAGAAACACCATAAGCTCTCCCCCTTCCCACCCATCTCCCCAAAATATAATATAATATGTTATATATAATATAATATAGTATAATATAATGTAATATAGTATAATATAATTTTAAAAAATGGTGCCGGCCTAGGCCGACACCAAACAAAATATTTATAGAGGGTCAAGGGGTGGGTGAGAAGACTGAAGAGGGACAGCAAAAACCATACCTCCACTGGAAGAATGCGGAGAATGCTGGGACCTTAGAGAGGCTTATTGCCACCCAAATCCCAGAAGAGACCAATGGTTCTTACCAGAGAGAAATCAATGGTAAGTGGATGTTGCGATACCGCAAGGTTATTTGTGGTGGTTATTGAAAAGAGGTGAATACTACTGGAAATTTGGGGAGGCTTGTTGTCACTCAGACTCCAGGAAATACCACTTCCTGTTGTCAATGAGCAATAACTGACGATGATTTGTGTGAGAACTCCTAGTGAGTACAAATACTACTACTACTACTACTACTACTACTACTACTACTACTACTACTACTAATAATAATAATAATAACGGAATAATAAAGGAGGAATTTTGCTAATGATTGATTGCATATTAGTCAACGAGAAATCTCTGTATGGGACAACTCATAACTGAATACTTGGAATATTCCCTAAATTCGGTTTCGTTTCGGTTAAAATATGTATTCAATTAAATTCATTGGAATTTCTATTATTTTCGAAAAACAGCACAGAGCGATAAATATTGAAAATCACTGACTAGTCACAATCCAATATCGATTTTACAACTGCCTTACTATTTATGTCTAACTTGAAAAATCCGATCCACTGAATTTTACATATTAAATTTTAGATTCTTGCTTTAGTTCTATCTTTCTTTTCTTTTTTTCATCCTTCTTTTTTTCTTTCACTTTTTTTCTTTTTTCTTCTAAACTATGTCTATGTATTCCGATCTTCATCGTTGTTATTGTTTTTTTCTGTTAACAACTTTTTTCTTTGTTGCTATCTTCGATGTATTAATTCCGTTTTTTTAATCTTTTTTTCTTTTCTTTCTTTCTAACTTTACTTCCTGTTCTTTTTTCTTCGTTTATTTCTTTCTATTTCGTTTTTCTTACTTTCTTTTTCCTTCTTTCATTCGTTGTTAGTTTCGTTTTTCCTGACATATTTTTCTTGGTTTCTGTTCTTTTTCTTTTATTCTTTTTGTCTTCACCGTTTAAAAAAAAACTTATTACCCAGTAACGTATTTGTTTACGTTTCTCTTCGCCATGCTTCACATCTCTTTCTTTCTTGTAGACTGTCGATTAATCTAAATCCCCCTATTTTTTCCTTCTTTTTTCTAGACTATACCCATGTATTTATCCTTCTTTCTTCTCGTTCTTTTATTCTTAACCCTTATTTCTTATTTCTAAACGAAGTTAATATACAATCCTTCCCCCTTTTCCTTCTTTCTTTCCTTTGTTCTTCCTGTTTACTTTCTTTCATTCTATCATGCCATTTACATTTATCCAAACCGCCTTTTTTCTAGACTATATATTTATCCTCCTCTCTTTTTCCTTTTATCTTTCTTATTCTTTCATTATTGCTTTTCTTTCTTTCGTTTTTGTTCTTCTAGACTGTTCCCATTTATTCCTACCAATTTTCTTTTCAGTAGATCTACCCATCTTTTCCCTCTTTTCTTTGTTTTTTCTTTTATCCTTTTTTGTTTTGCTTTCTTTCTTCCTTTCCGTCTATTAACATTTATCCAAACGCTATTTCTTTTTTCTTGACCCTTTCCATAATTAATCATTCACTCTTTTCTTTCTTTTTGTCTTGTCCTTTTTTCTATCTTTATTTTTTGCTTTATTTCTCTATTTCATCTTTCGTTTTTCTTTCTTCTAAACTATTTCCATTTTACTACTCTCTTTCTTTGTTCTAGACTCCGTTCATATTTTTTCCTTCACTTGTCACTCTTTTATCCTTTTTTCTTTTTCTTTTATCTACTTTTCTTTTCTTTTCTTTCATTTTCATTCTTGTTTCCCCGGTCTTAAACATACTTGTGTTTACGTAGCCAAGCAATCGCGGCCATTATTTTGATCCATACTTTAAAAGCCAAATGTATCTGACACTCTTAAATTGATTAATTGTTAGTAATTCCTCATCATTTAACTTTCATTTCATTATCAAAATCAATCACCACATACGAGACATGACACTCGCAGGAAGTTTGTCAAGAATGATTTCTTTATGCCAGCCATCCACGGTCTTTTGGCACTTTACATTAGATTATAAAGCGGTAATTCAATCCCGACTCTGATAATTAAAACACAAAACTCATTAACTGAAGCCTAACTAAACGATGTGTTATGTAAACTAATTCACATCACCATCCACTTGCACCAGTTTTATGTTGACCATGTTCACAAGATGTTTATTTGTAAACATGTCTCGAAATGCACTCGTTGACATCTGCAAACTTCGGTGTCATTAGACAAATGACGAAGGACCGAGACCAGCTCAGGCGCGTTGAGATAGCGGCGCGTTGGGAAATAAATGAAAGACGCGAACATTTTAGCACACCAGAGGGCCATATGTTGCCTTATCTGTTTAGCAATTTTATTGACAACTAGTCCCCAAAAACTCACCCGAGGGGTAACAATTGGTTTAACGATTGAGGATTATATATATATATATACATATATATATATATATATATATATATATATATATATATATATATATATATATATATATAATTAACTTGTAACAAATATCCAGGGGGTATGAATCCGAAGGAAGTTGAAACCGGGTTTATGAGAGTGCTCAATGAAAATTCAGAGCAAAATATATATTTTTTGATTTTATTCCATTAGTTGCGACAAAACAAGTTTTGTTTCATTGGTGCGAATAGCGACCAACTCATCGGGCTTGAATTCCTTTCGCCGGCCCGATGAGTTGGTCGCTATTCGCACCAATGAAACAAAACTTGTTTTGTCGCAACTAATGGAATAAAATCAAAAAAAAAAAAAAAAAAAAAAAAAAAAAAATATATATATATATATATATATATATATATATATATATATAGAGAGAGAGAGAGAGAGAGAGAGAGATAGAGAGAGAGAGAGCGAGAGAGAGAGAGAGAGAGAGAGAGAGAGAGAGAGAGAGAGAGAGAGAACAGGATATAGGAAGTAAAACTAACCAGACTTTTGTTCGTGGGAAGCCCAACGATTGGCCGAGAGAACAACAAAGAATCTGATTGCTTAACTAGCTAGCCGTGTATATAAAAACACCCGACAAAAATAACTCCATGCATTTTAGCCTGAAGATCCCCCCCCCCCGGGGATGAAATGAGGGTGCCTCTGTTTAGCTTAATTGCCATAAATATATTTTCATAGCTTACTATATATATATATATATATATATATATATATATATATATATATATATATATATATATATAAATATATATATATATATATATATATATATATAAATATATATATGAATATATATATATATATATATATAAATATATATATGAATATATATATATATATATATATATATATATATATATATATATATATATACATATGTATTCACCCCAAACAAGGCACATAGCCATTGAGACGCAAGGAGCTACTGTGAACTAGAGATTAAGATTTGCGGGGACATTCTAAGTGGGGATTTGTGCAGCGAGATGTTATCACATTGCATTTAAATTTCTGCGTGTTGGTAGAGTCAGGGAAACGGGGAGCAGGGGGAATTTTACAGGCGAGAAAAGGGAAGAGAAAAAGAAGAAAAAGAAATAAAGAAGAAGAAAAAGAAGAAAAAAGAAGTAGAATAAGAAGAAGAAGAAAAAGAAAAAAGAAGCAAAAGAAATAGAAAAAGAAGAAATAGAAGAAAAAAGAAGAAATAGAAGAACAAAGAAATAAGGAAGAAGAAAAAAGTAGAATAAGAAGAATAAAAAGAAAAAAAAACAAGCTAAAGAAAAAGACATAGAAGAAAAAGAAGAAAAAGAAGAAAAAGAATTTGCCGTGATGTTTTTGATGCTTATTTGATGTTTTTTTAAGTAGGACGATAACATCGAGTTTGTTTATTTATACGTTACAGGATAGCACACAGTTTAGATATTTGAAAAAATCTGAAAGAAAAGTAAGTTAGATTAAGGTGTGTGTGTGATAAAAAAGTGTATAAAAATAACAATAATCCATTAAAACGGTTGCGGAGAATACTAGGGATTTGGGGAGGCTTATGCCTACTCGAATTTCAGAGAATAGCAACGGTTGTTGCAAGTGATAAATCAATGTTAAACGACTGTTGCGATAATGCAAAATGATTTGCCTCGGTTATCAAAAGTGGAGGAGATTGCTGTAAATCGAGGGAGAATTGTTGTCATTTAGATTCTAAAGAAACGCCACTTGTTATTGCCATCACTGATTATGACTTGTGTTAAAAATTCTAGCGTAATAATAATAACAATAATAATAATAACAATAATAATAATAACAATAATAATAATAATAATAATAATAATAATAATATAATAATCTATTACTAATACAAAAATATGCCCAAAAAGAACCACCCCAAGCAACTACAGACCAATAACCTGTTTACCAAAAATGTGGATACTCCTAACGGCACAACTGAGAGAACAAATCTACCAATCCCTGAACAATCGTGGACTGCTCCCGGAAGAATAAAACAGATTCCGGAAAGGGAAAACAGGGACGCATGATCTGCTATACATAGATCAAAAGATCCTGAAGGAGGTAAAAAGCAGAAAAAAGAACATATCCATGGCATGGTTCGACTACAAAGAAGCTTATAACATAATCCCTCAAGCATGGATTATTGAATGTTTAAAAATATACAAGATATCCGACAGGATTATTAATCTTATCACGAAAGCAATGGAAATATGGAGCGTAGAATTGACATCCGGAGGACAACACCCGGCTAAGATAAAAATACAGAGAGGCATTTTCTAAGGAGACTCTCTATCACTACTACTGTTTACAATAGCCATGATGCTGCTCAACTAAATACTCAGGAAATGTGATGCCGGATAAAACTTTACAGACACAGAAAAAAGAATAAACCACCTGATGTACATGGAAGACCTGAAACTATTTACAAAAAGCAAAAATGTACTGGAATAGCTGATAAATACGACCAGAATCTTCAGTCGGGACATCCAAATGGAATTCGGAATAGAAATGTGTGCACTACTATGAAAAGAGGAACACTGGAGACGATAGTAGGCATGGCACACCCCAATTAAGAGTGGATGAAGGCGCTAGGCGAACAGGATAGCTACAAATATTTGGGAGTTCTGGAAGCAGACACGCTCAAATCTACAGAAAGGAAAGAAAAGGTTGAAGAACAAGAAAACTCTTAGAATCGAAATTATATAGCAGAAATATAGTAAAAGAAATAAACACCTCGGCAGTACGACTAATAAGATACTCTGGACCATTTATAGGCTGGGCAAAAGAAGAACTCAGGACCCTTGACCAGAGGACTAGAAAATGAATGCCCATGCACAACGCACTACACGCAAAAGACGATACTGAAAGACTCGACATGAAAGGGAAGGAAAGGGGGAAGAAGACTGGTAAGTATAGAAGATTGTGTGGAAGACACAAAAAAAAGAGCTGAAGAAATACATAACTCAGAACACGAAAAGGCTAATCACCGCAGCCAGAAACACCGTTCCAACGAGAAACTCGGGAAGCACGGAAATCAGAAACCAAATGATAAAAACGAAAAGTGGGAAGAAAAACAACTACATGGACGTTTTACAAGACTGACAAGAGAAGAAACCAACGAAAAAAGAAAAGGACACTTGAACAGAGAAACGGAAACTTTACTGATGACTGCATAGAACAAAGCGATTAGGACAAAATACATTAAAGCTAAAATAAATAAAACCAAGAAAAACAGATGTAGACAAAGAGACGAAACAGTAAATCATATAATAAGTGAATGCAGCAAACTAGCCAAAAAAAGAATGCAAGAACAAAGATGGTAGCGTTAGAAAAAGCAGTACAATAGGAACTGTGAAGACGATTGAATTCGTATACGCAGGCAAATGGTACAAACATAAACAAGAAACAGTACTGGAAAACGAAAATTACAAAATCCTCTGGGATATGGATGTAAAACAGACAAACTCATATGAGAAGGAAAAGTCTTGTCAAATCTTAGACTTGGCCGTTCCACAGAGTGAATATAAAAGAGGTGGAAAAACGAAGAAATACACGGAACTGGCCCGAGAACTGAAAGGATTATGGAGCATGAAGCAAGTCAGTATAATACCAATAATCGTAGGACTAGGAACAGTCCCCCCAAAAAACTGTAGAAACGACTGGGAGAAATTTGAATCAAAAGGATCACTGACACCATACAAAATACGGTAATGATCAAAACAGCTGCAATCTTAATGAAAATATCCGAATGCGGAAACTAACCCGCATAAGCTATGAATATTAACTAGTCACATAGAAGTACAAGAAAAAACAAAAGAAAAACATCACCGCATCAACAAAAACTGCAAGAAATATCATAAGCTGCCCCCCCTGCCCCCAAAAGATGGCGATGACCTAAGCTGACACCACACAAAATATTCGTAGAGGGTCAAGGAGGATGAGAAGACCGAGGAGGGACAGCACAAACCAGACCTCCACTGGAAGAATGCTGTGACTTTGGGGAAGCTTATTGCCACCCAAATCCCAGAAGAGACCAATTGTTCTTACCAGAGAGTAATCAATGGTAAGCGGCTGTTGCTATACTGCAAGGTCATTTGCGGTTGTTATCGAAAAGAGGTAGAGTGTACCGGAAACTTGGGGAGGCTTGTTGTCACTCAGACTCCATGGAACACTACCGGTTGTTGTTGGTGAGAAATCACTGCCGATGACCTGTGTGATAACTCCTAGTCAGTACAAATAATAATAATAATAATAATAATAATAATAATAATAATAATAATAATAATAATAATAATAATAATAATAATATAAATGTTTTGGGATCAAAAGAAAAAAATGACACCTTAGAACCACGGCAATGATGAAAACAGTCGTAATATTAAGGAAAAACCGCGAATGTGGAAACCAACCCACATAATCAACAATCGCCAACCAGCCACAGGTACATTGAAATAGAAATAGAAAAACAAATACAGAAAGAACATCACAGGTGCCCAAGGGAACTGACATTGCCATAATTCGTATAAAATGACATACACCTGACTTCCACAAAAACAATTATAAAACAATACAAACTCATGTGGTGGCAAACATCGACCGAGGATGAAGAACATCAACCAAACCTTCAGTGTAAAGGGTTCGGAGAGTACAGGAAACTGAGGTAGGCTTATTGCCACTAAAATTCTAGAGAACACCAATGCTCGTTGCCAACATGAAATTAATGGTAAACGGCTGCTGCGATAACGCATCACTGATTTGCATGGGTTATTAAAAGAGGTGAAAAGTGCTGGAAATCTGAGGGAAATGTTTTTTTCACTTAGTGTCCAGGGAACATCACTTGTCACTGATCAACCATCGTTAATGACGTGTGAAAACTATTACTGAGTAAATAATAATAATAATAATAATAATAATAATAATAATAATAATAATAATAATAATAATAATAATAATAACAACAACTAGCGGAACCCGTGTAAATTACACGAAATGATGTTTTCAATACGGGTCCTAATGTAACAAAGCACCCTCTATTTGTTAGTAAGTTACGCTTGCTTTATTATGAGCCCCCCCCCCCTTCTGGATAAGAGTGAAAAAATTGTTTAAAATAGTAACTCGTGTACGATGGATACTGCGCATATCTACTAAAAAAGGTTGATATGCCATCCGTTCAAAAAATAAAAATAAAATAATAATACGGGCTGATACCCTACTTTTTAAGCAGTCAACGTAATTAAATAGACAATGCCATTAAAAACGCCAACATAAAAACAAAAAATAGTTTGTTGTTTTAAGCAACACAAAAAAGTAGTTTTTAAGCAGGTGATAAAAAAAGTGTATTATTTCTTCCCCTTCCCCTCGAAATGAGAATAAAAATCTTAGAGGTTGGTTGGGATCGAACTATAAACCAGTCGGGCCGAAGTAAAAAATACTACCTCGCTAACCATTGTGCCAGAGGGAAACACATGTAAATATTCCTAAACGCAGGCTAATTGAATGTTTTTCAAAATTTAGGTGCGGCACGCATGCGCAGAGCTTTTGCCGGAAGCGTGACACACGAACACACACGCTATCGTATTAATATATAGATAACAGTAATAGGGAAGATTGACACCATACAATGTAAAACAGCAGAAATATTAAGAAACATCCTCGAGTGCATCAGTTAACCCAAATAGTCAGTTGACACGAACTAAGCACATGTAAGTTGAAATACGATAAGCTGTGTAAAGACAATTAGAGATATAGAAAGAACATTACAGAAAACCAAGGATACCGAGACTAAAAGAGAATATGAACGAAACAATCCGTAATCTGACTCTGTCACCTCAACAGAAAAACATGTAACGCGGTACCATCGGTATTGGTTGGTACCAAAGAAAATGGCAGTGAAGGATCTTAGTGGATGGAAAGGCCGAGGGTGGGAAAGCACCACCCAAACCTCCACTGGAAGAACACGCAGAGTACTGAAATACTGAGGAAACTTATTGCCACTCAGATTCCTGAGAAGCCACCGTCCCTGTGGTTTGCAATGGGGATCGAAAGAAGCAGAGAGTACTAGAAATATGGCCCCTATGTTATCACCCAGACGCCAGGGAACCCCAGCTGTTTTTGTGAGTGAGCGATCACTAATGATGATTCTTATTAAAACTAATAATAATGATTTGCAGTGATCTTTTTTCCCGTATTTGAATTTTTTTGATCATTTGTCAAATTTATATTACTTATGTACGTGAATTCAAGGAAGTTTTTGTTTATAGTGTTAAGTTATTGATCCTGGATAACGTCGAGTTTATTAGCTAGTAATTAGTATAAGAAGAAAATATAGAACGTAAAAAGAAAAAAAAAAGGAAGAAAATTCAAAGAAAATAAACAGGAAAAAACAGGAAAAAGCAAAGAAGAAGAAAAAAAAACATAAAAAAGAAAAAAGATGAAAAGGAAGACGAAGGAAAAAATAAAATAGAAGAAAAAATAATAATAAGTAGAAGAAAGAAGAAGTAAACAAACAAAAGAAGAAAAAGGATAAAGAAGAAACAAAGAAGTAGAATGAGAAGACGAAGAAAAAGAAGAAGAAAAAAAGAAAAACGAGAAAAACAGGAAAAAAAGAAGAAAAAAGAAATAGAAAAGAAGAAGAAATAAAAAGAAAAAAAGATAAAAAAAGATAAGGAAGAAATGAAGAAGAAAAGAAGAAGAAAAGAAGAAAAAAACAAGAAGAACCAGAAGAAGCAGAAGAAGAAGAAGAAGAAGAAGAAAAAGAAGAAAAAGAAGAAAAAGAAAAGAAGAAGAAATAAAAAGAAAAGAAAAGATAAAAAAGATAAAGAAGAAATGAAGAAGAAAAGAAGAAGAAAAAGAAGAAAAAAGGAAAAGAAGAAAAAGAACAAGAACAAGAACAAGCTGAAGCAGAAGAAGGAGAAGAAGAAGAAGAAGAAAAGGAAGAAGAAGAAAAAGAAAAAGGAAGCAATTCCTTGTATAATCGTACACTTGTCTCTCAAATATTTGATGCTGTTCTCTAAGTGTGTCTCTGTTTGCTTTTTTATCAAGTCCGACTTGTCCGCCCAATAAACAAATACACAAGTAGCCATTTTTTTTTATTGCATCACCATTTTGTTTTTATTTCTCTAAGATCGCCTCTTCCCGCCAAAAAGATCCTTTCTAATTCCCTTGACCCGACACCCCCCTTTGTCACTCTCTCAACTCAATTCGCATTACTCTCCTTTTACCTCCCTCCATACACCATCATTTCTCGGCTTCTTTACTTAATTTGTTTTTCTTTAGATAATGAAAAAAAAATGATGACTAGGGATGGAGGCGGGGAAAGAAGAGGATGAAAGATAATTTAAAAATTAAGAAAAAAACCTGTTGGACGAGTTTTTAATTTGTTTTCGCCTGCTATCTAATTATTTAATGGTTACGCGAGAGAAAATGTCCCGTTTAATAAAAAAAAGATATTAGATTTCGTCTTCCTATTCTGCCGAATTTTCTTTCATACTATGTTGACAATAAATATCTTTCAGGTTTGTCGATGGAAGATGCAGGCTGTGTATCCTGGTTATATAAACACAGGCACACAAACACGCGCTTGCATAAACACATCTATCAATCTGAGATCAGAACAATTAGGAATAACTACTTTACCAGATAGAATGGTAAGAGGAAAATCAACTTCGTAATCTAGTGTGGTAGATTAGTAAAGACACAAGCTTGCATAAGCTTCTCTCTTTCTTTCTCCGTTCGTCAAGCTTACTCTTTCCTCTTCTTTCCTTTCACATGGTCTTCTTCTGCAATGAGTGGAAATGGGATGCAATAACATTTGTAGACTGAAGGTGTTGTTTAAGATGAGAGTGCCGAGACAGGAGTGTGTGTACTTATCTGACTTGAACTAGAAAAGAGTCACCAAAGTTCGAAGGAAAAAAGCTAACGTCTTTTCTACAATAATATAAATATGAATTTTATGTAATTTGAACAAGAATACAAGAACGTAAACATGTAACTTGAGTTAGGAATCATAGTAAAAATGTAATATAATTCCAGTTAACCATGGTGATGATGACGAGGGGTGAAAGGAAATGCCAGATTTGTTTACGTTGAAGTGTAGACTCAAACTGATTTATATTGCGCGCGAATCAAGCTTTCGGCGGAACTCAGTAGTGCGCATGTGAACTAATCGCCTTTGTATCAATGCGCGAGTTTGGAGGTGACTGTTTTTCGCCAACCAACTCACAAATTATTACGCTAGCGATTGCGTGTACATATAAGAGAACATAGATCTTACGTCATGTAACTGCTACAAATTAATTGCTTTCTGTAACGACTGCACGGACGCAGAAGAGGTCCGGGAATAAAATAAATCGCTACAGTTTTATATCTTCTGTTCACAAAAGTTCATGTTTCACAGAGATATATTGTTAGTCTTTCTTAACTCTGGTCTTATTTCCATTGCAAGTCTCGATTGAACTCTTATCTCTGGTTCTTCCTCGTAAGACGTTCACATCAAGTATTCGTCCCGCTACCATAATTAAAAAATAACTCTCCTTTCTTTCTCCGTGTGGCAAGTGTCAGTAGGAATGGCCATGAACAGAGTTTCTTTCCAATTTTTTTTTTTTTTTTTTTTTTACTTTTGGGCCACCAAATCTCAAAGCCAAAAGCTACTCGAGGATAAGGGTTAGTTAATTATTTCTGGGGAGGTTTATAACAAAAAATATGTTGACATTGGATTTAAAGACGACCAGGTTGTTATCAGTAGACACAAAATCTCGCGATAATTAGTTATACAGGAAGAAAGCCGGTGCAAAGACGCTATATCCATTGGAATTCCTCCTTACGCTTGGCATAGGAAGGGAGAAAGGAAAGTCTTTTTCGTTGTGGTCGCAATACGAGTTCTATCTGTGAATGTCTTACATACGCGTTCGAAAGATTGGAGCTCAGTCGAGCACCTTCCCTGGAAATAACGAGGGAGTAGATAATGAGTAGAAACATCGCTTTTGCGAGAAAAAGGGGAAGTGGAAAAAGAAGAGTTCACCCCACTAAATTTTGATGTCAGTTTTGTACTGACCCCCCCCAGGTGGAACACATAAGCATGCCATTGCTATGTTATGAAATAATATATTACGTATATTTTCTGTTTCAGTATTTATTTTTAAAAGTGCTGAAAACATGAAGAGAGTATTGTAATAGTATGGAAATACTTATGGCAATTAAGCTACACATCAACTTTGTGCTTTATTACAAGGGGAAATTATAATAAATATTGTATTATATATATATATAATACTACTTATGATATACTTGCATTCGGGCAGAATTTTGCCCTGTGTTTCTCCCCCCTACAACTTTTATTTTATTTTTTCAAATTTTAAATCTTGGCCTTTGCCAACTTATCTATCCCAGCGACTTCCTCTGATGATAAGATTTTGATCTTTGAAAAGCATGGCTTAAGGAAAATTTAACTTAAATAAATTGCTTTTTTTGCGGAATATACTTTGCTCTGAGCAATTGAATTGAATTATGATTTGACTTTTGCTTCTCTAATTCCTTTCCATTCTTCTTCATTCTACCTGCTCTATCCTGGATATTGAGCTATATACTCTTCACAATAGGTTTCACTTTTCCTAAAAGTTCGCTTTTAGTACACCACTTTATATATATATATATATATATATATATATATATATATATACGATATATGTGATTGTATATATATATGATATATGATATATGTGCTTACATATATGATATATATATATATATGCTTAATTACCGAGTGAAATCATATATATATATATATATATATATATATATAATTATCCGCGAACAGGTGTTTCGCCGTTTACAGCTGATCAGCGTAGCAAGATCTAGCGATATTCGAAACCGGTACCACAGTGACGGAAGTATGACGCTCTTGCAATTAGACCACGAAAACCGGCTAGCAGCAGATGATGTATATCCCAGGTAACTGTCGTTGTTTTGTTGTTGTTTTTGCGATATTACCAATTTAACGTATTAAAATATCGTTTTACGAGGAAGCATTAATCAAAATGGGAAACACTGTTCTCTTCCAGCAGTTTTATACCTCCATATGGGAGCGTATATATTTATAAAATATAAAAATCCACGGATGTGTGTTTCACCGTCTACGGGTAATCAGCGTGGCGATATCTAAAGAGAACATTTCTTAATACTTTTTATATTTAGAAGAAAAAAAATTAATCCTAATGTTTTGTAAATTTCTTTACATCAAATTCTCATTTAATATTTTCTAATAACTTTAATTGTTCAATTATTTGATAAACTAATATACTTTGACATTTATATTAGTTCCTGAATTGTCCTTAACTTTGGGGCCAGTTTTGCATGAAAAAATTGCTCGTAAAAATATTCAGCAATGTTTACACGAACTTGGGATGTTGTCTGTTTGTGCGCATGCGTGTGCTCTGTATATGCACGCATGTTTATGTATGCAATTACAATTACAATCAACTGAATCGGACCAACAATTAGAGGTTAATAAAATAGAACTTTTTCTCTTTGATTTGAAACGCCCCTTTTAAGTTTGTTAGGGCAAGCCTGAAGAACTCCATATCGTTTTTATTTTTTACCTTTCCACATTTTAGCATGTAGGTGTGATACATAGTTTGGCTGAAAAACTGTCCAATGCAAAAAGAAAAGGATGAAAATATTGGAAAAAGTTCACAGTTGAATTCGTCATGGAAATTTGTAGCAGCAGGTTGGAAGAACGGTAACATCCAGGAAATATTGCCATAAAAATGGTAAAATTCGTTGACGTTTTGGAGACGCCAAACCATTAAATTGCCCAAATGATCCAGTTGGAAAAGGTTGCAATGTAAAAGTTTAGGATGTAAGTTTCGTATTAAACGCCATTAGGAAAACTTCCATGAACTTTTTATTAATGAATTTCGATTTTGATCTATACGCTTCATTGGCTTCCTCTCTTGATAGTAAGTACCGTTTATCATCTAACTTTGAATTTAACTCCATCAAAACTGTTTATATATATTCCGTTATACAGGATAAATTCCTAAACTAATAAACGGATCATTATGTATGTAAGAACACATCTACTAGGCGTAAAGGTGTGTACTATTGGTTTTATTTAGTGTCATTTGGTTTCATACAGATAGTGCAAAAAAAAACAGGTGGACGGCTTACGTAAAAATTCAGATACCTCTGATTTTTATGCAATTTTAACAATAGGTATTAGACATCAATTAATAAATATTCACTCTTAAATTTAAGACATTTACTAGAATCAAAATCATGTAATTGATATTGGTCAAATAAGCATAAGGATCCTATATATATATATATATATATGCGTTGGTACCATTATATATTTATTTTAATCTACGTAAGGGAAAAAAGTAATGTCAAACAGTTATGGTAGGAGTATTAAGACAGACAGAGGAAGAGAAAAAGATAGCGAAAATAAAATAAATACACATACTCAATTGCAAATGTCTTAACCCCCCCCCCTCCGCAAAAATAGAAACCAGTAAGGACTTTTATTCATAAATACATCAAAATTTTTTATTAAAATACGGGGCGGTAAGGTTTAGCTTTGTGTCAACATATCATGACAAATATTATTTCGAGGGAATTATCGACGCATTTTAATAAAAAGGTTTTAATGTTATTTTTCGTTCCAAGTGGAGGTACATATTATCTGACCTCTTTATATTTCCCTCCCCCCTTTTTTTTGATAGTTTCAACTTAAGTGTGTTGCCCTTCCCCCTTGTTTATCCCTCTCTCTCTGCCTATGCTATTTCTTTTTCGCTGGTGAATATTTCTTTTTCCATTATTTACAATATGCAGCTGTCCTGTTAGCATTCTGAAGAGGCCAGGAGGTCGAAATAAATTATCATGCCGACAGTTACAATGTGTATGTGAATTTGTTCTTTCAATATTATATATATATGTATGTATATATATATATATATATATATATATATATATATATATGTATGTATATCTATATATCTATATATATATATATATATATATATATATATGTATGTATATCTATATATCTATATATCTATATATATATATATATATATATATATATATATATATATATATGAAGGGTTATTTTCTTTTGACTATTTAACATAGGTTTTATTTATTTATTTTATTTAGATTTTCTGTTTACTTGTTTCGGTATTTTTTGCGCGCAATCCGAATACTTTTCTTTTATCTCGGGTAAAATATGCGAGGGGCTGATAGCCGGATTTCAGCTGACGTCAAAAAATGTCCTCCAATCCACGTCTTTTTTGTACTCCTTGTCACTTTAACATGATAGAATCGAAAAGAAAGAAAAAACGTACTAAACATTCGCAATACACAATCAACATAATAAATAAAATAGTAAAGATGCAAAAGAACTTTGAAGTATCAATGGCGCAAAAAACACATTTATATATAAACATATATATATATATATATAAATATATATATATATATATATATAAATATATATATATATATATAAGTATAAATTTTTATTTATACAAACATTATTGTTTATTTATATTTATACGAACATTATTGGTTACATATGTGCATACATGTAAATAAAAAATTATACTTATAAACAGCTCTACTTGTTATTGAGTACGTTTTATAAACACTTGAGTTTCTATGGATTTACATTTACAGAAACTAATACAATACATGTACGATATATAAGTATATATATATATATATGTGTGTGTGTGTGTGTGTGTAAAGTTATGTATATATTTATATACTCATATGTACTGGTTAATCTTCTAAGCTTATTAAAAGATCATTATGAGTTTTTTTAACATATATTTTAGGCAACGCGTTGAGTTACCTGGGCACATTACTTTTTGTGAAATTTAACATTTATGGAGCGCATGTATATAAATTAGGTATGTGTATATGTTCATAAATATTTCATTGTACAAGAAAAAACTCATAAACTAATGAACTGGTCATTATGAATTTTGGAATATATATTCTCGACCATAGGATGAATAACATGGGCACATCATTTCTTTGTAAACTTTAACGTTCAGGGTATGCACCGACCAAAACTAGCACCGGCCTCCAAAACACTTTTGAAATAAGTTAGATACGATGGATTTAATAGAAAAAAAGAATTGCTCTACATCAAATTTTAACTTATATTAAATAATGCAACTTTAAAAGGATAAGTGCGCGTGCAACAAAACGTATCTTCTTGGTAAAATTCTAAATTATTGAACTTATCATTATGAATTATGGAATATGTATTCTAGGCTGTAGGGTGAGTAATGTGGTATATTATTTATTTTTGGTAAGTATAACCATTTAAGAGGGGTGCCACCGAAATCATACCATACAACCCCTAAAAAGAAAAAAATTGTTACTAATCTACACAGGCACGTTTTTGTTTCGTTCGAAGAAGTTCGTAAGGTCAACTGCAGAAAACCTAACGTGCACTTAAAAAAATACCTGCTTCTCGATGTGTTAATTCTATGAGTGGGTTTGCTCTCGTTATCTACATACATTGTTTTCGAACAGACATAAAGAACCGCATTAATAAATTCTATAATTTCAAAAAATCGTCCCAGAATGGTTGTTCCAGTAGAGCGACGCCAGGTGATTAAAACAGTGTAAGCAGGTGCATTGTCGTGGTGAAAAAAGAAGCGTGGGGTGTAAACAAAAGCATGTAGACGAAAATGCAATGATATAAGAAAGCTAAGATTGCAGTTATATACTTCCAAGATATAATGTTAATGTATAATGTCACCCGCGAATGCCGGTTTCGCCGCTTCATATCAGTTGAAGTCACGTCCTCGGTAATCAGTCTGACGGGGTGAGCTGCTGTTGCACTAACTACCCCGCTCTGTCGAGCTAAGACATGGTCCTGATTAGTCCTAGGAGCGGTACCCTCCCAGGCTTTACATTATCTCTTTAAGAAGAGGGTCGTTTACTGCAAATCATTTGAGGCGCCTGTTTCCGGTAATGACAAACGGGGCTGCACATGCATTTTCGTGGGGCCTAAGTGCATTACCCCGGGTTGGCTGGTCTTTCCATCCCAATCTTCTGGCCTTGTGCTACATCTTCTTGCAGTGAATTGGAAGTTAATAGCGTGCCGCTTTCGCCCATATCTCACGCAGCATATATCACACCGAGTCCCGTTACTTTTCAGATCTACCTCGTACTTATTATAAAATACTAGAGATTAAGAATGGAGAATTAGTGCTTCTATTTATTGCCCCCCACAACGAGGGCAGTGTTAGGCACAAGGCCGGTTCTTTATGCGAGGAAAATACAGCTTCCCAAAAGGATGACTCTGGATTGGGAGAAAAATAAAAATTGTCTAGAAGGGTTTTTCCTTCACTGACCGGAGACAAAACAGATAACGTGTAGTATTAGAACAGATACTGCACTTTGTTCCTAGCCAAAACACCAAGAGAAATTAAATGGATTGATGCTTTGGTTTGGTTTGGTGTGCTTGATCTATTTACGGCATATCCATCTTCCGCATATGCAGCACACTAGACATTATCTCTTTGAACAACGGTTCGTTTTAAACAGTTAACAGTTCGTCTTAACTTTTGTTTTCGTTACACATTCCCAGCAGTATAAATATATAAGTGATTTACTAGTCCCTATTTATTTTTCTCTCCACCAAGGCAGATTAAGGATTGTATCAGAACAGATACTACATTTTGATCGCAGCCAAAATGCAAAGAAACGTAATGTAAAAGCAAAAAGTTTAAAAGAATTGCGAAAAAAATATTTGTAAACAAACTATTCTTTTTATACAGGATTGTCAATAACTCAAAATATTTTTCTTATTTTTTATTTTGTTTTTTGTTCTTCTTTATATTTTCTTATCTGTTGCTTTTTGTTGTTGCTTATAACTTTTGGGTCAAATTCTTAGAATCTCTCAAGATTCGCATCCTTCGATACCTGTCATCTTAAAGGGAGGCTGAAAGAAAAGATGAAGAAAAAGAATCGACAACAACGTCAACGACGCGTACAAATGCGTTAAAAAAGTGACATCTACACGAAGAAGGAGACTGCAAGTTCTCGCCATTTGTTAAAGATGTCGTCAATTGATATTCACTAAACAAACAAGCATAGACTTTGCGTCACCCGCCATTTTGTCTGGCTTTCGTTGTGAGCAGACGACACAAACAGAAAAAAAGGCGCAAAACTTTTTTTTCCCATTTCATCTTTTTTTTGTTGAATATATTAAGCGTGGCCGTACTTTTTATTTTGTTTGTATATACATTTTGATAACTTTTATATCGTTCACACAGTGTAGGTTGATAAATACACTTATCTATCTATCTATCTATCTATCTATCTATCTATCTATCTATACTCGTAAAGTTGTGTTTATCAAATTTTTCACCCCCAGTCTGTTTCCTAATATATTTTAATCACACAAAATACATGATAACATATTCTTCAGTTTTGGGGTTGAGTTATGTTTAAAAAATCTTCCATATTAATTGTTCTAATTAGCCGAAATTGGTTAATAACTCATAAAGTGACCCATTTCCTACTGACTTTCTTTCTCTCACTTTCACCCACTCTCAATATATGTTGTGTTACCCACGATCTTATTCAAAATGTTGTCTATTTTTTACGCTTATGCCACTCTTTCTCCCCGCTCTTTATTAACAATCGAATGTAAATATGGAAAAGGAAAAAAATAGAAAATAATAGTTTATTATTAGCGAAAGGGAATATCACCACAGGAAGCAATGCTATTTGGATCGTAGATAGACTAATTTGGGATTTTGTCATTTTGTTTTAAAAATATTTCTCTGGCTTCGCAAACTCACCTTTTCTGATTCGAACAATTAAACCTGAGCTAAATATGTGACAGAACGAGTCACCTTTTCTCGTACTACTAAACACGCACGCACACACACACACACACACACACACACACACACACACACACACACATATATATATATATATATATATATATATATATATAAGAATATTATTTTTTTTGAAGGCGATAACAATGCGTTGTTAGAGTGACACATACGACACGTGGAATCGTAAAAAAAAACAAAGTGACAATATTGAAAAGTCAATAATTTTCAGAATTTTTTTAATTTTTTATTTACCAGTGTATCGTGATCGTGGTGTTGGGTTGGAGTGTGTCCTTTTTATTTAATTTTCGAGGGTATCCCTCATCCTCAGAATAAAATAAATACTACCACTCGTTGGAGTGTGTTTTTTTTTTTTTTTGCCAAAAGCCGGGGCCGGAAATGTTGGTTTGTTTTTAGTAGTAGGTCCGGGGAAGTTTCTTATTTATTTTTTATAAATTATTATTTACTATTTTAACCGTTGCTGTTTATTTTGTTAGTAATTATACTGAGTAATTTATTTTTATTTATTTATTTATTATTATTATTTTTTTTTATATAACGTTGTTTGTTTTGTTAATAGTATACTGAATAATCGTATTTCGGTGGCAGGGGCAGATAACTCGTGGTAGTCAAGCTCTGTTTGTGGGAGTTATGTCCCTTTAGTAGTTTCGTTCTATAGATTTGTTTACCGTGTGTGTGTAGTAGCGGATGTGATTGGGTGGGTGAGGAATCCTGGGTATGGAGGTGGGGCGTCGTTAATAGAGCCTTTGGTATATATATGTGTGTGTGTGTGTGTGCGTGTGTGTGTTGGTGTATGTATATATGTGTATATATAACGTATATGTAAAATACATACATGCATACATATTATTTTATTTATTTATTAATTTCTTTATTTTATTTCTTTATTTCTTTATTTTTTTTATTTTTTCTTTATTTTTATTTTTATTTTTTATTTATTTATTTATTTATTTATTTTTTTGTTTGATTCTATATTATTATTTATCTATATTATTAGATTTTTTTTTTATGTGCAGTCGTGGTATATAATGGTCGGGATTTCAAGTTAATAAGTAAGGCGGGCAACAAGTGCAACCACGTGTCCGAGTTAGCAGCAGGTGCAAGTGGTTGTGTGTGTACCAGTGTCAGTAATTGGGCTAATAATATGGGCCTAACTAACTTCATTTAGTGTTGTTATTGTTAATAGTATGTCTGCATAGTATCATAGATGTTTGTTAGTAAAATGTGATGATGGTGCTTGTCGTGTGTGGTTATATTAAGAAGTTGGAGTTCAGCTCGGCTCTGTTGTTCAATTTAGGGGATAGCTTTCTAATTAATATAGATTCTTTGAGTCTGAGATTGCCCTGGTCTCTTTCGCTAGCTAGTATCTTGACTCGTATGTCTTTGGTGGGGTTGTGGCCATGTGTTATATGTTTTTGGAAGGATGATGCCTTGGTGGTTACGTGTTCTTTAATCCGTATATGCAAAGGTCTCACTGTACTACCGATGTAGAATTCATTGCAGACCGCACATTGTATCTGGTATATAGCATATGTGCGGTTGCATAAACCCGTGTTGTTGATGGGGCAGTTTGCTAGGGTGCAAGGGTTCGTGTTGAAAGGTGTTCTAGGTTTAGATAGGTGTTGTCTTAGTGTAGGTCCGGAGTGTGTGAGTTGAATGTCTAAGTGTTCTTTGTGGATGGCTTTGCGGATGGCCGAGGTTATTCTATCGCTAAAGTGTGGTATTTTTAGGAAGCATGTGTTAGAGGGAGTTTGTTTTGTGTGTTTTCTAGATGTCTTATTGTAGTGTCTGATGTTTTTAGGGTATCCATTCCGCTCGAGTATCTGTTGGAAGTGTCTAACAGAGGATGTCTTGTCGGTTTCCGTAGTACATTTGTTACGGATGCGGTTTACTTCGTTCACAGCATATCCTATTTTGGCTTTGGTAGGGAGGGCCGATTTATAGTTTACGAAGATATCTCTGCAGGCAGCTTTCTTGTAGAATTTGGTGTGAATGAGCCCTTCGTCGGTGATGCAGAGCGTGAAGTCTAGTAGTGAGAGGGATCCAGATGTCTTAGGGTGTTCGATTGTGAATTGTATTTTGTGGTCTGTGTTCTTAAAGCTAATGAAGATTTTGTTGGCTTCTTCGCGGGATGATGTGAGGATGAGAATATCGTCCACATATCTCGTGAAAAAGATGCTAGAGTGGCAGGTGTCTAATGCGCGTTGTTCTAACCTATTCATGTATGTGATGGCCAGTAGTCCTGATACGCTGGATCCCATAGGTAGGCCTGTTATTTGTTTGTAGGTCTGTCCTTTGTATGTGAAGTAAGTGTTGTCGACTATTATGTAAAGTAGATTGTGTATGTCAGTGGCAGTGAGACCGAAGCAGTAGAGGTCGTTGGATGAGATGTAGTCGGTGATTAGGTCCACAGCTGGGTGAGCTGGTACGGATGTATAGAGGGATACAACGTCGAGGCTGAACGCATATCTGTTGCGTTGTAGTTCCTGGGGTTGCAGTGAGTGCAGTCTGTGTATTACCTCATCAGAGCTGCTGACGTGTCCTGGGTAGGTGGGAAGTAGGGGCTTTAGTAGTTGGGAGAGAAGCCAGGAGATCTTGTAGAGGGGTCCCTCTATGCTTGAGACTATGGGCCTTATTTCTATAAAATAGTAAATAATAATTTATAAAAAATAAATAAGAAACTTCCCCGGACCTACTACTAAAAACAAACCAACATTTCCGGCCCCGGCTTTTGGCAAAAAAAAAAAAAAAAACACACTCCAACGAGTGGTAGTATTTATTTTATTCTGAGGATGAGGGATACCCTCGAAAATTAAATAAAAAGGACACACTCCAACCCAACACCACGATCACGATACACTGGTAAATAAAAAATTAAAAAAATTCTGAAAATTATTGACTTTTCAATATTGTCACTTTGTTTTTTTTTACGATTCCACGTGTCGTATGTGTCACTCTAACAACGCATTGTTATCGCCTTCAAAAAAAATAATATTCTTACTCTATACACAATGCTCCAAGCGAACTACAACATTCTTCTCATATATATATATATATATATATATATATGTATATACATATATATAAATATAAATAATTTATTTTTAAAAACTATACGTTACATCTCGCTGAGGATTTCTTTATGGGCGATAGACGTTTTCTTTTTCATTTAAAAAGTTATCCCATCTAGATGAAACAGCGGTACCTCTCAAGCACTTTATTGATTTATTTTTAACATAACCTGACCCACTACATTATATATATCAAGGGAGGCGCGATAGCGTTCTATCCCTTAATAGACTTAAAAAACGACCTATGTTAGAAATCTCATGTCTTTGATCAGTCATAACTAAAACACCAATAAACCAAATTAGTTAAAACTTTGCACAACATTTTCATTTAGTAGGTTCTATAAGTGTGTAGAATTTCAGCATCATGAGTCAAGGCAACCCAGAGATCCGGAAAGGCCAGGCATGATTTTGTGTTATCCGTGTGTTCGTACGTGTGTGCCACCTTCTATCTCATCAACTATTTGATGGAATCAGCTGATTTTTGACAGAGATAGAGGTTCTAGGGTCTAGTTAATGGCATTTTAATTTAAGTTTACCATATACCTTAGTTTTCCAGAAAATTAAAAAAAAAACCCTTAAAAATTACCATTGTCTTGAGGCATAGCCTTTACAAAAGTAGTAACATTCAATGATAAATGCCAGTATGCTGAAATCATATGCTCTTAATAGGGTTAAGATGAAAATTCATATACACTAAATATACAAAAGCAAGGAAATTCCCAACTATTTACACTTTTCTTGTCATTAAGGGTATGCGAGCACAACAGGGCTATGTATTTTACTGGTAGGAATTTATCTTCAGCGCACCTCACACACTTCATCCACTCATGCATAGCTATTTATACTGTAGTGATGTGATAATGAAATGGTTTGGTTGATATGTAGTCATACCCTTAATGATAATAAAAGTGTAACAATTTGGGAATTTCCTTGCTTTTGTACATTTAGTGTATATGAATCTTTATCTTAACCCTATTAAGGGCATATGATTTCAGTATACTGGCATTTATCATGGAATATATATATATATATATATATATATATATATATATATAATCAAAAAACAGATGTTTTGTAGTTCTTCAGTGTTGCTAGACAATCACATACTTCAAGATGAGATCGTAACCCTACTGTTTTGATAACAGGCAAGCGTCGTATCCATTACGCTATCATCAAAAGCTTACTACAATAATTGAAATCTAAATGCTTATATTAAACATTTTCAGCAACCGATAATGCTATTTTCTTTGATTAAGAGTTATGCATAATCGCTATTGGCTATCGGCGATCTCAGTTTCCAGTGGTCAACCCACGACTGCGGGGGTCATATTATCAGATGGTATATTACGGTATATATTTCTTTTAGTATTTAATTTAATCAACAGTGCCCAATACGCGTGTACAGCTTAGGGGACTTATTAGGAATATGTATCCAAGAACATTTGAGTCATCAATTCCGAATTTCACCGAACAATTCCGAAACTTGCGAACGTTAACGAACACAGCGAGCAATCTACACAATAAAAACCGAACTGTTTTTTTTAAACTGTAACCTAACCCTAAACTAACCCTAACCTAAAACTAACCAAATCCTAATCTAACACTAAACTAACCCTAACCCAACACTAACCTAACCCTAACCTAACACTAAACTAACCCTAACCTAACACTAACCTAACCCTAACCTAACTCTAAACTAACCCTAACCTAACACTAACCTAACCCTAACCTAACCCTAACCCTAACCTAACTCTAACCTAACACTAACCAAATTCTAACCTAACACTAAACTGAGTTTTAGTTTTAGTTTGCAAACTGTATTTAGTTCAGTTCGTATTGTGTAGAGGACTCCGAACTTCAGTCGTCTTTCTCCGTTCGTAGTCGGAACTGCTTGCGTTACGACTACGCCACGACTGCAATTTTCTGGATACCTATTCCTTAAAAGCACCTAGTTTAGTAGTAGTATAGAAATATACTTATGGTAAGTGAGCTAGACAGAAATGTTTGTGTTTCATCCCCGAAGGAATTCGTCAGGCTATATGCACATGAGAATGAAAGGTAGTGGCTTAGAAGGTTATTAACTCGCGTTAATTTCGCATAACGATATTGTCACATATATTGTATAAACATACATTTTATATCAGAATTTATATATTATATATTTTCGTACGAATGCAATTTCACTTTTGGTGAGAAAGGATTCTAGTTTCTTGCGTCTCTTTTATAATGTGATGTGCACATAGGTAATGCGGTTCCGGTGTCGCCGTTCGCGTGTCACGGTTCCGGTAAAAGACACGAGCAGCTATTCCCAAGATGCGTCTACTTCATCTGCGCGCTTATAGATGAAAGTCCTTGATAAAGTTCTACTTTTTCACCGTATGCAACTTCAACCAAAAATAACATGAGGTTTTAATTTTTTAGGTGTTTACTTGTAAAGAGCTTAATTGTTTTGTTGTAAAAAAAAAAACGAAACAAAAATAAAACATTATTTTAGAATTGATTATGGGAATCAGTTTCGCATATAAATTTAATGTAAAACGATCACCCATTTCCGGTCCACAGGGATGTAATGATAACCTATTTTCTAACCGGATAATGTTTCAAGGACATATAACCAACACCTTTTGAAAGGGAAATACATTTTAGGTGAGATAGCAATATTGAACCTATGCGCATGGCACAATCATGTGATAAAGGACCATTTCTAACAAGTGGCAAAAGTTGAGTTCTAACAAATGGCTGATTGAAAAGTTGATTATCCAGGAATAAATGATAACATGTAAACAGTCTGAATAGTTTGGCGGTAAAAATTAAAAGATAAAATATGTAACCCTCTCCCTTAACCATACTATTATTAACCCTAAGACCGTGTGGCAATACACAAAAACACAAAACCCCCCCCTAACACACACGCATAATTGATTTCCAAGAAATATAGAAAATGTCCAGGATTCAAATAAAAACACAATTTGGTTACATATCCTTTCTATTTATCTTCTTTCCACAGCGGTAAGATATGACACAAGGTCGGAAAGTGGGGTTGGAAAAGCCAGCGCCAGCCAAAAAGCCAAGAAGATCCTTAAATACACAATGTATTTACCTCCCCAGGTAATTAGGCACAATGCCAGTTTCATCTTACTCCCACAAGGTAAGATGTGACCCAAGGTCGGGTCGGGAAAGTTGGACTTGAAAAGCCAGCGACCGAGAAGGTGAGCACTTTGGCCATTAAAAATTGCCTGGGCAGTCCCGTCGGCATTGCCCGGTAGGGGAGCCTCAGGCAGTAAGCAATAAACTTACTCCTCCCCAAAGAGGGGAGGCAAAGCCTGGGAGGGTGGACCTCCTAGAACTGCACAGGACAGACCCATAGACCGGCGTAAATCAAGCCCCGAAGGCCAAGACAATACCAGTTTATGGGGTGTAGTATTCATCGGAACAGACACAATCTAGTTCGGAATTTGGTGGTCATTTTACGTTAAATTTATATGCGAAACTGACCACCACCCCACTCTAAATTATAAAATGATTGTTTTTTGTTTTATTTATTTTCTTTTTCTTCTTGGGTCATCCATAAATTGATGGTGAAACATTTACAAAATTCGTACGCCATGATGGTCGCTCGCTCAGTTCAGCCATCTACTGTTATCTCCAAGCTTGTCAGTCTGTTTACATGTACTCGTTAAAAGAAGTCGAATCTCATTTTATCTGTTTGTGTGAACTATAGCATATGGTGTAAAAATGCAATAATGCAATATCCTGTTTGAACAGTAAGCCCGACAGACCAATATAAAATCTATTTGCTATTTAACACTTAAGCGTGATAGACCAACGAACATTCTATATTAATCGTAAGCTTAGAAAGCCCAAGAAAAATGCAATTTCAAAATTTAAACGTGACACACTAATGAAAATTCTATTCAAAACTTAAACGTGAGAAACAAACGAAAACGCTACCGAAAACTCAAGCGTAACAGACCAACGAACATGCTATTTAAAACCTTAGACCGGCACAAATGCCTCGTCAGAATTTAGCGTGACATCCGAACCGACAGACAGAGCTTCTTCTAGAGATGCTTGTACACGTCTACAATAAGATGCGTCCCTTCAGATAGGTACTAAAAACAAAAATAAAAACAAATAAAAATGGACGAATTCAATAATTGAAGTAAAACACTATAATAAAGTATTTTTATTAATATATTCAAAGTGTAATTTTAAAGGATACTAATTATTAATTAGGTGTATTTGTTGTTATTAAACATCTTTATTCACAATTAGCTTTCCCGATCGGCATTGATCAGACTTATTACACCTAACGCGGGCTTTATTTTATAAAAAAAACTAGCAAGGTTACCCAGCGTTACCCGGTGTTCCACCCCCTCTTTTTCTGGAGGCAAGAGTGAAACAATCTCTCTCTTTTTCGGTGGCCTCCTCTCCCCTCACCTCGCCCCTCTCCCCGTAGCCCGTCACAAAAGCGTAACATACTATCTCTGTCTTGTCCAGTCGACCACCTCACCCATACCCCCATTCGTTTTTAAAAAGAAAAGATTTTTGGGAGTCGGTGGCCATCGAACCGTTGATTTCTCCTTTTCGGTCCTTTCTCGATACCCGGTTCCCCAAGCGGACAGCGTATGAGATCTATCGAAAAATAGGTCACTTAAACGCCGTTGACATCCGGTTTGTGTTTTGCACACGCGCATGCGTAAAGTGCACGGGCTACCCCCCCCCCCAAAAAAAAACGAACAAATTTAAGCACACCCCATCACACGTTTATTGTCCGTTCTACACGAAGAAATCGATGTTTTTTTAAATTTTTTCGATATTACGCGTCGAAAAGCTGGGCGATTCAGAAAACGTCAACTTTACGAAGATCTATCAAGTGTGTCAGGAGCCTTTTGCAGGCATACATACACACAAGCACACATACACACACGCACATATACATACACACAGCTCTTCTTTATATAATAGATAAGAGAATAATAGCCATAGTAGTAGTTCCATATTAAAAAATATCTGAAAAGAAAATGGATAAATGCGAATTAGTGTTCTATTAATCCTAACTATGTTTATATCAAAACACGTTAATTTCATTTGATTCAAATATACATTTAAGTATTTTCAAATACACTATATGTAGCCAACAGAACGTTGCGTAAACATTCATCCCGATGATTCATTAGCATAATAATTTTACAAACACCTTCTAATAAATTATTATTCTGAACAATTCATTTCTGTTTTCGTTTTACAGTTTTCTTATATATATTCAAAAGTTTTGTCAATATTAATATTATTATTAGTGGTAGTAATATTAATACCAACGATTTTCTGAAAAACGTTGAACGTTCAAAATGATTGTTTTGAAATTCGAATAACTTCCGGTCACATTTTAAGCATGCGTGTGTTTACACGAACCAACAACTTAGATTACCTGGAATAATTTATTAAAAAAAATTACACTCCGCATTGAACGCAATAACTAACAAAGTTTTTCTTAAGATATATACTTTATCTTTAAAACTAAATTTTTTTGTTGTTTTCGACGACGACGACTATTGAATATGATATTTTTTATAATAAAGAAAAATGTTCCCCACACCTCTCACCTTTAAAAAGGTGAGAGGGGTGGGGAACTTTTGGTAAAAAAATATATATATTTCTATATTTTTTAAACTTATTTTTTCTTCTAAATTAATGAATGCGAAAGTTTTTTTTCCATTTATCCAAACTATATTTACATCAACTTACCAATTAATCGGATATATGTATAGTTTAAAAAATGTTTTTACTCAGAGACTTCCATAATTAAAAAAAAAAAAAACTTTGATAAATTTGCAGATTAACACTCTCAGCTAACTTTAAACGATGTGATTCTACTTTTTAGCGTAATTCTAATTTGTTAGGACGGTTAACTAATATATTTTTAACACTAACACTAAGTCCGACTGGCAAGGTCGTAAAACCACACGTAATCGTCGAAAAGAGTGGACTCCTGTCCCCAAAATAACGCACAGAATTTATCTACAATAGAACAAAAATGGTTAACTGCCATAAAACCCTACAATGGTCCGGATATGGAGGATCATTTTAAGTTAAATTTATATGCGACACTGATGCCCAACTCAAAATTCTAAAATATTTTTTTTTTCTGCTGCCGCCAGAATATTCTGTGTATCCGATCGTAATCGCCTAAAAAAGAATAATCGTATTTTTTGGGGGGAGGAGGTAGTTGAGGGTGTTAATCTACAATAATACCAAAACTTTTAATATTTTTTCATTTCTACATGAAAAATAAGGTATTTAATCATTTATATAATTTTAAAGAAGCTATTTATTTAATTGTCATGCAAAAAAATAACACAACTAAACTCAATTGCTTAAAATTGAAATTAAAAAAGGGACGTACAGTTAAAAAAATATAAGATAAACAAAATAAAATATGGGTTAATTTGCAGATTTAACACACTCCGCTACCCCCTCCTCCCATAAAACATTCTGCTTTTTTAGGCGATTACGTGTGAACACCGTGGAAAATTGAAAAGAAGGAACACATATTTTAGAATTTAGAGTTATGGATCAGTTTCATATATATTTAACCTAAATTTTACGTTATTCTGTGCGTTATTTTTTGTGGGGAGAGGCCCACTCTTTTCGGCGATTATGTGCCAGTCGGACTTAGGGTTAGTGTTACAAGTATATTAGTTAAATATAGCCTTTCCCCAATTAATTGCTACACGGAAGGCGGGTAGGTTTTGCTAGTTAACAATAAAAATAATTGACCGATTCAATAATTGAATGAAAGCAATATAATAAAGTAATTTTATTAATCATTTTGAAGTTTAATTATTAAGCTCATTAATTATTGATTACATGTATTTATTCTTATTAAATGTATTTACTTAAGACTAGCTGTCCTGGCTCGACAGTGCCCGTGACTATTAATTTTTTAAACCTAACGCGCGCTTATTACAAATAATTAGTAAAAAATAAAAAAACGAATAAAAATGGACCAATTCAATAAATTAAATAAATAAATATTATAAAGTAATTTTAAGAATTATTTTTTAAACATAGTATTTATTAATAAAGTGTATTTATTTTTTATCAAACGTCTTTGTATAAGACTGACTGTACGTAGAGGCTCAGAATAATTAAACCTAATGCGTCCATTATTTTATAAAAAATAATAGGTTAATAGCTGTTTTACGACTAAAAAATTAAAATAAATTGGTGAGTACTAAAAAATAAAATAAAATTAATTTAATAATCAATAGAAAGTAATATAACAGATAATTTTATTAACTAGTTATGCTGTGTAATTATTAAACATAGTAATTATAAATTAAGTGTATTATTTTTTATCAACATTTATCAATATATCAAGTGTCTTAATATAAAACTAGCCGTCCCGACCCGACAGTGCCCGGTATTATTAAGCCAAACGTGAGCTTTATTTTTATCATGTATTCGCGTTAGATTGTTTGAATTTGAAAAAAAGTAAGTTTGCAATGATATTCAGATATAAAAAAATAATATCCAGAGTCTAAAGTTAGTCTTTCTCTGCTCACTATCTCTCTTTCAGTAGCCTTTTCTTTCTTTCAATTACTACAGGTTCAATAGTATTACTACTTATTGATGATATTTCGTTTTGTTTATAATACATTATTCCAATCTATTTTATTTTTTTGTAACTTTAGTAACTTCGGTTGTTAGAGAGAGATTGAAAGAGCTAGAAATAGAGAGATAGATAGTGTGTGAGAGAAAGAGGAGGATAAGTGATAGACAACGTATAAAATTAGAGCGAAGACATGCAAGTCTTGAAAGTGATGCATTCAAACATAGTAAGATATCGCTTACTTGATCAGTTAATTAAAAATTATGATTAATTAGCCGAATTAAATTGGAAGATTTTTTCGACATAATTCAATCTAGGACCTACAGAATATTTTAGTATGAATTTAAGGTGACTAATACATATATATAGTATGCATTTTAGGCGAATAATATATATATATATATATATGTGTGTGTGTGTGTGTGTGTGTGTGTGTGTGTAGATGTGTATGTATATATTAATCACCTTACTAAATATATTCTGTATATTAACTGGTCAAGTAAGCGATCTCTTACTATATGTGTATCTATAACATTCACTCTCTTTTACTATATATATATATATATATATATATATATATATATATATATATATAGCTTTCATATAATAATAGATTGATATCAGACCTCTTACTGTTAACATGCGCAATGTTAAATGTTCAGTTGAGTGCATTAATGCATGGGACGGACAGCAGGCCTTCAATGGGAGAAATATTTTGCTTACAAAACAAACATCCCCAAAATCGGTTGGCTCTTTTAAATAATGTCTTCTTTGACACGAGCTACAATGCTATGCTTGTGAGCCACCTTAAATTTTCCAAAAGTTATGATCGTTCCAGACGATGCCACTTGTTAGAAAGTTGGTATGCCCACTGATTAAATGCCCCATTATTTTAAAGTAGGTGGCTTTGTTGTCTATCACAAATAGCACCAGTATCTATATATATATTTCAGTAGGACGGAAAGAGTGTGTGAGTTGGATTCTATGTGTCTCAGATAGGGATGGGCCTTTAGGACCTAAGCTGATGGGCTGATTGTGTTCGGTTTGACTTGTGGTCCGATCTGGTCAGGCTCAGAGTTTCGATTTCAGGTCTGTTGTTCGGTAGAAAAATAAAGTATCAGTTTAACAAAATATTGTTTCTTGAGTTGTAATTTTGTTTCGAAGAAAAATCATTTTGTTACAGGCACGGTCGAGGCCTTACGATTGACACTGTGGTCGCTGTGGTCACTGTGGTCAGTGTCAGATTCAGGTACCGAATTTAAGTAAAACCCATAAGTGGACGATCACGACCTGTGCAATGAACGCACGCAAATGCATGTTCACATTGCTATTGCATCTTTTATTTGGCCTCCAGTGAGTCCATTTGACATTCGTGTAATTCTAGTATTCACAGTCGTGTGCCATACGCGATAGCTGATTGTCAGCAGATTGGTTTAGCCGACCTATCCTATAATCAGGGCACAGTTTTACGGAAAATATTTCCTCGGTCGAAGACATTCCAACTAATCGACCTTCCAACCTTATGTTAACTCGTAGCGAAGAGATGGCACGTTACTTGGAAATGTTTCAAGTTTTCTGATTTGAAGCACCTGTCGCGATTTTAAATTGTCTGTGATAATTGCTCCCCAAAAGGCAGCTATCACTTTGGGGCTAATAAGGAGAATTTCGAATTGCAAACCCTGGGATTAACAACTGGGATTTGTTTCCCCTGCAGCACATTTTATCGCACGTTTCAAATAACTTGGTAAGTTGTCAAATTTGACGATTTTCCATTTGCTTATGAATTTCCGTTTTCTTATGAATTTCCGTTTTTTTATGAATTTCCATTTGCTTATGAATTTCCATTTGCTTATGAATTTCTATTTGCTTATGAATTTCCATTTGCTTATGAATTTCCATTTGCTTATGAATTTCCATTTGCTTATGAATTTCCATTTGCTTATGAATTTCCATTTTCTTCTGAATTTCCATTTGCTTATGAATTTCTATTTGCTTATGAATTTCCATTTGCTTATGAATTTCCATTTGCTTATGATTTTCCATTTGCTTATGAATTTCCATTTGCTTATGAATTTCTATTTGCTTATGAATTTCCATTTGCTTATGAATTTCCATTTGCTTATGAATTTCCATTTGCTCATGAATTTCCATTTGCTTCTGAATTTCTATATTCATTCTTTTAGTTTCGCAAATATCAATATCAACTTTGTGTATACATTCTATCAGGAAGCAGTCTATCTATTATATAATCACGTTGACACACTGGTTCTCGTTAGATCACCACGGTTAAGCAACGTTGAGCCTGGACAGTACAAGATTGGTGATCATTTTGAAATACCAGATGATGCATGTCGGAGGACCGCGACATCTTTCTGCAAAAAAAAACCCTGCAAAATCTAACATTGTGATATCCATTGACCGATATATACATCTATTTGGAGACGGCTTGCGATTTTAATATTCCCTAGAAGCTTCATCCTTCGGAGCGACCCGCTCAAGATGAATACTGCACCAGGTACCAGTTTTCTGTGTGTATGTCCAACCTAAATTATATAGAGATATAACCCCAAAACATATGAATTCTTCTTAGAGCTCTTTTGTCCGGTAGAAAAATCACGCATCAGCCTTACCTCTAAAAATAAAACATTGTTAATTGCTTTAAACATGAGTTGTTACAGAAGCGACCGTGGTCCACTAATTGACAGTATTTATTTCCTTCCCACAGCAGGAAGATGATGTACAAGGCACGAAGGTGGGGAGAATCATGCCAGCGCCCTTAAAGAAGGAACACTCTTTCTTTCTCAAAATATCCTGGGCAGCCCTATCGGCATTCCCCGGTCGGGGCGCTTCAGGTAGTTGGCAATAGATTAACTCTACCTCAAAGAGGGGAGTCAATGCCTGGGAGGGCGCACCTCCTAGAACTACACTGGAACATTATCTCGGCCCGACAGATAAAAACCACCGAAATGGCCCAGTTTCTGCTGGATTGATTGTCGGGATAGTATTCTTGAATGGTATGTATACCGACACAGAACGGCAAATGACTGCCGCCTTGATTTACACTGTGATCAGTGTCAGAGTCAAGTATCAGAATTAGTATAAAAACCACACGTAGACGATCACGACCTTTGCAGACAAACGCAGGTTCACACATCTACTACATCTTTTATTTGGTGTCAAGTCAAGTTCCGGTTATAACAATCACTATCGTAAAGTGTACATGAGCAGATTAAAACATAACTATATTTCAAAGAATATATCCATAATTCGAGAGGTGGAAATTATTTAAAACAATTTCCTATTAAGCTATCTTATGTTTACGATTATATATTTTTAATGTACATAATATATTATAATTATTTAATTAAAACTATCTATTGAGTTTAAGTACCGAAGATGTTATTTAAACTCATCACTTAATTCATTTTTTAAATACACAGAATTCAAACTTTGAAAAGCAAATCATTTTTATTACACACGTTTGAATTAAGGTATAACACAATTCTGGAGAAGGGAAATGTTTTCCCAGAAATATATTATACGGAACTTTTATCAAATCACATTGACGCAAGTAAGATTGTAATATGATATATACAAAATATATATTGTATTAATAAAAAGGTGGAAATATCAAAACTCATTTCGCCGTGTCTTAATTTGCTTCAGTTAGTGTTTATCTGTTACACCTCTGCACTGTATTACATTTTATAGATTACCTTGATATACACACTAAACAATGCTTCAAGAAAACTACATCAACCGTTTAAATTATTTTTACTTTAGAAGTTTTTGTCAAATATTTAAAAAAATGCTATTTGAATGCAAATTTAAAAATTGATAACAAGTTTTTGTTTTATCAGATTTTTTATACACCTTACATCATTTCATTCATAAAACGAAACAATGAAGAACCACGTATCTCATAAAAGTAATATATATATATATATATATATATATATATATATATATATATTTTTAATTGTAGTAGTGCTGTTATTGTTATTTAGTTACTTGCTGTCCAAGGTAATATCATCATTATTATAAGTAACACCTTCATTGGCATTATAATTATCATTACTATTGTTGTTCTAAATATTCTCATGTATTACAGTACATAACACCCTCATGTTAACAGGAACTATTCAACGAGCATAACTTTCCGTCCACACAATTACATTGAGGGTTAGAAAGAACTAGGTTATTGTTTTTTGGAGGCTATACTTATTTTTACTAAGTAAAAACCTATTATTCTTTGTTCTAAGTTGGGAAACACAGAGAAAGAAATTATAATTTTGTTCCCATGTAAAAGTTTACTATATTTATGGGGCCTCTAAAATTGCCCTAAAAAATTATTTTGTAGTATTGGTTTGGACATTTTTACTGAAAGGTGGATTAAACTATAGACTAGTGGTCCTTGTATTTTTATCATTAAAAAATTTAGATTCGGATGGATTTCGAGTATTATTATTACTATATTGTTGAGTTGTAGGTCGATGTACTCGGCTATTCGTATTATCTTTACTGGGTTTGGGTATTGGTTTCCTATCTATAGCCATGTTAGGGGTGATAATTTAAGAATAGCAGCCTCTAGTTTTTTTTTTATAACTTTCCCGTAACCTATCTGATGCTCTCAGATGAAGAACGATATATCTATTTTTGAAAATTTATTTATCCACGGGCACATGTTTCGTCGTTTAGGACTATTCATCGTGGCTGAACCCAGCGAGACTAGAAACCAAGATCAAAGAGTCTGAACCCCGAAGCTTTACCACTGAGCCAATTCTCGCTAGTGCTGTAATATATCGCTTTTTATAGATTTCATTTATTTGTTTATCTTCCCCCAGTCAGCATGTATATTCCGGTTAGGAGAGAGGATATACAACGCCTGGTACTTACAGATGGTCACCCATCTTGTACTTGCTAGGCTCAACGTCGCTTAACTTCGGTGATCTAATGGGGATCGGTGTGTCAACGTGATTCTTCTTCTTGCATAACTAAAAATAATAAGTAATTATGCTTATATATTATTATTATCATTATTATTATTATTATTATTATTATTATTATTATTATTATTTGATAGAATAATTATTATTCCTAATTATCTAATATAGAACTAAAGAAACTTATCATTTTGCCATCTAATTCACATACATATTTATTGTGTGTATATACACACGTATGTAAATTATATGGCAACACTTAAAAAGAGAGTTACTCTTTCTCTAAATGCTCACACATACATAAAGAAAGACTAGAGAGTGGTTGAATAAACATAGAATGAGAGAGCAAACGAAATACATAGATAGCTAAGTGAGAGAACTCTTTTGGCAAATCTAACTCAATCCCAAAACTAAGTTATATTTTAGCATCTATCTTGTGTTATTAAAGTATGATAAAGTATATATGTGAAACAGAGACATTTATGAACTAAAATTTAATGTAACGAGCGAGACCCGTGGAAATTCCATGCTTGTTTTCTCCATAAAAATATAATAGTTAAAAAAGGATATGTGTGTCATGCTACGCAGTTTTAACACCTCCCTCTCATCAACATTCTATTGATGTCCAACGCGAACGCAGACCACACGATATCATTGTACACTTTTTGGAAAGAACATATACTACATATTGATCTTAGCCCGAAGGCCAATAAAATGTATTTTAGTTCGAATTTAATGTTAGACGCTACAGCGACATCAGATTAAAAAAATACTTTTTTTTGCATTACACCTTTGCCAATCGAACAATACAAGATTGCCTGGTGCTTCTATAATAAAAAGCTGAAAAAAGGTTTTCTTGTCTTTTAGTGTTGGAGAGGTAAATAAGGGGCAGGTAACTCTTACAACGAATTTTAAACACGATTTTCCAGCAATCAAAACTGATGGATTTAATTGGCGTTGCACATGTGGCTACTGTGCAAGGAGAACGTTGATTAGAGATAAAAGGGTTAGGGTTAGGGTTTAGGGTTTGGGTTAGGGTTTAGGGTTAGGGTTAGGGTTAGGGTTTAAGGTTAGGGTTAGGGTTTGGGTTTAAAAAATATTGTTCGAAAGCTAGAGCTGTTGTGAAGAGTTACCTGCCCCTTATTTACCTCTCCAACACTAAAAGACAAGAAAAAACTTTTTTCAGCTTTTTATTATAGAAGCACCGATTGCCTTATTATTATAATATAGATGATAGATGTCTGCCATGTATATCAACACTAACTTTCCTTATCCATTTACTTATTATTCTATTTTAAAATATACATAATAATGTTTACTCCTTATGTTCGTTCCATATACTACTAATGTACATTCCTGATGGCTAGGGATTCGTAAACTTTGCTCTGTACTTTGGCTAAACGGGACATCTGAGAGAACAGATCCGATCAATCGGCTGGTCACCCCATGCCCTAGTATATATATATATATATATATATATATATATATATATATATATATATATATATATATATGTTCATCCCCAACCGTATTATTCGATCTGATTCTCAAAAAATATCAAAACCTTATTTCTATTTTTATTTTTATTTTTCTCCCCAAACATATACTAGAAAGCTGTGGCTGACGGTCAATCACGTTGAGAACAAAGAGTAATGTATTCTGAGAGCAATGTATTCTGAGAGCAATGTATTGTAAGATAAACCTATTCTGGTTATCTAAGAGTAATGTATTCTAGGAATATACATAATTGCCCTACCTATGAAAGTATATTTGACAACTTTATTGCAAACAACTCGGAACTGGTGCAATTCGTCTGTGGTTTGAAGGATTGTCGGAGTCTTTCCCCAGCTAGGGTATGAGTATTCCCAAAGAGTTTTTTCAGAGAGTAATGTTTTTAAAGAGTAATGTTTTCATAGAGTAATATTTTCAAGGAGGCATATTTTCTTAAGGCAATGTACTCTAAGATCAATGTATTCTAGTAATCTAAATAATTATCTTACCTATAGAATTTTAATTAAAAAATAATTAATAAATAACTCATAGATGGTAGATATGCGGTAAGACCAACCAAACCAATTTAAACAATTTTAACATGATACTACTGTGAAATAAGTATTGTCTTAATCAATGTAATAACCTAAACTCATACATGTGACAAGAAACAAAACATTATCAAAATTATTATTTTTCTAAAATTCATTGCTTTTCTTAAAGTATTATATAAAATGTCTAACTTGCTTTCTGATTGTATTAGATAATTAGATTTTCTATGTCTTTAGTCAATTAGTATAACGTAGATTAGATCTATTATTTCTACAATATCTTACAATATTCCTAATCTGTGTTGAATGAATCTGTGATTTCTGCGTATTTAGTTTTCATAATGTTGAAAGTTTTTTTTTGTTTTCTGTAGATTTGCATTGATGGAAATAAGTCGATAATTACGCACCGTGCACCTGTCGCAACCCACACTCAGAGGTCGGTTTGATTAATAGGTCTTCGGGCATTGTAAAGTCTCCGCCAACGTCTTTACCTCGAACCGGTTTCGTAAGTATCTGTAAATACTTAAATATAATTTTTTTTCTTTTATTCGATATGTATGTGTTTTTTTTTTTGTCTTCCGATTTAAAAAAACTCGTTTTATATTCGCTTTTCATTGTCATTGAAGCCACACTAAATTAAAGAAAACATCTTTGCCCAAACATAAACACGTTTTCATTTGGATAATGTTTTAAGTAAATAAAAATCGACGGAAAAGCAAAGAATATGCGAGAATAAGAGAGATAAAAAGATAGAAAGAAAGAAAGAGAGAGAGAGAGAGAGGAGAGAGAGGGGGGGAGAGATTAAGAAAAATTAGATACTACGTATATACGATTGCTACAGTGAGAATAAGTTAGATAGACAAATAAATAGTATCTCTCTCTCTCTCTCTCTATATATATATATATATATATACTTAATTAATTAAAAATATCTATCTATCTATCTATCTATCTATCTATCTCCCTCTCTCTCTCTCTCTCTCTCTCTCTCTCTCTCTCTCTATATATATATATATATATATATATATATATATATATATATATATATATGAAGAAGAATGGAAAGGAATTAGAAAAGCAAAAGCAAAATCAAATTTCAATTCAATTGTTCAGAGCAAGGTATATTCCGCAAAAAGGCAATTTATTCAAGTTAAATTTTCCTTAAGCAAGGCTTTTCAAAGATCAAAATCTTATCATCAGAGGAAGGCGCTGGGATAGATAAGTTGGCAAAGGCCAAGATTTAAAATTTGAAAAAGTAAAATAAAAGTTGTAGGGAAAGAAACACAGAGCAAAACTCTGCCCGAATGCAAGCAAATGTCCGATTGCTAAAAGGTCCGGTGTCTAAAAGTCCAGCGGAGAAAATGAAATGTAGATAGGTATGGCGTTAAAAGGCACGAGAGGTCGTGAGAGAGGATTCAAAGTTAAATTCCAAAAACCACAACTTCAGGTGCGGCGAAGATAGAATAAATCCAAAGGGTAAAAAGTCCAATAAGAGGTACGTTCGTGGATGCAGGCAAGGCTCAGTAAAACGTGAGGTGGAAAATATTCGCCATTAAAAAGACTTCTTGGGCTAAAATATCATGGAATGTGTTTTAAAATGGGAAAAAAGACAGCGGAAAATATTTAAAAGCTTGCCCGTTGAGAAAACTGACTTGTAATGAAGAAAGGCAGAAACTCATATGCGACCAGTAGGCAGGAAGGGAAGGAGTAAGGGGTGTAGAGGAGGATAGATGGACGGGGGCGAAGGAGGAGAAAGGGAACGGGTGCGGTGAATAAGTGCGATTAAAACTAAGAGTGTGAGTGTGGGGGGTAAGTCGCTTAAAGTTGAAATTGGATGTTAGCGCGAATTAGGGTTCAACTAGAAAAGGGATAGAATGGTGTGGGGGCAAGTCAACGAGAGCTGGGAGGGAGAGTTAAAATACCAGAATGTGTCGGGGGGGATATGAACATGGTTCAGGGTTTAGTTGTTTAATCAGATGACCGTACTTATAAACAATGAGGCAAAATATATTTGAAGGGTAGAACTAGAAAAATAAATAGTAAGAATAAAAATTAAAAATTAAAAAATTAAAAAAATAAAAATAAAAGTAGAAATAAGAAAATGAAAAAGAAATAATAAAATTAGTCTTAGGCTCGCAAGGAAAATTATGGATTGGCCGATAAAGAAATAATATAAATGAGGGAAAAGTCGATAAAATTGGAGCTCGAGAGTGAGTATTAAAATAAGGAAAAAGTAATTTGACCTCGAGTAAATATCCGGAATGGGAATCCCCAAGATGGTTAAAGATATGGGTTGAAATAAAATATGTTGTTACGGGACGCTAGTGCTTTATGGATGTAGGAAAATTAAACTTAGAAACAAAAAATTTTCAGAAAAAGGTATATGGAGGTTAATTAAGAAAATTATTAAATAGTTTAATGATGGCAGAGAGAAATATGAGACATACATGGTTAAAGTAGTGACAATAAATTAAACCAGAGTGAGAATGGAGATCGCAGTTAAAAGTAAATATTATGGGGGTTAAAAGATGTAGAATGAGAGCGGGTTGGGGGTTGAGCAGGGTCTGAGAGAAGTGAGCGAGGGGCGAGGTAAACTAGGGGGGAATAATCGAGGCTATTAAAAGAGTGAGAAGAATTATTTAGAAGAAATAACAGGAGGGAAAAACAGTAATTAGAATGCACAGAGAAAACGGTAAGGAGTTCGATATCGAAGTGTGCAAAGGGGATTAAGAGTAGATAAGGCGAATCATCAAGTAAATAAAAAGGCTAGGTTATAATTTGAATATGGTGGGTTAGTTATCTACCTGCTCTATCCTGGATATTGAGCTGTATACTTTTGACAATAGGTTTTACCTTTCCTAAAAGTTCGCTTTTAGTACACCACTTTATATATATATATATATATATATATATATATATATATATATATATATATACGCATCACTTAAATGACACTAGTGCCATCCAGCGACACATTACCACACATAATAAAGCATAAAATCAACCGAACTAAGACAAATATTAACAACTAATACTAAGATCAAACATAAAAACAACTGCACCAGCAGACTAAAAATCTTCGAAGCCCTACACATAAAATAATTACAACCCACAATTAATAAAATAGAATTCACCACCGGTATTAACGCCCTATCAGTCTTAATCAATAAATACACAACAATAATAATAATAATTGATTAAAACAATATATATATAAATAAATAAATAAATAAATGAAATAAAATAAATAAATAAATTATAAATAAACGAATAAAGATATATATATATATATATATATATATATATATATATATACACACATATGTAAATTAATCGATATATAACTAATAATAACACTATAAATACGTCTCTTAGTAATAATAAGACACAGCGCTAGAGGAATGACCCACGATACAACGTTAGGTGCCACACTCCACCAATCAATAACAGAAAACCGAAGAATCGCTCGCCGCGTCGAGAAATTAACAAGGAAGATAGCGAAGAGAGAAAACTCCGTGGTTTTCAACGACGCGTGTATAATATATATATATATATATATATATATATATATATATATATATATATATATATATATATATATATATATAATATTCATAAATGAATATTAAATTATATTTACCAACAGACGACGTCGTTTCAAGCTTTTGCTCTCATCAGTGTAGGGGGTGATAATTTCAGACAGTCACAAGGCACGAACCCGGTTAACAAAGCCACTATTGACTCCACACGCTTCCGCTCTACCCACCTAGATCATGGGAAATTATCACGTGATACGGAGAAATGTAGTTATATTGATGCCAGTTGTAGCATACTAAACACATTAAGACAATCTATAGGACTCAACAAACTTAATCAGAGCCTCGATTTGAAGCTTAAGTAAATGTATGTTGTATGATATCTCCTAATCCTGCTCAACCTTTATTTTCTTAAAAGAGCTTTTATAATAATAATATTAATAATATATATATATATATATATATATATATATATATATATATATATATATATATATATATAAGGAAATTTAGTGAATTAGAACAACAAGTCTATTATGGCGTACGGTCGTTTCCAAAACATTCTGGAAATAATTTATTTCATTCTTTAATTTAAAAAAACCCCAACAAAAGCTACTCCAAAACGTCACTTCATCAGCCCCTTTAGCATCACATCTTACAGAAATTCACGGAAAATTAACAATCCGAAACAGTGTTTCATGGTAAACAACTGATGATCCCTTAAATAATGTTAGAAGCAAACTAATATAATAAATGTAAAAACTAAATTGACTTAAATGAGTGATTTTCCACTGAACGACTTGGGACTTAAGGGGTTTATTTTTTTTTTTTTAGTTTTAATGGTTGAGAAACTTCCGATGATGAAACACGGGAGCCTCTGTGTAGCTTGATTGCCATATATATTTTCATTGCTTACTACCTAGCTCTACTTACGTATCGAGCACTGTTGAAGTAAATACTGAAAACTGATACATAAAAAATTATATCTCCTTATAATATTTTATGTGGATACATGAAGTACTAATATATATATATATATATATATATATATATATATATATATATATATATATATATATATATATATATATATATATATATGTGTGTGTGTATTTAGGAGGCATTCTTTCGTTATTTATCTACCTCCCACAAGGTAAGATGTGACACAAGGTCCGGAAAGTGGGATTAGACAAGTCCGCGCTCGAGAGGTGAGCACTCTGGCCATTTAAAAATCGCCTGGGCAGCCCCGTCGGTATTCCCCGGTAGAGGCGCCTCAGATAGTAAGCAATTAACTTACTCCTCCCCAAAGAGGGGAGGCAAAGCCTGAGAGGGTGCACCTCCTAGAACTGCACAGGATCGGCAACCCCCAATAGACCGGCATAAATCCAGACCCAAAGGCCCGGACAATACCAGTTTATTAAGCGGGGTAAAAAACCCTGGTTATAACAGAATTCTTAGCTTGATCATGCCTTCTTTATTTTTTCAATTTTTCTCATGATCTTTTTTGTGTTAAAATAAAAAAAATATGATATCAGTAAAGAGTTTCACTGTATAGAATGCATTTAACTTTTGTAATTGAAACCGTTTTTTTTAAACCAGTAAAATGCTGAGGCGTTTTTTTAAATAAAGATATTATTTATTTAAATTCAAATTTTCGATTCACACAAGAATCTTCATCAGGATAATAGACAATATTTTTTCTTCTTTTTTATTTTTTTTTAACCGACATGGTGTCGCTTGATCTTGTCCTTCAGATGTTAACGAAGCTCGTTGTGTAATAATGTCCACAAGTTGTGTGTGTGTGCTCTGGTCGTACGTTATAGGTATTAGTTCCACTGTATAAAATGCATTTAAATGTTGTAATTGAAACGTTTTTTTCTTAAACCAGTAAAATGCAGAGGCTTTTTTAAAATAAACATTTTATTTATTTAAATTTATATATGTTCCATATGTATCAAATATCGATAGTATCTAATTTAAGAAACATTTATTTAAAAACACGAAAATAACACGAAAATAATCAATTCTGAAACCAATTAAAATTCAAGGGAGGCGCGATAGCGCTCTATCCCTTAATAGACTTCAAAAACGACCTATGCTAGAAATCTCATTTCTTTGATCAGTCATAACTCAAAAACCAATAAACCAAATTAGTTAAAACTTTGCACAAAATTTTCATTTGATAGGTTCTATAAGTGTGTAGAATTTCAGCATCATTATTCAAGGCAACCCAGAGATCGAGAAAGGTCAGGAGTGAGTTTGTGTTATCCGTGTGTACGTACGTACGTATATGCCACCCTGTATCTCATCAACTATTTGATGGATTCAGCTGATTTTTGGCAGAGATAGAGGTTCTAGGGTTTAGTTGATGGCATTTTTATTTCAGTCTACCATATACCTTAGTTTTCCAGAAAATTAAAAAAAAACTTTAAAATAACCATTGTCTTTACAAAAGTAGTGACATTCCATGATAAATGCCAGTATACTGAAATCATATGCCCTTAATATGGGTGAGATGAAAATTCATATACACTAAATGTACAAAAGTAAGGAAATTCCCAAATTTGTACACTTTTATTGTCATTAAGGGCATGACTACATATCAACCAAACCATTTCATTATCACATCACTACAGTATAAATATTTATGCATGAGTGGTTGAAGTGTGTGAGGTGCGCTGGAGAAAAATTCCTGCAAGTAAAATACATAGTCCTGTTGTGCTCGCATACCCTTAATGATAATAAAAGTGTAAAAATTTGGGAATTTCCTTGCTTTTGTACATTTAGTGTATATGAATTTTCATCTTAATCCTATTAAGGGAATATGATTTCAGTATACTGGCATTTATCATGGAATATATATATACTCGAGGCAATCTTTATAAAAATCAAGGAATCTACAATTAAAGATATTACGTATAAAAGTAGTAATAATCCATCTTAAGATTGAAATTATTACCATCTTTCCTTGATCTGAACTGGTTCGTTTTTTTAATGTCTAACCGACTCCACATGCGCGTTTCTGCTGCTTTTTAAAATCCTCTTCTCTCTTCTGTTCATTTGTTATTGTCACCTGAAGATGTCACAAAAAGATCATTAGAGAAAAAAAGCAATCAACAAGTAAAGAAATTATGTTATGTGTAACAATGTTTGTATACATATATATATATATATATATATATATATATATATGAGAGAGAGAGAGAGAAATGAAAGAAGAGGGATACACATGTACGAATGACAAATATATTTCAACTTCCACTGCAAACTTATCCATCTATGTTATTCCTCTGATGATAAGATTTTAATCTTTGAAAAGCCTTGTCTTAAGGAAAGAATAACAAACACGTTTTTACCGAGTACACCTAGCATTTAACAATCGAAGTTGAAATAAGTTTGTCATTCGTACATGTTTATCTCCCTTGTTGTATTTATGTATATAATTGCTCAATCTCGTATATTGAGCTTAAACTATTTCACTATAGGTTCTATTTACTAAAAGTATACTTTTAGTTTCATATTTTATTTCATATATATATATATATATATATATATATATATATATATATATATATATATATATATATATATATATACAAACATTCTTAAACATAACAGAATTCGTCTGTGTAATTATAACTTTTTTATCTTTTGAATTTTTCTGATAGTCTGTTTTGTAATATATATATATATATATATATATATATATATATATATATATATATATAGAGAGAGAGAGAGAGAGAGAGAGAGAGATAGAGAGAGAGAGATTATACTTCATTTTATTGATTCAATTCCAAAAATGCACTCCAAAAACTTAATTCATATAAGTTTCTACAATTCGTTATTTCTGCATTTCAGTGGAGATTTATAATTTACATTTTCAGCTTACATACAAAAAACATCAAATGTTCTATATTAATCTATTGGTTGACCTACACGTGTTTTTTGGCGGACAGAACACAATTAAAGTTCGTTAATATATATATATATATATATATATATATATATATATATATATATATATATATATATATATATATATATATATATATATATCGGGTATATTATGATATATATATATATATATATATATATATATATATATATATATATATATATATATATATATATATACATATATATATATATATCGGGAATATTATGATATATATATATCGGGTATATTATGATATATATATATCGGGTATATTATGATATATATATATATATATATATATATATATATCTTGTATCTGGCGCGAAGGAATCTCAGATATCAAAGAGAATCTTAATACGATCAGGGATGCTAAATATTACGAGTAGAGCATGAATGTATTTAGGAGATATAGAAATAATATATATAAACGTACAAACAAAGCTATTATTCAAGTTTGAACATATATTTGTTTATTTTATATGTTCATTAAAATAGTTTCAATCCCTTATATCCGGACATTTCAAAGTAATAAAATATACTTCTCATCAGAGGGAGACAACTGGTAAATTACAAATAAGTCAGTGAAAAATACATTTAGATCATTATTTGAAAAAAAAATTGTCTTTTTTCCCGTTGGGCATCATTTTATCGTTGTTTTTTATGCTGATGTGTAATTTAGTAAATTTGTAAAATAATGTTAATGTGTTTAGCCACATTTTCTATGAGAAAAGATATATTCCAACATTATATTCAACAGATTCAAGCTATTAGGAATGCATAACATGCCCCGTTTATGGCAGAAAATTGTATAAAATGTCACAATGTGGTGGAAAACAAATCACAAATAGACACATACAAATCAGTGGTTACCTTAAAAAGCTGGAGTGACATATATATATATATATATATATATATATATATATATATATATATATATATATATATAGAGAGAGAGAGAGAGAGATACAACAAAGAAGAGAGATAAATATGTACGAATGACAAATCTATTTCGATTGTTCAATGCAAGGTGTACTCGGTAAAAAACATATTTATTTTTCTTTCCTTAAGCGAAGGCTTTTTAAAGATTAAAATCTTATCACCAGAGGAATTACATAGATGAATAAGTTTGCAGTGGAAAAGCAAAAATTCAAAATTTGAAAAAATATAAAGTAATGGAGAGTAAGAGTGTGCAAAAATATGGAGTCTGTCCAGTTAGTGAATGTCTGTAGATAAGGTTTCCGGTGAAAGGAGATTTAAAGATGGAAAAATTGGTTTCGTGAAAGCAGCGTTGAAAATGTTTAAAAATGAAGTAAATCCAATAGAAAGTTGTTTAGATCAATCGAATTAATTTGAATTTTGGCTTTTCCACTGCAAACTTATCCATCTATGTAATTCCTCTGATGATAAGATTTTAATCTTTGAAAAGCATGGGCTTAAAGAAAGAAAAATAAACATGTCTTTACCGAGTACACCTTGCATTGAACAATTGAAGTTGAAATAGATTCGTCATTCATACATATTTATCTCTTTGCTTTCTTTACACTGTATACTTGCTCTATCTTGTATATTGAGCTTAAACTATTTAACTATAGGTTCTATCCTCTAAAAGTATACTTTTTAGTTTCATATATATATATATATATATATATATATATATATATATATATATATATATAATGCTTGGTTTAGTTGGGTAGAAAACAATCCAATATACTGCTCGATTATTTAATAATAAGAACGTGATATTATTTATTTATGATATTACAGAAGTTTAGATACGGTATCTAAAACTTCAGAGTAGGGGAGTGGACCCAGTTAAAATACTGGGGTTCCTTGAGTTGTAATTATAAATCGCTCACTTGCTTTAATAAACCATATTTTGATCTGTAGGTGGATAAAAGAAATACATATAAAATATGGCTGATGAAAGCCAGTGATCAGTTTATAATTAAAACAATAGAAAACACAGTATATTTCGCCTAATTCCACAACCCCAGCTTTAAACCAAAGGTATCACATAGAAGTTGTTGTGAAGATAGTGTGTAAGTGGTAAAATACAAATATGAAGAAATAAATAGATGAAAACGATTCTTTGGAGATCAACAATATAAAATAATTTATTAATAAGTTTACAACTGGGAAAACTACTCTGAATAAGGAGAATGTAATTGTCTGCCGCTAAGCCAATTTTTGCAGCGTCCTCCATTTTAGAGTTTCTCTGTTTTCTGTGCTCTGGTGAATTCAGGGGCAGATAACTAAAAACAGATTAATCATGCTTCAAAATGTATTTTAAGAGTTATTTTTTTTTAATCACTTTCTTGGTTCGGCAATCAAGTTTCTCGGGTCTCCGGGTCTCCGAGTCTCCGGTCTCCGGTCTCTGGTGTTAATAAGTATGGCTCCGAAGGGTATTTTATCGTTACGAAACACAAGCGAACAGACCTGTATATGTAAACACTTTCTTCATATATATATATATATATATATATATATATATATATATATATATATATATATATATATATATATATATATATATATTCTTCAGGGAGGGTAGATTCTTGGATCTTATCAGCTAGAATCTCATTGGATGTTTTTCTCCACTTTTCAGACTTTGAGCAGTGGTAGCAAAACAATAGAACCTTCTTTTGTGCAACAGTCCATGGTTGGGATTTTAAGCCTCTTATGTTTCTTTTTTTTTGTTGCTGCATTTGATGGAGATAGGGGGCCAGGACCTTTTGTCTCAAGGTCTGATGGCTGACCCTGGTTGGCCTCTGTATTGGTTAGAGCAACATTTCCAGAGGCAGGAAGGTTTACACCATTGCTTACATCTCCCGCCTGGTGTATGAACGGGTTGATGGGCCCTTTTTATCCTGGGCGCCGGCCTGCCATCACGTTGGAATATTATTTCGATATTTTCATCAGACAAAGGCTACCCCTAGAAGATTTAATTGTAAAGTTGTGGGCACGCAAGTGGTTCAGCAGCACTGATTCACTTTTACAAGTCTTACTTCGTATACGACATACGAGCCCACTGGCCACGTATAAGGAGTACTTCTATGCTCAACGTACTAGCTTGCTGTAGAACAGTGATGTCTGGTGCGAGACATACGTTAATAGAAAGCCGAAATTGTTAAATAACTCATCCCCAAGCTTTGCAGCAAGTTTTTGTTTACGTTTTTGCTAGCCATGTAAAAATATATCCTAGTTGCACCAGGCAGTAAAATACGCTGCACGCTTTTATAAGTTTTTTTTTTAGATAAGAAATTTATTTCCCCGAGTATGTTATCTATTAAGATTTTTGTTGTTGTTGTTGATGTTACAGTTTGCGCGGATAATATTACAAACGATTAATTTAATATTGGACCACTTGAATATCTTATACAATTTCGGCTTTCTTTGGACGTATGGTGCGTTAGTCAAGTTGCCGAAGACGATGCCTATGTTAGTTAGTACCTATTCTGAGGCACAAGTTCGAATTCTATACGAGTCTCAATTGTCATTTTGTGGTATTCTTTATTCATATCTAGCCACGGGGACAAACTAAATTGTTTGTTTTCTAATATTACCCGCGCACACAATAGAATCAACAAAAAACAGCGTAATACATAGTATACTGTCGGAAATAAATTTTAAATATTAAAGCACACACACACATAAAAACCAAGGACAATTGATGCATTGAAATTTGAAATTGAAAGACACTGTCGTGATATTCCTAATGACATGTTTCGCGACGTTTGCGAATCCCTTGGTGCGCGTTATCAGCTTTGTTTGAACAATAATGGTCATCAGTTTGAACATTTGCGAACATGATTCTTCAATTACATCTGTCTCATGTATTCGATGCTATTTCATTTCACTCTATGTTCATAAATAAAAGTTTTCTCGTCATTCTACGAGTGAGTACATTTTTTTGAGACACCCTGTATATAGGATTTTATACTCGCTAGGACGATGTCATCCAACAAGCTAACCCAGCGAGCAAATTAATATTATATTTTTCATGTGAGATAATATATATATAATTGGCAGAGTACTCGCCTCACATGTAAGTAACTCGGGTTTCGAATCCATGAGTTCGGATATGTTCTTCAGATGAGCCGAAAGGAGGGCGACACTCAGATTTAAGACTTCCGGTCTGTGGCTTTCATGGTTTGTGTGGACTGCGGCGTTATCTGATTGTGAAAATAATTATATATATTATCTCACATAAAAAATATATATACTAGCTAGCTTTGCTAGATCGCTATCGCTTAGCAAAGTTCGCTACTTGAAATACTTGAAACCAGCATTTTAAATAATGAACTCATGACAAAAATCTTCGCATCTAGTCATATAAATAGCTAAACGTTAATATTTATTCAGGCTCATAGGCTACCCCAGAACGGAAGTCACTGAAACCACGTGACTTCAAGCCGAAGAATTTCTCTCTCCTATCTGGCGATATTTCAAGCAAGGAAGACGTGTTTATGGCGCTGTCCCCAATTCACGGGCTCGCACAATATAACTAGGTGTATCATGGCAAGCTATCCGTCCATCTATCTGTCTGTCTTTCTCTCTTTCTCTCTATTTCTCTCTCACACGCATGTATGCAAATAATCGCTCGCTCTGAGTTTTCTTTGGCTATTCCTCTTTTTGTAATAGACCTTTATTAAATTCGAAACATCGACGTCCATGTGATTGTGTAAAGCAAGAACCTGGGTTCCTCTGTCTGCTGTATAGTGTCAACACTGTTGTATTGGTTATTAGTAAACTGTAAAAATCTCTTGTGGAAAGATACAATCAGTTGTATCTATTATTCAATGAAAATATTTTTTGGTACGTAGTTCTTATAACAAACACACGTTTATGTATATATATATATATATATATATATATATATATATATATATATATATATATATTATAAATAAATGGTATAAAGGAATGCTATTACTCTTCTATAAAGTCTAGTAAATCTTTGACGGTGATTTTTCTTAAATAAAATGTGTTATTTTTCATTTTCTAACGGAAAGCTTTTTAAACAGATATTGAAATATATTAAAATGAAAAAGAAAATAATATAAAAAAGGGAAAATGTCCAAATGAATATCATTTCAAGAATATAACAACAAATCATAGTTAACTACTAAAATGTCCTTTTAAAAAAAAACAATATGCAAATGTGAAGAAGTTTCATCGGATGCCCTGCATGATTGACAGGCCGAGAGCAGGCTCAAGGCGTTTCCACGAATAGTGGCGATGGAGAGACGCTCGTAAAACCAAGTCAATTCACGATGGTCCCCGGTGATGCGCATCATTAACAGACCAAGGATGCTGAGGAAGTATTGTGTTTATAAAAGATTTTGGTTATAAATTAAAGGAAGCAAAATTAGTAACTAATCGATTAAGTGAATTGGTATGAATCAGCATGGTACGACTTTTGAGACTTATGCTTAGGTACTCTTCTCTTATGTCCTCAGACATATCAGGCAGTCAAAGTGATCCATTGCATTTATAAAAAAAATTGACTGTTTTTGAAGCAATAATATTTTACAGGGACAGCTCGTTAGCATAAATCCAACCCACTAACATTTATAAAGAAGGCTGTTAGTTGAGAAGTCTCCGGTAGATATTTACTTTCTTGTTTTCAAAGTGGAGCGAAAATTTCAAACACGACTCTACATATTTGTTGTTGTTGTTGTTGTTGTTGTTGTTGTTAATCATTAAAAACAAACGTACATGAAACCAACGACTTTTGACTGTTCAGAGCGACAAAAATAATTTTTGACCGGCTTTAATATAAGTATTATTTTTCCTGTATTTTTTAGGTACTAACAAGTGTTTATTTGTATTAATACTCATATAAAGAATGTTACACATCACACTAATTATCATTCATGCATAGTGTTTACGCCTTTAATCGGAACACGTGAAGGTTACCAACATCCATCAGGGTAAGTAGTGCTATTTAACCGACAGGATTTGAACTTGGCACTCCAAGATCGTCAATCCGCGTCACTATCAACTTCATCACCGCCACCTCTTTGAAGGGTTTCCTGAATCATGACATTAATTATTTTGTCTGCACGGCATCTATTTATTCATATCTATGAAAAAAAAAACGTTTGTTTCGAGATTCAATGATCATTCAACAAGGTTCCCAGACCACCGGAGTAGCGACTTGCCAATCATTGCCTTAATAGATACCGAACTTCTCTTTTGAAATACTTCCACGCTAGTGACCTCATCCCGTCACCCGATTCCTAGCGAGCGCTAATGGAAACGCTCTAGTTGTTTTCTATGTCTTTTGTAAATTGTTACACGGCCGTATACAAGTGTTTATTTGTAATAAGGCTTATATAAAGAACGTTACACGTCACACTAATTAGCATTCATCTATAGTGTCGACGCCTTTAATTGAGACACCGCACCGCCATCTTTTTCTACTCTTTACGATTCTTGTCAATTAAGATATATCGTGTTTGTGTAGTTATGACCTTACGAGACATGCCCGCTGCCCACACAGTTCTCAAACAGTTTCTGTTGTTTCATTAGAAACGTGTGACGCCACGTGGAAATTTAACAGTTTATACATTTATTTTATAGAAAAAAAAAGCCACGTTTTCTAATTACCAATCGTCGTTAGACTCAGTATCTCGAACAATTTACGATGAATGTCAGTTTTTAGGAACTTTAATTATCGCTTCATTTTGATTTTATTACTTATGCATACGAAGATGTCTCTTATTAAATAAAACCCGGTTTTAATAGATGCCAGGAGGCGGACTTAGACTGTGGGAGAGTAAGCTTCACCCACCTCCTCTAGAATTCGACTAATCAAAAAGATTATGTTACTCGCAGGTCTACTCGGTGTTGTTTGGAGCATGAGTAACAAAATAGGAGTAAAGAAAGTGAGGGTAACATTCTTTTTTCATAACCCCCTCTCTCTCCATCCCACACTACTTCTCACCCCGACCTCCTCCCCTTCTTAGGAAACTGGTTCAATATAACAATATAAACTAACTCCACACCAAGAGGGAAGGCAAGGCCTGGGAGGGTTGACATCTTAGGACTACCTAGAACTAAAACCTCAGCCTGAAATGGCCTAGTTTCTTCTGAACTGATTGTTGAGAACGGATCCTCAACTGGTACGTACCATTCTGGCGTCTCTATTGCACAATGTGTAAGAAAGACTGATTATTTTCCTCGCTCCCACCACGGGACGATGTGACGAAAGGTCAAAAAGTGGGATTTGGAGGGTCAGCCCGAGACGTTGTTCAATCTGGCCACGCAAAAAATGCCTGGGTAGCCCCCTCGGCATTCTCCTGTCGGAGCGCCAAAGGGAGTTAGCAGTAAACTATCTCTTCCCCAAAGAGGGAAGAAGGCATGGAAGAGTGGACATACTAGAATCATACCTCAACCCGACAGAAGAAGGACCACCATCCGTCATAATAGTCCACCTCTGTCGGACTGATTATCGAAAACGAATCCTTGACATGGTAAGATTGGCGTCTCTGACTTTCAGAATAAGACTATTCAAGAAAGACGGCGCTTCCTTCCTCGTAGGATCCTCTATACATAATCTCTAGAATAGTACATATAGTAACGAAATAGGGTCGATCACAATAACATCATAACACCCCCTTTTTAGCCGTGATAAATAATTAATAGAGGTGTTCAATAGGTATAGAGATTTTTTATTCATATACATATGATTTTTCTACACATTTTGAAAACATGATCCTGTCACAGTTATAAGCCAGCCAGCCATCTTGAAGGCGAACGACTCTGAGCTAAATGATAAATTGTGGATTTGTGAACTCAAAAAAGTAATTGAGAATTTATATTTAGATATATTTCTTTATTCGTTTATGTATTGTTTGCTTTAGATTTCGCCTTTACGCAAGTGTTGTGTATGCGTGTGTGTGTGTATGTATGCGTTCGCGTGGCTGTGTTTGCCTACATGTCAACTCAACATACGAAGTTGTAGTTTAATAAATACTTAAGTTTAAGTTTAAAGCGTGTATGTATGTCTGGTTTAAACCTAGACTTGATAATTTGGATCAAAGTCCATTTTGATACAAGAAACTCAAATAATAAAAAATAAACAAATGAATAAATAGAAACATTTACAGTTTATAATAATTTTACGTAATCTGAATTGATTGCTATGAGATAATCAAATGTTCAATTTCAGTAGGTATTTTTTGTCTCATTCCATTTAATGAAGCTGTAAAGAAAAGAGGTTGACCTAGAAGAGACATGACCCATCTATAGCTGTGACCGAAACATGTTTTGCAGATGTGTAGCCAAATATTTTTTGTATAAGCACACTTTTTCATACTCATATATATATATATATATATATATATATATATATATATATATATATATATATATATATATTTGAG
>OY744536.1:48963185-48990685 GCA_963556195.1 Sepiola atlantica | reverse complement strand
ATTTATTTATAAAAATTCTTATTCACTTGAGGGTATTTTTTTTAATTTCTAAAGTTACATCAATTAGCCTTCAGATTTATATGTAGGTCATTTGGATATGAAGCTAACAACGGAGCTGGTATATTTTAAGTTCAACAGTTAAGAGCCAGTTTCATAGATTCAAGCAACTAGTAAGATTGTTATACTTCGGTGTTTTTGTGGAAGATGTTTAGTAGGTATTTATAAATCGTTTAAATCAATACTAAGATAAGCTTAATTACCCAGAATGCTTGACTTAAGAGTACGTTTCTATTAAATGCGAAACTAAGGGGGAATTTGTCCCTTACAACGAAAATAGTTTATACTTACCTAGACAATAATCGAGCCGAATCTTTTAAGGAGAATGCAAAGTAAAAGGGCACTGATAGTATATGCTAATACATATATTGTCATTAATAATTATATATATATATATATACATATATATATATAAATATATATATATATATATATATATATATATATATATATATATATATATATATATATATATAATCCAGGTAAAAAATTCACAGGGTAGTAATCCAAAGAATTTCAACCGGGTTTATAAAAAATGCTCAATATCAAATAGAGTTTTCATATATGATTATTTTTATTTACAGGCACATGTACAAAATCTGCGACACCGGCATGTGCATGTTATCGATCAACAGCTATTATAAACTGAGATCTCATCAGGCAGAGTTAGAATCTGATCTTAACCTTAGATTAACCTTAGATCATATTTGGAAAGAACTTATTTTGCTACTACTATCCAAATATGATAAAATCATATATATATATATATATATATATATATATATATATATATATATATATATATATATATATATATATATATATATATAACATACGGCAGTAGATTTATAATATTCCTAAGGTCCCATTTCGGTAACTCGCGACACGTTCAAAGCTTTGTCACTAATTTAGTTTTTAATTAAATTTCATTAGGATGTTTGCCCTTTATAGTTTGTTTTTCTTTTACATTAAAGATACATATTGAAATAATAATATTGAAATGGTCAAGTGTGAAAAAAAAGATACATTAAAATATGTAAGGATCTATTAAAGGAGAGTAACGCACTTCAACTTAATTTTCTTTTCATATTTTTAAAGCAATTTATATTTTTCTTTGACTTATATGATAGTGAAATGAACGAGGAATCTAATGGAGTTGGTCGCATTCTATAAAAGGTTGTAGTAAAAAAGATGCAAGGTAAAATGTCATGAAAATCACTGCCATTTACGTCTCCCATCAGCTTTAATTATCAATTTTATCCGTATCTTTAAAGCGAACTATACTTTATTTAAACTTAAAATGTACAAAATCGCATTAGGAATTAAATGGTGTTGGTCCCATTCTATAAAAGAATTTACTTCAAAATGTATGGTAAAATGTGATCATGTTCAAATTCATCTTTTTTTTATATTAAAAGGAAACTGTATATTATTTAAACTTAAATGATAGAAACATGCTCTCCCAAATAAAAATGTGTATATATATTTTTTTGTTGATATTTTTGAATGCGGTTGTTAGTATTGAATTCCGCCGGGCTGACCCTCGCATGCGCACAAGAATATAACACCAAATAGGCTCAACTGTGAATCTCACAGCGCAATGCACGGCTTTTTACATGAATTTGTGGATGCCTACCTAACATTAAACTTAAGGATTGTTTAATGCACACGTAAAAAACAAATATTCTATAAATAATATTGAGCAGCGAAAGACTCGCTTGCTACAGTTCTACAGTTCCTATACACGAGCCGCCATTGATTATGATACACAGATATAGTTTAAAAATGAACAAGCATAATCCACTCGGACATGGCGAGTATAATCAAAACATAATAAGGTATTTTTCCACGTTTGTAAATGACCATTTTAAACTAATGGTTATTTACTCTGTCCGAATACTTATTCTAATTATTTTTTCTTTCATTACAGAAAATATGAAAAATATTTTTTTTTCTTCAATACACGCAAATAATCACTTCATCATCTTTCACCTTAGCACATGGGATACTAATCATGTAATGTAGAAATATCAGTGTAATGTTTTAACGTCTTTTTAGTTTTGGGGTCTCTGATTACCAACTACTTCATGACCGAATTTAAAGAACGGGATAATTTAGGTCAGTTAAGGTAAGACTCATAAAAATAAGCAATAACTATTTTCATACTTAAAAATTTATTTAGACCAGTTAAACAGTCAGCCTAATTGCTTGGGAGATATTAATGTTTTTGTTTTCTTCCGATGTTGGCGAATTTATTTTCGTAAAATTAAAGATTACGTGTGAATATTCAAAATATTTCGGAGGACTGAAATACAATTTATTTAAATACATTTACAGTAAATATCTACTAGCACACCGTCATAGTTTTCCACCTAATTTTTTTTACCACTACTGCAGTTAAGCAATTCGATTGAATTTATTTGTTTTCATTTTTGAACAATTTCATTCGAGACAAGGGCAGACAATCACGGACTTTTCAATATGAATGGGGATAAAAACGGCCATCATCAATAATATCTCAGGAATAATACTGTGTTTCTTTGGTTTAAGAGCAATGATGGAATCGTTTTGTGAAACCCTATGTCAGTCACATACATTGATGTTTCATGCATTAAATGCAGTTAAAATGATTTTCCACCCTCGCACTTAGAGTTATTGGTAGGGTAGTGGCTTTCATGTGTAGTATGGTTAACAGATTATAAAAAAATACAAATATTGTTTCAACACTTCATTTTAGTGTAGGAAAAAATCCTCGCCAAAATACATCACAAAATTGAAATACTATAGTAATATACGCTTAGTTAACACACACATATATCCAGCATAACACCATATTACCTCTAAATGGCCTGGAAGTTGATGCTCATTTTAATTTAATTAATATAGGAAACTGACCACCCCTCTAAAAGCTAAACAAATTTTGTCGAAATTCCTTTTCGGCTGATATTTTTCACGGTTAAATGATTCTTTACTCTACCTCAACCGAGGAACGCTGGGATACGGGTTCTGTTAGTTAATAATAGTACAATCTAATTGATAAAATGGAAAAACTGAGACAGCCATTTCTTAGCAATTGGAGATTTTGGGAAGCAAAGTTGTATTGTTCTTTAATTTTAGTCTGGATTTGAGGCATGACAATATCTCGGCATATTTTCATATTTCAAATAGTATTCAATAAAAAAAATAACTTAAATTAAAACTAAATGAAAACAATTTCAAAAAAATGTCAAAATTTCCAAAATAATTTTAAAATTTAATAAAATCTATCATTACGACTAAATCAAGATTTGAAAATAATCATTTCAGTTCCGGTCGATGTTTTTACAAGTTCATGATTCATTTTACAACACTCAAAAATAAAAAGAATTGAAATTAGGCAAAAGAAATTTTTAATTTTATTTATCCAAATATTGGCAAAGAAAAATAGCAAAAAAAGACTTAAAATTTATACAAAATATATAATTTTATTTTTGTTTTTTGGTTAATTTGGCAGACCATATAATGGAAGGAAATCAGTAACTTAAGTGGACTTATTCCTCTTATATTTAAACTTATTTGTTGATAATTATTTTTAATAATCTTGCAATGCCTGGAGTCGAGTGAATTACAGTGGAAAAATGCGGATGCATGTAAAGAAATATTCTTAAATTAATAAACCTAGAAAATGAAAACTTATTAAACCTGCAAAAGTAAAGGTAAATAAAACTTCTTCCTCTTTCTTTAAATATTGCAGCTAAAGTCTAAATTTGTGAAAAAAATAGATTATAAAACTAAAAATAAACAATTAACTTATAATTATTTATTTTTAGTTTCATAATCTATTTTCTTTTTCAAATTTACACTTTAGCTGAAATACTTTACTTTCCTAGGTTTATTTCAGAATATTTCTTTACATGCGTCCGCTTTTTCCCTATATATATATATATATATATATATGATACATGTATTGTATTAGTTTCTGCAGATGTAAATCCGTTGAAACTCAAGTGTTTATAAAAAGTGCTCAATAACAGGTAGAGCTGTTCTTAAGTATACATGTTTATTTATACAAACATTATTGGTTACATATGTGCATACATGTTTCGGTTGTACTCTTCAGAGAGAGTCCCCCTCTTCAGACCAAAGAAGAGGTCGACTCTCTGTGAACAGTACAACCGAAACATGTATGCACATATGTAACCAATAATGTTTGTATAAATAACAATTTATAATTAAATATATATATATATAAATATATATACATATAAATATATATATATATATATATATGAATATAAATATATATATATATATATATAATATATATATATATGTATAAATAAATATCTATATATAAATATATATATATATATAAATATATATATATATATATATATAAACATATATATATATATATATATATATAAATAAATATTTATATCTATATCAATATCTATATCTATCTATCTATCTATCTATCTATCTATCTATATCTCTCTCTCTATATATATATATATACACGCACACACACACACACATACACACACACATATATATATATATATATATATATATATATATATATATATATATATATATATATATATATTCACTCATACACACTACCGATGGAAGTTTATTTATCATCATTCTACAAACATTGTTCTCACGGGTCAAGCGACCAGCTGGGTGAAGTGGCGATTCTGGAGGCTAGACGGACATATGTTTTCCGGCTGTTCAAGGAGAAAATAAATAAAAAAATATGGGAGAGATTTTTCCTTCCTGCCAGCAATTTTTCTGCTTAAAAACACGGGCTTCTTTTAGCTTCGACCTTTGACTTGATAACCTTTAACTGATAAACAGTTTTTTTGGCAAGAGGCAGAAATTTTCTGATAACGAAGCACAGGTCCGAATTATGCGGTTGAACGGAGACTTCCAGGCCAGACTCTGGCATGTGTATTTACATACCCGTAGGACCATATGAATACAGCATATATATATATATATATATATATATATATATATATATATATATATATATATATATATATATATATATATAAATGTATTTATATGGAGAGAGAAAAATAGAATTGGAGGTATAGACTTATTTATATATATATATATATATATATATATATATATATATATATATATATATATATATATATATATATATAACACACACACACACGCAGACACGTTTATGTATGAATATATGCATAAAGAGAAGGATATATATGTGAGTGTGCACACGCTTACATACATTCCTTTGAATTACCTACTAGACACCATCTTTGAGTTTCTTCGCTCTCTCTATAACGGGTTTGTCAGGAAAACGTGACATGAGGATACTTCACCATACAAGTAAAACCTGTAGTAGTTACCTCCTCCTTTCAAAACATAACTACACCGGTTTGCCGGTAGGTGGCGCTTTATCACCGACAGGTGGCGCTGTAAAGCGACACAAGAGTTATCTGCCCTTCGGACTATAAAACCCGGAGCCAAACGGAAAATCTCTCTCTTCCTCACCGACCTGCCTCGGCAGACAGACGCTGACACTAGCGTTCCGTTTCACTCTTCTCTGGTCGACAGAACGACGCTAATACACTAGCGTTTCGTCTCACGCTTTTCCCTTGAACTGGTCTCAGCCAAACAACTACCAACACACGTTTCTTCCGTCAACACGTGGGCAAACAACGGTAAGAGTTCTCAACTCGTTTTCTTTGTGTACGGCTTTCGAAAACTTTCCACACGCCGGATTCATTTCTTCTTATACCTTTTCAAGAACTGTTTTTCCATCGACACACATGCATACATCACGCACTTCACCATTCCACGTACACACACGTTCAATAAACGTTATTTGAACTACTTCATTTTTGTTTATTAATTATTACTCCGCCTTTGCATGCAACATCGCTTGATTTACTAAACACGTTTATAATCGGGGGAACATCACCCTCGATCCGAACTAACCTGGCCAAATATTTAAAATAAGATAGTATTCGAAGCCCAAATACGATCTTTTCGAAACGGCTATACACTGGCTCATACGAGAAATAGTGCACCTTCTCCAAGTAAAGTTACCTCAAGTGACAGTATTTAGCTAAATATTCCACCAGACTAGATTAATTCTTGTCTTAGAATCCGGTAAGAACAAAAGGTCACAAGAAAGATATACTATACCATAGTTAACTGGTCAAGTGGGGAGAGGAAAATTAATATTCTTAACTTCTTTACTAACTCGACATTAGACAGGCATAGGAGAACTTTAAGGGAATATTCAAATATCTATATATCTTATATACAAATCAAGTGTTAGCCCCAGAAAGAAACCCCTTGATTTCTGATAACTATAGCTAAAGTAAAATGAAACAAAACAAACAAACATATATATATATATATATATATATATATATATATATATATATATATATATATATCCCGTCACGTAAAATTTAGCGGGTAAACTTATACTTTTTTCGAGTCCCGGACACTTGGTGAGGGGAGACAAGAAAGCAAATAGAAACTTAGACAACCTCGCCACCTGAAATGAATTCGGAAAGAAATTATCCATCTTAAATATAAAGTCAACGGTTGGTGTTTTGTCTTTAAGTCATCAGAAATAATGATAATGATAATAATAATAATGATAATAATAATAATGATGATAATAATAATAATAATAATGATGATGATGATGATGATGATGATGATGATGATGATGATAATAATAACTTATATATGAGAAATTGCCACTCCAGAAAAACATTCGACCCTGAGTCAGCGTTCCGCTATTCCGAATTCACAACAGCAAGCCGCAATCAATAGACTTCCTCTCCCGTCATACTTTTTTAAACGTCAAAATCATAACTATATATATATATATATATATATATATATATATATATATATATATATATATATATATATATACGAGCAAATATATGCTCCCTCCGGTCGAATATTTTTGCTAGCCTGGGAAGATATCATAGTAAATGAATATATTCAACACTGACCCCAAAAGAGAGGGGGTTATCGTGACAAACGTTCCCCCGAAGGAGGAGTTCATGCCTGAGAGGATGATATCATGAGAACAGAACAAATAGTAAACTACCCCTCCCCCATACGGAGTAGTTAATCATAGACAGATAGTTTAATGAGAAATTAACATATACTATACTGCTCCCTAAAAAGAGGAGGTAATATCTGGGAGGATCTCCCCATAAAAAGGAGAAGGTAATGCCTGTTAGTATGGTATCATGGCAACAGAATAGATACCTCACTACTCCCCACCCTTACCCCCAAAACAAGTTAGTCCTTATGAAGGTTTCATAACAACAGAACAGATACTACATTACACTCTCTCTAAAAGAAGGATGTAATATCTGGGAGCATTGCCACCATCTCCTTAAAAAAGAAGGAGGTAATTCCTGGGAAAACGGATATATGACAACGGAACCTATACCCACCCTCATTAAAAGATCATATAAATTAAATAAATTAAATCAGGTTTTTCTTTTAAATTTAAAAATGTTTAGCTATAAAAAGAACATTATTTTTATTGTTTGTTGGCCTTTTGGCTATTAAAACCCCTCTCAGAATTCCGTCAGGTAGGAGGAAATACATTGAGGACGGACCCTACCAATTTTCCGAATGTCCCCCTCATGATAATATTCGTAAGGCTCCCAGTCGGTCGCAAGATCTCTGTCTGGTAAATGCTAGAGGCCGCCAAGGAGGCCTTTCCGGAAATAAAAACTAAGCACGGACAAAGACCTTTATCAGAATGCAAGAGAAGGGCCCCAATGTTAGTGCACCCATCATTATATACGGCATTAAAACTAACATTTCGCCTGGACGTCGGCGGCATTCCGCGCAGCGGCCAGAATACCAAAGAGTTAACCACACTGAGCATAGCGCATAGCGTCGGTGTCCTTCCGCCATCAGACTTCGGAACCGGGTGCGACACTGCTTGAGGTAAGTCCATGACTCTGTGTTTGGCTAGTTTGAATGCGAGGGCCATAAGGTCTTCAAACCGGGCGGTTCGCATCCGGAGAGATATCTTGTCCCTGGCAGTAGGTGTAGCTGCGATCAAGAAGACGCACTTCATTTTGTCTAGGCATTGTCAGCTGCCGACCAGAAACTTTCAGATTTCTTTTAAGCATATGAGGATCCCCGGAGGAAGGGTGTCTCCTTGCTTCTGAAACGCACCCTGACCGCGACGGTCGACGTTGTCCATAGAGATGTGTGGCGCAGGCTGGTTGTGCCCGATATTGCCGTAAAAGATTTTGTGTTTCGGATCATTGCGGTTCATACGCCCAGCACCATTCCCTTTTTCTGGATCTGGACACGTTCGTCGCGTGTCCGGGGCGCGTAGTTTTAATGGGATATCGGAATGCTATCCTTTATCCCAAGATAGACATGGTCAGAGGAGGTAGATAGAGGGACAGAAGTGTTTGAAACGAGACTGGCTGACCTGATGGCTAGATGCGATCTGTTCGACAGGTTTCGTATCGATTATCTGGGGCGGGATACGTGGGCATGGAGGAATAGCGTGCCTTCCTACCCGAATACTTATTTGGATAGGATGTTAGTTAAAAGAGGCGACATTGACTTTATATCATGTCCTACGTTCAAGTGGCTAGATCAATCTGACCATAAAATAGTTATGGCGCCTAGGAACTAGGCCTAAACTAAAAGTTGAATACCTCTTTGCTGGAGATACGAGACTTCCGCAAAATCTATAACTATTTATCCAGCGGGCTGTAGTGGGAGCGATTACCGGGAGTAAGATCAGAAGCTTCTCCTTCAAATACGCGCAGTGTTTCGCACTAGATTTGGCCAGGGCAAAAAAAGATTTAGAAGAGAAATTAACCCGGGTGGTGGCTGGCGGAATACTGTAAGCATAAAACTAGCTTAGCAGGATTTACGGCGCGAACCTATCGAGCGTTACGAGAGTCAAGTCGTTAGGGCTAGGCTAAAGAAAGTTTCCAAAAAGTCGTGAAATCTGACGGGGATGAGCGTAATGAAGTTTCTAGACATGGCTCGGATAGGTACATCGGAAAAGTCAAACACCTTGGAATTAGCTCGGGAGATTGGCGAGGAATTCCGGGAGCATTTCGAGGAGCGCTTCACACAATTGCCCAACCTCCTGGTCCACCAGGTGTTTGGCAACTATTTAGCTGATTCTCTTCGGCTCGATGCGGTTAGAGCAACTGATTGCGAAGGCAAGGTTCCGGAGGGCTTCGCCGCATTGAAGCAGGTCGGCTGCAACAAATCGCCGGGACTTGATGGTCTTGCCTACGAATTGTATTTGAGGCTGTCACACATGTTTGTACCGATTGTGACGGATGTGTTAAAACATTTGCTTAACGAATGTTTTATTCCAGTTAGACTCACCAAGGGAGTGATCACTTTGCTGAAGAAAGGAGACAGGCATGGGGGAGGAATAAGACAATTACAGGCCCATAACTCTTCTAAACACAGAGTTAAAGATTTTGCCAAAGATCTTATCAAACCGGTTGCAGGGTGTTATCGGAGAATTTATCGAACTCGAGCGTAATTACGCTGTGTTAAATTGGATGATTCTACTATTTTTTGTCATAAAAATAACATTTGCAAGTTAATAATCTAACCTTTTGTATTTTCTTCACGCGATTTTTTCTGTAATCTTGTCAAACTGGTAAAACGCCGCCTGCAATTAAGTTCATTCATATCACTAAAAAAGACAAAACAAAACTTGTTAGAAGACAGAGGAGGATTATTCTACTGGATCTTAGTACCACATAACTTACCATTGGGGTTGGGGAGAAACAGGGAGAGATTGATAATCACTATCTGATGATATCGTATCAGCGCATCTTAAAATGTTCGCACTTCTAGGGCTTCCAACGAACTGAGGACTTCTTTCCTTTTCTCTCATTGAGCCATGTGACGTCACATCCGTTTCTATAAATTCCTACAGCGCAATCAAACTAACCTCGAGTTTACTAAGTTGACCCCAGCTGAACATTCATTTCCTGTTATTTTCGACAAACCAAATTATACATTAGCGTATATTCTCACCCAATGTTGCCATTAGGTCAACCATTGATAATTTGAATCATGAAAAAGTTAATTTGTAAAACCTATTAAATTTTTTAAAGGACAAAATCTGGAATAAGTCTATTTGTGTTTGATACATCTCCCTCTTTTTACTCTCTTTCTCACTTCAAATAATATCACTAGGTCTTGTACTATTCTTTTTTTGTCCAGAATGTATTATTTATTTATTCTATCCTGTATTTACTACCTTCGTCTGTGAATAAACGGAGATAGAGGAAGAGAGAGAGAGAGAGAGGGGGGGGGGAGAAAGAGAGAGAGATTGAAAGACAGAGAGAGACAGAAAGTTATGGAAACGAAGGTGATTAAGACCGTAAAATAAGAGTGATGTCAAACAACGTACAGTGTGAGAAGGTGAGAGTGATAGATAGACACTTGGTAAGAGATGAATCACTTTGTTAGTTAATTAGAATTTGCGACTAATTGCTAATTAGAAAAATAAGATTTAAATGGGATTTTTTTCTAACATAACTAAATCTCAAAACCGATGAATATTTTAGCGTGTATTTTATTCGATTAAAATACATAGGAGAAAGCATTGGGGAAAAAAACGTTAATTAATTCAACTTTAGTATAATAATAGATATCCATCGACATTTACAAAAATAAAATCGAATATGCCTGTTCTTTTTTCCGCCATTTCCGCGATCGTATATAAACACACGTAACCCGTGACCTCGTCGGGTAATACTTCCGCTTCCTTAAACTTTGAATAAGAATAGCTTTCTCCTTAAAAAAAGTGCGTTTTGCTGACAGAAACCTCGATTTGACCCCCACTCACACACCTGAAAACATTTCGCACACTTTTTATGCACGATTTCATCTCGAACAATCACGAGGTCAGGAATCATATAGAATCACACCCAACGAAGGAAGATAAAGTTTTCTTATTTAATAAAATCATTCTGTTTACACGAATATTATTGTTTATCTAACTGGAGTATCTTTAAAATTATTGTTTCTCTTTCTCTTTTTCTTTCTTTCTGTCATTCCTTCACTCTCTCTTTCATATTATGTCTTTCTTTTCTACTAGTCATATATTAATACACACACACACGCGCACACACACACACACACACACACACACACACATATATATATATATATATATATATATGTGTATATATATAATATTAAAATGTTGAATTAAATTAAAAATAATTGAATTATCGTTAAATAATAATCTATCGTGATAATATAAAGCTCAATATATTAAATAGAGCAATCAATTCTAGATAAAAAACGGTAAAGATACAATATTTATTAAAACATCAGAAGCTCAAAGCAAGGAGTTTCATATCCTTAATCCATGGATTTTCAAAAACGAACTCTTTTCATCAGAAGATAAAAAAAACTGACAATGTAATTGTAAATATTATCGGCAACATTAACTTTGAATAATAATATAAAATTAAAAAACAAAAGGTAAATAATTTTTTGTTGAGATGAAAACGTAGAGTTAGGGTAGTTACCTTCAAAAACACGTAAACACAGCTTTTATATTGGAAATGAATGTTTCAAAAAGAATACTCAAAGTGTTTATGAGTCCAAATGTTGATGTTATGAAGCTAATTATTCGACGGTTGTTAGTAGAGTTCAATTCATACTGTGTATGCAGTAGCCCGAGAGTGGAAATATCCGTTTCACAGGATCCAGAATAAAGTTTATCAGTCAGAGTTCGATGTATATCAAAATATGCATTACGAAAAACTCTAGCTCCCTGGTTGATCAGTATTTCGATAGGTTACACAAATGGTTTTAACACCGATATTTCCAAGCCAGTGTCGAGTGAAGGTATTGCTTGTAGGCGATGGTGAAAATGGCTATTTTTGTCTGCTGGGAGACAGAGATTAGCTGTTAGAAGTGGTGGGGGGGGGTCTGGGCACAAGTTGTGACAGGGGTGTAAGGAATCAAAGAAAGGTGGACTGGTATGTATAAATATATACATATATATATATATATATATATATATATATATATATATATATATATATATATATATACACATACATACACATACACATATACATACATATACATATATATATACGCATATAAAATATACGCATATACACAACTATATAAACGTATCTTCTTACATTTTCTTTTTAAGTAGCTAAGGACAGGGGGTTAGGATATAGGTGATGAAAGCTTAAGTCGCCAGCGTCAAGCTGTAAGGTATTAATGGGTGGGAAGACGAGTTGTTTATATTTTGCCGAGGTGAATAAGTTTAGATAGAGGGTGGGGGTAGATTAGGATGATATGAACGGAATTTGATGAAAATGAGTGCTTGTGTTGCGGCCCGCTTTGTAGAGGGCACGGGCTAAAATTATTATTTAAAAAATTATTTGGAAAGAAATTTTTTTTTTTTAATTATTAAAAAAAGTTTTATTTGAAAAAAATCTTTTATTTAAAAAAAAGTCTATTTAAAATATATATACTGTTAGGCACACTCTTTTTGTTTCTGGTTTCGGTGCTTTCCGAATTGTTCATTGCGACGGTGTCTCTTGCTACGGTGATCAACCTTGTTGTATTCTGAGTTATGTATTTCTCCAGGTCACAGTATTCTATACTTACCAGTCATCTTCCCCCTTCGTTTTTTTTACACGTAGAGTCTGCCCGTATCGTCTTTTCTGTGTGATCATGCAAGACACCAAAAAACGATACAGACACAAAAAGACAAGAAAAGAAAAGTGGGAAGAAAAACAACTACATGGAAGTTTCATAAGACTGACCAGAGAAGAGATCCACGAAAATAGCTGGGCATGGCTAAGAAAAGGACACTTGAACAGAGAAACAGAATCTCTACTGACGGCTGAACAGAACAATGAGCTTAGGACTCACTAAATTAAACGTAAAAAGATAGAACCCAGGAAAACAGTAAATGCAGACTGTGTGGACAAGGAGACGAACCATTAAATCACATAATAATGCATGCAGCAAACTAGCCCCAAAAGAATTTAAGAAATGACATGACTGCGTGGGGAAAGCAGTACACTGGAAACTATGCAAACGGCTGCATTTCGAACGCGTCGACAAATTGTACAAACATAAACCAGAGACTGTACTTGAAAACAAAAATCACAAAATCCTCTGCGACATGAAGGTGCACACGGATAAACTCATACCAGCAAGGAGACCGGATGTCATAATAGTAAACAAGATGGAAAAATCCTTCCAAGTTATTGATTTTGCAGTTCCAGAAGACAGCGGAGTAAATTCCAAGGAGACGGAAAAACGAAGCAAATACACGGAACTTGCCAGAGAATTGAAAGGGATATCGAGCATGATGAAAGTAAATATAATAGCAATACTTGTAGGAGCACTAGGAACAGTCCGTGAAAAACTGGAAAAAGACTGCGGTAAATTGGAATCGAAGAGATCACTGAGACCATACAAAGGACTGCAATGATAAAAACAGCTGTAATCTTAAGGAAAGTCCTCGAATGCGGAAAATAACCTGCATTAGCTACGAATGGTAACCAGTCGCATTGATGTTACAAAAGGAAGAAAACAAAACCACAGGAAGAATACTAACACATGAACCCATGAAAAAGAAACTGCAAGAAACTTTATAAACTGCAAGAAACTTTAAAAACTGCAAGAAACTTTAAAAACTGCATTCCTCCCCGTCAAAAAAACAAACAAAGTGATGGCACCAGCCTCGGCTGAAACGCCATAAAATAGTTATAAAGAGTCAAGTAGGATGGAAAGACCGAGGAGGTAGAGCACTAACCAGACCTCCGTTAGAAAAGTTTGGATAGTGCTGGAACCTTGGGGAGGCTTATTGACATCCAAATCCTAGAGGAGACCAATGGTCGTTACCAACAACAAATCAATGGTAGGCTGCTGCTGCTGCGATACCGCAAAGTTATTTGCAATGGTTTTCGAATAAGGTAAAGAATACTAGATATCTGGGAAGGCTTTTTGTTACTCAGACTCCAGGGAACACCACCGGTTATTATCAGTGAGCGATCACTTACGATGACTTGTGTGATTAGTTCTAGTGAGTGCAAATAATGATAATAATAATGATATTAATAATAATTATGATAATGATTATAATCATAATAATGATTAAAATAATAATAATAATAATAAAAATAATAATAATAATTATAATAACATCAATAATAATAATAATAATAATAATAATAATAATAATAATAATAATAATAATAATAACTATAATTAAGAATATAATGATAATGATAATAATAATAACAATAATTATAAAAAATAATAGTATATACACATAATTACTATTTCATATATACACATTTATTATAAAATAACATGATATATTACTTATATATATTTTTAGTATATATTTTAACAGTGCCCAATATGTGAGTATAGCTGATGTTACGTACTTGTTTATTAAAACATGTTCTTTAATCAAAGTTAGTTACTTCAAATGTTCTTAGTAGTCTTATCTCTTTTTTTTATACTGACGCGCCGGCGCTGTCGTCATCAAACATTGTAGGCTGCATTTAACCATCATCATCATTATCGTAGCCGTGTCTGTAACTACGGAGTTCCCATGCACGTAGATTTAAGGGAAAACGACGGAGAGTTTAAATGATTCTTTATTTTGGAGAGAAATTCTCGTCGTACGAAAAGTCACACATTAACATTAAATGGAGAGAGAAACAAATGTTCTTCTTAACTTAACTACTTAGTTACAGGGAAAGATGGAGGTTAGGCATACAAGTAGCGCTATCAACTATTTTTGGGAATTAAATTCCCATTTTACTTTTTTTTTAATTGCATCCTGAATTCGAGTGCTCATCACCGCTTCCAAGAACTTACTGAGTAAAAACGTCTTTCTTTCTTTCACACGGTATCGCGACGTCACTGCGTCTAGGGGAAACCATTTATGTCTGACCTTTTCTTGAACTCGCAACTTGAATTTTACCCACCGTCCATGCCGGTTGACATTGCAGTCCGAAGAGCGGACTTGATTTTACAGATTTATGTGTCAAGTTAACTTGCACTGGTTCAACTAGATACTAAATCCATACTAGCTGATGTAATCGTTCTTCCCATACGTCCATCCATTATGTAACACTTAGAAAGAGTATGAAAAATATTTTTTGCAAATAAGCTACACAGAAAAAATTTGTTTCATTCCAGGGAGTAATCATCAGGCTTATCGCAATTGTATATATGTGTATGTGCCTGGAGTTAAACATATACACACTGGATAAAAAATAATTATTGATCCTAATTGAACATTTTGCATATTTAAAAAGAAATTCTCATGAATTGATACTCCGTAATATACATTTCTTATTTATATTGGCAAATTGCCTTCTATATACGCAATTTTTTTTTATCGATAGTACTATTATTATAATTATTAATAACATTTATAAATAGATTGTATAGAAAGGTATTGCGGTTTAATAACTTTTTTCGAATTTCATTGTCAAGGGAGATAATTTTCATGAAAATGTTGGCCTTAGTAAAACGTCAAATGTCGCTGAGCTGTGGGGGAACAGATACTATATTTTGAAATATTTATTTGCAGAAAATATATAAATACATTAAAACAAATTAAGCACAATGCCATCAAAAGTGTGGGGACAACAGGGGTCAGCGGCAATTCTTGGTCTAAAGTGATAAAAATGTCTATCCTACTTTTAACTAGAATCATATCAGTCACCACAATACCACCTTTAAAATATTTCCAAATTTGTTAGAAATGTTATTTTTCAAAATTATATTTATGTATAAAAATTAATTGTAATAGGAAAGAACAAAAAAAATGGTAAACAAGACCCTCCCAATCTATTGTAAATAAAAGACCGCCTACTGTTTTCCTGTTTGTACAGAACCGAAAACAAGCAGGTAAATCTCATAATGGGAATGGAATCTAATAGAGAGAAAATAGAAAACGGAAATGGGGTTAGAAGAATGAGTGGTTTCCTTCCAAGGAACCATAAAAAATCATGTTTTTTTAACTAGGCATCTTCAAATAAATGTTCTCCCCCCCCCTCCAAAAAAACTCGATTTAATCGAAATATATTTCAATGCGGGTGGGTAGTGTAGTATCGATTCTGTTTTCATATCACCGTCTTCCCAAGAATTACTTCCTCCTTTTTAGGTGGAGGGAGGGTAGTGGTTGTTCGTCATGATACCATCCTCTCATTCATGGACTCAGTGCAGTATATGTTCGTCCCCATAATACCATCCTCTCAAACTAGCAATGATTTTTGACCGGAGTGAATAATTGCCGAAACACATATTTTTATTTACGAGATAAAGGGGCAAATAGTAAGATAGTAACATTTTTTACTGAATATTTATAAATATAACATTCTGAAATAAAAACGTCTTTCACTTAAAATACAAATCAATAAAATTGAAGTTTCTGTTATAATTTTAAGTTTTTTATTCAAATTTTTTTTCACTTCTTAATTAATCCTGTTATCAACATCCTCCGAAACTAACAAACTAAATAAATAATTTTTAAAAAGCCATGCTCGTCTTTCTCCGCTTATTTTATCTTCGTTCAATTTACGCGACTAGAATAGGAAAAGGAGTTTTATTTTAAGATACTCATTTTATTTGGGGTATATTCCTATTTCAGTCACGTAAATAATTTAAAGTGTAATATGCTTTGCCATTACTCATAAACAACTTTTTTTTTTTAACTTAAACCATGTGTTAGTAAAGAAAACAAATTAAGGTTTTTAATGTTTTTTCTTCTGCACGTTACATCGTACACGTGAAACGCCGAAATAATGATTAGGTTGGAAAAATATAGACGCCATCTAAACAAGTTGAGAAAGGGACAAGATAAGGAAAAACAATAACTCAAGTTTATAAACATGTATTTTTTAACTAGAAGATTATGAAAGAAAATTATTGTTCTTCCTTAGCTAGCATATTTGTCTTTGTTTATAAAGATGGCGACTGTATTTTTTCGCCTAACTTTCGCATTTAATAATTTATATATATATATATATATATATATATATATATATATATATATATGTGTGTGTGTGTGTGTTTTGGTATGTATATATATATATTTAACTAGTAAACTTTTATATATAAACATGTCTAAAAAAGTGTACTCTTCTTAATCTCTCCTGCACACTTACCTAGTCTATTAATAATCAATCAGTAGTGACAGTGTTGCAGCATCGTTTCATAAAACATTTGATATTAAAACATAAAAAACCCTGATTGTTGCAAATAATTTCGTAGCAGAAGAAAGAATGAAAAGAACAACAGTGCGGAAAGAGAACAATTAAAAAGAAACTAAGATAATACATTAAGTGTGTATGTATATGTCTTGCTCATGTCTGGTGTAGTATTTTTAGACTGGGATAATGTTTATGAGAGCTGGAGAAACGTACATGACTATTGGTATTTAGGGCCTTCCACAAGTAAAGAGATTTTCTAAGGATTGTGCTTCAAGAAAATGCATGGAATCGTTGCAGTTATATGTGTGGGTGAAAAAGGAAATTTGATATATCAAGCATTTTAATGGTTTGTTTATGTTTGTAAGAACGTTATTTTAAGAAAGCCTTGAGTTTCACAATAAAAAGTTTATCACATTGGTTGCACGAAATGACATATATTCCAGATTGTGATTATCGTTTATTATTGCCATTTTTATTTTCGGTTTTAGATATTATGTGAATAGATTTGTAAGCTGTTAGAGCTACGACACACACACACACATACACACACACACACACATATATATATATATATATATATATATATATATATATATTTATATATATAATAGTGAATAGTCATATCTCTATGCTGATGAGTCCCGATTATTAAGGACGAAACGTATACGTACATAGATAATAAACAATAACAAATATTATATATATATATATATATATATATATATAATATTTGTTATTGTTTATTATCAATGTACGTATACGTTTCGTCCTTAATAATCGAGACTCATCAGCATAGAGATATGACTATTCACTACCGGTCATGCGATTCGAAACCCCGGATTACGAGTATTTTGCAACTCAAATCCCGACGCCTGAACCACTCAGCCATGTTGAACAGCGAATAAACGGTGATAATTTTAACACTTTATGTGGCTGCTTGACGTCATAAGAGCGTTCTACTTAATGAAAGGAACGATGCATTTATAGCTAGCGACGTCATGCTGTGTTAATACTACACTTACATTGCTCTTCTAGACGGGGGTTTCTAGGAGCTACAAATAATAAATATTTGTTTTTGTTTATTATCTATTTACGTATACGTTTCGTCCTTTTTCAATCGGGACTCATCAGCATAGAGATATGACTATTCACTATCGGTCATGCTATTCGAAACCCCGGATTACGAGTATTTTGCAACGAAGTAAGATAAGATAACCAAAATTAAGACATTATTTATACCAGTTCCAAGAATTCAAGTACAACGAATATTTAGCGTACGATCGTTTCTAAAGCAATTTCCACATTTTTATTTTGTATTATACTTTCAGTGATTCCAAAAGGTCTTCATCAGCACCCCTTATAAACTCACTAATAGAAGTCAAGGAGAAAACACATCAAATGTTAATATTATTAAAACACACACACATACATGCTACAACAGTTACATAGAAATTGGCTGATTAGAATCAAAGTTTGATTTGTCAGCTTAAATGCTATAAAGGTCTTACTTTTAAAATCCCTCTGACATAATTTTATATATATTATAGATAACATTCATCTCCAGTTTCTATCATCCAGTGCTGAGGAGAGGCATTTCGAAGTTCATACCTTTACTCCTAGTCTCAGTGTAGAAGCGATTGTAATTCATAAATAGATCATATTGTCGAATCGCGATGCCTGAGATGATTAACGGTTTAGAGTTTATTAAGTTTCTCCTTGTGTAGACACAAGTAAATAAGGACCACTATCAGATGTCTAAAATCACATTTACTTTTTTATCGTCTTCATTTTATTTTTCTCTAAAAAATGGTATTGTTTTTTTTACGTTTTTTCTTAAATTGCTTAAGAAAATGTATTTATAACTTACATCTAAAAAACAAACTTGTTTTTCTCCAACTTAATTCTAATAATATATTTTTGCTTTTTGTTTTCAGGACAATAACAAACTAAAATACTTGTGATTTAACATTTTTAAATCGAATAAAAAAATGTATCTTTCGCTTCGAACAATACAGCATATGGGTACACTTTATGAAAACATCTTATTTACCAGTAACGAGTAAACTGCATTATATATATATATATATATATATATATATATATATATATATAGTAAGTTATGAAAAATATATTTATGGCAATTAAGCTACACAGAGGCTTCAGCGTTTCATCCCCGGAGGGAATCGGAAAGCTAAAATGTATGTGTATTTGTGTATATATTTGTATGTATAAGATTCACTCCTAAACTAAAAAGCATTTTAGTCTGACAATTCCCTCCGGAGATGTAACGCGGAAGCCTCTGTGTAACTTAATTGCCATAAATATATTTTCATAACTTACTAACTACTCACGTATCGAGCACTATTGAAGTAAATACTGAAAATTGATACATACAAAATTATATCTCCTTATAACGTTTTATGTGGATACATGAAAGAATATATATATATATATATATATATGGAGAGAGAGAGAGAGAGAGAGAGAGAGAGAGAGAGAGAGAGAAACAAAGAATAAGAAGAGAGGGAGAGGAAGAGAGAAAGTTAAGTATATGTATTTGTGTATATATTTGTATGTATAGGATTCACTCCTAAACAAATTAACCGATCGTTATTAATTTTGGAACATAGCTGCTAAGTGTAAGTTGTCGTAATGTTGGCTATATTTAGTTTTATTTAGTTATATGCAAAACGATTAAAGGGAATGGAAGCCTTTCGTAAAAATGTAAATACCAATTTTAGATTTTTAAGTACTTTAAAGAGTTTTAGATGTCATAATATGGGTACATCTTCCTATTTGATGATTCAAATATTCATACTCGTATTCATTAGACACCAATGAAGCGAGATTCACTTGATTTCACTTACTTCTCAAGAGCTGAAAGAGCTAATGCCTGACGTTTTGTACATTTTTTAAAATCAAATTCATGTAATGGATTTTTAAATATAAATGTGTAAATAGACAATCTCCAAATTAGTCTTTTTCTGTAATCTATATTTTCCGTCTCCTTCTCTCGCACGAGCGCCTTTTCCCTCCTTCCCTCTCCTTCTCTCTGGAGCTATGGGTTAACTAATATTAATACTAATGGTAATATTTCCTTTTCGTTTATAATGTCCTATACTAATGTTTTTCTTTTTTTCTTTCGTTATTACCTTCGACTGATAATAAACACAGAGGGAGTGAAAGAGAGAGAAAGAGAGACACAGGGAGGGCGCGAGTGACAGCGAGAATAAGAGATACCGTATAAAATAAGATTGCGGGGGGGAAACAAGTTACAGTGAGGGAGGGTGTGAGTGATTAGTAGAAACTTAGTAAGAAATGATAATTTATAGGGAAAAATACCTTTAGGGAAACACATTTGATCAGCTCAGTTTTAGCTTACTACTACTACTACTACTACTACTACTACTACTACTACTACTACTACTACTACTAATACTACTACTGCTATTGCTGCCGCTGCTCTGCTACTACTACTACTGCTATTACTGCTGCTCTGCTACTACTACTACTACTACTACTACTACTACTACTACTACTACTACTGCTATTGCTGTTGCTCTGCTACTACTACTACTACTACTATTACTAATAATAATACTGATATTGCTGCTGCTGCTCTGCTACTACTAATACTACTACTGCTATTGCTGCTCCTCTGCTGCTACTACTACTACTAATACTACTACTGCTATTGCTGCTGCTGCTCTGCTACTACTACTACTACTACTACTAATACTACTACTGCTATTGCTGCGCTGCTACTACTACTGCTATTGCTGCTCTGCTACTACTACTGCTATTGCTGCTGCTGGTCTGCTACTACTACTACGAATAATAATACTACTACTGATATTGCTGCTGCTGCTCTGCTACTACTACTACTACTAATACTACTACTTCTATTGCTGCTCTGCTACTACTACTACTACTACTACTAATACTACTACTGCTATTGCTTCTGCTGCTCTGCTACTACTACTACTACTACTGCTATTGCTGCTGCTGCTCTGCTACTACTACTACTACTACTACTACTACTATAGACAGAGAACAGAGAATATTGTAGGTGCAACGAAAGTAAAGTTTATATTTACGAATATGAAACTATTAACATTTTCAACTTTTAAATGAATATTTTTCATATTAAATCCTTAGACGCGACACGTGTGTTTCGGTGCACTTTTCCTCCTCGGGTTGTTGCCCTTCTACTGATAAGAATACGTTAATAAATTCATTAAATGTATGGCTTTCCTCCTCCTTTAGGGACAATAGTGCCCTCCGTATGAGGTGTGTATGTTTCTGTATGTGTGTAGGTTGTAAAATCATTAATTTATATGATGTTCTCTTTTTGGCGTCATATATTTTCTTCTTGTGAAGTGTGTGCGTTTGTTTATTTTGTGTGTGTGCGCATTACTTTTTGTTTGCGTGTGTGTTTGTGTATTTGTGCTATTTCCAATGTGTGTGAGTTTGTGTGTGTGCGTCTTTTTTTTTGGGGGGGGGGGTCGTGCTTCCTGTTGTGTTTGTAGGAGAATATTGGTTTATCTATTTTGATATATTTTGTATGTTTGTCTACTTGTTAGATTTGTATATGCGTGTGCTGTCTAGAAGTGTCTATATTGTCCTTCTTTCTGTTTATGTGTTAATTAGTTTTAAGGGATAGACAATATGGTATAATTGTGTTTTGCATAGTGTGTGTGTGTTTTTTAGGACATTGTGTTTATTTTATCCATACATGCACATTGTCTTATTATATATATATATATATATATATATATATATATATATATATATATATATATATATATATTTATATATATATATATATATATATATAATTATTTCCACAATCAGACAACGCCGCAACCCACAACCTATGAAAAGAAACAAACCGGAAGTCCTAGACTCGAGTTTCGCCCTCCTTTGGGCTCATCAGTAGAACACATCCGAACTCAGGATTCGAAACCCGAGTCACTTGCATGGTAAGCGAGTACTCTGCCACTGAGCTACCTCGCCACATACAAGAATGTCTATTAATTTACACAGATTAAGCAAACCGCGGCGATGGCTGACTGTGGAATGAACCTACTCTTTTCAACAAGGGGTGTAGTCATCCAACTACTATGAACCCAGGCCGATGTCTCACAAGTAGGATTTTATACTCGCTAGGACGATGTCATCCAACAAGCTAACCTAGCAAGCAAATAAATATTAGATTTCTTGAATGTGAGATGGTATATATAATTATTTCCACAATCAGACAACGCCGCAACCCACAACCTATGAAAAGAAACAAACCGGAAGTCCTAGACTCGAGTTTCGCCCTCCTTTGGGCTCATCAGTAGAACACATCCGAACTCAGGATTCGAAACCCGAGTCACTTGCATGGTAAGCGAGTACTCTGCCACTGAGCTACCTCGCCACATACAAGAATGTCTATTAATTTACACAGATTAAGCTTAATCTGTGTAAATTAATAGACATTCTTGTATGTGGCGAGGTAGCTCAGTGGCAGAGTACTCGCTTACCATGCAAGTGACTCGGGTTTCGAATCCTGAGTTCGGATGTGTTCTACTGATGAGCCCAAAGGAGGGCGAAACTCGAGTCTAGGACTTCCGGTTTGTTTCTTTTCATAGGTTGTGGGTTGCGGCGTTGTCTGATTGTGGAAATAATTATATATACCATCTCACATTCAAGAAATCTAATATTTATTTGCTTGCTAGGTTAGCTTGTTGGATGACATCGTCCTAGCGAGTATAAAATCCTACTTGTGAGACATCGGCCTGGGTTCATAGTAGTTGGATGACTACACCCCTTGTTGAAAAGAGTAGGTTCATTCCACAGTCAGCCATCGCCGCGGTTTGCTTAATCTGTGTAAATTAATAGACATTCTTGTATGTGGCGAGGTAGCTCAGTGGCAGAGTACTCGCTTACCATGCAAGTGACTCGGGTTTCGAATCCTGAGTTCGGATGTGTTCTACTGATGAGCCCAAAGGAGGGCGAAACTCGAGTCTAGGACTTCCGGTTTGTTTCTTTTCATAGGTTGTGGGTTGCGGCGTTGTCTGATTGTGGAAATAATTATATATACCATCTCACATTCAAGAAATCTAATATATATATATATATATATATATATATATATAAAGTAAAGATAAATGAATCGACTTAGATAGTATCCTAACTAGACCAAGTAAACAGCACCTTAAAGATAGAAGGTGAAGTCCACTAAGTTTATTAGATATAAATAAACACTACAGCTATAAAAATGTGTTATATGATTAGGACTTAGGATCAACCAGATCTATAATATTACAATTTAGAAATATGCAAAATTATGACACATCTATCGTTGAGTATACTAGTTTCAACGTTCAAAATCAACAAAGTTTTAGTGTACGATCGTTTCAGAGCCAATATTTTTATTATTAAGTCACTTCATCTACACAAGATAGTGCTGTTGAGAATTTTTGTGTTTGAAATTTTTCTATTTTATCAGTGGGTGGAAGTAATCTTCTGTATGCTATACCTGCATGATTCTGAACACACTTTTACAGCATTCGGGGATTTCTTCAGAAATAAAGAGTGTTCTATTGCCTGGAAATTTGGTGTTACTCTTGTGTAGGGAGACCCTGTTGTTTGACAGCTATGTAACACATTGCATTTCTTGCATTTGAGTATATAGACTACATTTTTGGAGGTGCAGCTTGAGTTCTTCTTTATTGTGAATGTTATTGGGGGGGTTTCAAACGTATAGGTGTCGCCCTCTATAATTATATCACATACACCGCATCTTTTTTTTATTGCATTCACTGAGCTATTGTGTTGTGTATTTATTAAGTTTGCATAAGGTTACAATGTGCTTTAGGTTTTTCGTTTGGCGTTTGCTTGTAATAATTTTGATTGTCTTGAGTATGTATTTTAATTTATTATTTTGTAGTAGTTCCATGTTTCTTGTATTTCCGTAAATAGTTCTGGATTTTGTTTGTTTTATGTTTAGACATATGCTATGATTTGATCGTTGTTTCGTTATTGTTTTACCCTGTGGCTTGTTTGGTAGTATTCTCGCGCACCATGTTTAGCACACATGACGCGCTCCATGTTCCTGTCTATCCAGTTCTTGGCCACGTCCACACGGATTCGACCAACGTAAGGCATCCTATCACACCTAAAGGACGTCCATGTCAATCTCCGTGTGACATCATCGATGCTTCTCACAACTTAGCTATCATCGGGCAGCGAAATCTTAATGATAAACATTGTCAAATGCCAAGACCTTATTTGACAACCACTACTGAGAAAAAGAAATAAATCATCTACTAAAACCGCTGCAGAAGAAGAGGAATAAGAAGAAGAAGAAGAAGAAGAAGAAGAAGAAGAAGAAGAAGAAAGAAAGAAAGAAGTCAATTAAAGATGCACCACCACAACCGCGGTGTTAGTTACAGAGAAATAGAAGAAGAGAGAGAAAGAAAGGCAGAAGAATTCTACACACTCCTATTGCAGCATCTAAGAGGACTACTGATATAACAACGTGTCAACAAGACAAATATTTTGTGTGTGCTTAAACAAAGCGGCATACACCATAGGTTGGTTGAACAGGCTTCCTCTGAAAGAGGAAGTTTCTAGGGAATACTAAAATCACAAGCGGTCCCCAGTCGCATGTGTATCCCGGTTAGGAAGAATGACGACGTTAGCTTTTTGCAGTCCTTGCAGGGAGGTAATGACGTCTTCTTACATAGAGCGCCTGGTATTCACAAATGGTCACCCATCTGGTACTGACCAGGCTCTTAAAAGAACAAGTGTGTCACCGTGATTATGCCGTATTGCCTGTGTGCTAAGGAGTAGGTATAGATTTAAGGCAGCTTTTAGGGGGATCTTCAAATAAAAATATTTTTGAATGTCAGTTTGTTTTTGTTATATGTCTGTGATGATATTATTATTTTGAATTATGATTAGTATGTCTAGGAAAAAATTGTTTCTCATGGTTATATTCTTGGGTGAATTAGATTTTGCGTGTAGGTTTTGGAGTATGTTGTGTAATTCGATTATGTTCTCCATGAGGGTTTCCAAAAAATGAGACAATAATCTAAGTATCTCTTCGAAAATATTATGAAGTTTGCTTCAATATTTTGTTCGTATCTTCATAAATATTTGACACTTGGTAAACCTGGGTTAGGATGACAAAAGTTGGGCTATTTTCGTTCCTATTACGGTACCCTCGGTTTCGGGTTAGGGTAAAGGTGACAAAAGTTGGGCCATTTTCATTCCTATTATGGTACCCTCGGTTTGAGGTTAGGGTTACAAAAGTTGGGCCATTTTCGTTCCTATTACGGTACCCTCGGTTTGAGGTTAGGGTAAGGGTTACAAAAGTTGGGCCATTTTCGTTCCTATTACCGTACCCTCGGTTTGTGGGTAGGGTTAGGGTTACAAAAGTTGGGCCATTTTCGTTCCTATTACGGTACCCGCGGTTTTGAGTTAGGGGTAGGGTGACAAAAATTGAGCCATTATCATTCCTATTACCCCTCGATTTGGGGTTAGGGTTACAAAAGTTGGACCATTTTCGTTCCTATTACGGTACCCTCGATTTGGGAGTAGGGGTAGGGTGACAAAAGATGGGCTATTTTCGTTCCTACTACAGTACCTCGGTTTGTGGGTAGAGTTAGGGTGACAAAAGTTGGGCAATTTTCGTTCTTTTTACGGTACCCTCGGTTTGGAGTTAGGGTTAGACTGACAAAAGTTGAGCCATTTTCGTTCCTATTACGGTACCCTCGATTTGGATATAATTTTTGTCTCCGAACTCACAAGAGTTGTTATTTAGGTGTAAATTTACATTATGAATCTGGTATGCTCGTTTACCTAATTCATAAAGTATGATGCTATATGTAAAATGTTACTATGAGTGTTTCTGCATTACTTTTTCAGAAGCCATAATAAATTTCACGAATAAATGTTAGATTTGTAGAAGTAAACACCAGATCTTTAGTAGCAGTACTAGATTTCTAGAAGTTATAGTAGACTTCTATGAAAGTAAACACCAGTTTTTAGTAGCAATTCTACATTTCTAGAAGTTATGAAAGAATTCTATGAAAGTAAACATAGTTTTTTAGTAGCAATTCTACATTTCTAGAAGTTATGGAAGAATTCTATGAAAGTAAACATAGTTTTTAGTAGCAATTCTTCATTTCTAGAAGTTATGGAAGAATTCTATGAAAGTAAACATAGTTTTTTAGTAGCAATTCTACATTTCTAGAGGTTATGGAATTATTCTATGAAAGTAAACACCAGTGTTTTTTAGCATTGCTAAATTTCTAGAAGTTATGGTAGATTTTTATGAAAACAAACACCAGTCTTTTTAGTAGCAATACTACATTTCGAAGATTTATTGTAGACTTCTTGGAAAATAAAAGTCAGTTTTTAGTAACATTGCTAAATTTCTAGAAGTTATAGTATACTTCTGTCAAAATAAACACTAGTTTTTTAGTAGAATTGCTAAATTTCTAGAAGTTATAGTATACTTCTGTCAAAATAAACACTAGTTTTTTAGTAGAATTGCTAAATTTCTAGAAGTTATAGTATACTTCTGTCAAAATAAACACTAGTTTTTTAGTAGAATTGCTAAATTTCTTGAAGTTATGCTATAACTGTTATAGAAAAAAAATTTTAGTAGCAATTCTACATTTCTCGAAATTATGATATTCTTCTATGAAAGTAAACACCAGTTTTTTAGTAGTAATTCTACATTTTCTAGAAGCTATGAGAGAATTCTATGAAAGTAAACAAGTTTTTTTAGTAGCATTGCTAAATCTCAACAAGTTATGGTAGACTTCTATGAAAATAAACACCGAGTTTCTAGTAACAAACTTTTTATGTTGATATTTTTGTTTAGTTGTGTTGCAAAAATAGTTTTAGATGATTTTTATTTATTTGTTTTTGTTTGTCCTCCGAAAATATTCTCAATCTTGAGATCAACATACTTCACATGTTCCGATCAGGTTTCTTTTTGTCGTCCTGACCTTTTAACCTCCCCCATCAAGGAACTTATTTCGCCGATGGACAATTGCTGCCCTCTGTCCTCGCTTTCTTACCACTACCCCTTTTTAGATGCGCCATCGCATCTCAATGAGATGTTTTGTCCGTCTGTTCAGTTTAAAATATCTTTTTTATTGGTTTGTTAAGTATAGTTTGTAAAATAAAGTAAGTCAGTCA
>OY744536.1:48863185-48958185 GCA_963556195.1 Sepiola atlantica | reverse complement strand
TGGAGCATATTTTTACTAATAATAATAATAATAATAATAATAATAATAATAATAATAATAATAATAATAATAATAATAATAATAAAGTAGCGTTTCAATACTGTCTTAAAACAATTTCTATCTTAATACATTTCGTCAGTTGGACAACATTTTGAAATTATATGTATACGTATATGCATATGAAAATATGTATATGTGTGTGTGTACACACCAATGTTATCGTGAGTGTTTGTTTATTTAGCGAAAATAGGTTCAAGGATCACTTAAATGTTTGAATAGTGACCGTGTTTTTTTGCGGACGTAGTTTATACGAGATGCAGAACGTTATTATGTAATAAATAAAAAGTAAAACGAACCTCTTGTTTGTTATGGAACAGGTCGATCTTAGGAGTTTACTAAACGTTGCTACATTGTAAATTAGTGTATATATTACATAGTTATATCTATCCGTTTCCCTTTCTTCTTTATTTACGTTATTTATTTACGTTATTTGCTTACTGACACATCTCTTACGCCGCTGCTACTACCGTTTTGCATTTTCCTTGTTATCTTTATTCACGCCATTTATTTATTTACCTAATCCTCTTACTCTCTATTAAGGGTGATGTATCTACTACTATTACTCTCTCGATTCCCCTTCTCCCGCCACTTCTCGTTTCATGCTACCTTCCTACCCTTATCTAAAACATGTAATATGCAAATAGTTAAACAAGCTTATCAGAATTTTAGTACTATAGAGATAACTATTGAAGTATCCACTCTTTCTTGTGGCGTTTTTTTTTTATTAAGAAGAATTTAATATCGAAACCTGCCATAATGTTATGAGTCATTTTTATCTTTAATTATTGCTCTGACTATTTAGTGTTGAGGACTATTTATAGACAAATATATTAGTCGTATATGAATATGCCGGTGTTGTTATTCTTTTTTCGGAGAACCTATGAAGTATCAGAGGGTGATATCCCTGTTTATATAACGTTAAGTATGTGTATATGTTTATATAACGTTAAATATGTGTATATGTTTATATAACGTTAAATATGTGTATATGTTTATATAACGTTAAGTATGTGTATATGTTTATATAACGTTAAGTATGTGTATATGTTTATATATTTGCATTGACAAGATTCACTTTAAAACTAATTAACCAATCATTATGAAGTTTAGAACACATCTGCTTGACGTAAGGAGTGGTAATGTGAGCTACATTTAGTTTAATCAAGTTTTAAGTCACGGGACAAAGAGTGGTTAGAGCACTTTGTAAAAATTCATATATTTCGATTTTTGTGAAACTGTAACAATAGGTATCAGACATCAAGTAATAAATATTCTGAAAATGGCAGTTCATTTCAGAATATTTAAAAAAAGATTTGCACCATTTCCTATTTGAAAATTCAAATGTTTTACATTCTCATTGAATTTGATCCATAGTCATTAGACACTATTAAACAAGATTCCCTGAATTTGTTTTCTTTCTTAAGACTCCCTTAAGCTTACGTCTTAAACTTTACATATTTTCTAGAATCACAACCGTCTAATATATTTTAATCAAACTTTGAAAAAAGTATTCTAGACATAAGGCTTAGTAGCATTTTTTTTAAGAAGACATAAAAGTGGTGCAAAACTGTTCTGTTTCAGGAATTAATTTTATGTGTCTTAGAACGGGTATTTACATAGATTTATATATAAATTCAATAATCTATTGTTTTAAAATTCACAACAACTTTGGTGTGTACGTAATCTACATATATGTATGACTGTGTTGGTTAGATAAAGTAAGCTCGTGTTTTTTTTTAATTATTACATGCTGGCCATCCATATGAATATCCATTGATAAAACCGTGCGCACGCGCAGAAACACTTGAATATACGAAGTCATGCCTAAGTGCTTGTATATTGGAAAGCGCAGATGGTGTTAGGTAAGGGATTTCATTAAATTAATATTTATTTCAAATATTGGTTATTGAAAAAAAAGAGTGTTTATTTATAAGAATTCCAAAAGCCATTTATAGGACATGAACCGGGAATATTCATCATAAAACAGGCGGTAGTTTTATTCTGGGATTGAACAAAAAGAACTCTCTTTTGTTACATTTTTTTGGATACTACATTTTAAAAATGATTCGTTTTCTATGATATTCTCAAACCTCTTCACATTCGACTTCATTCTTATCATCGATGTAATGAAATACGATATATATATATATATGTATATATATATATATATATATATATATATATGCATGTATATATTTACACATAAATATATATATACATGTACCTCTCTCTGTATATATATATATATATATATATATATATATATATATATATATTTATTATTTCATGTATCCACATAAAATGTTATAAGATAAGGGGATATCATTTTTATGTATCAATTTTCAGTATTTACTTCAACAGTGCTCGATATATGAGTTGAGCTAGGTAGTAAGTTATGAAAATATATTTATGACAATTAAGCCACACAAAGGCTTCCGCGTTTTATCCCCCCACAGGGAATCGTCAGGCATTTTAGCGAAAGCCTCTGTGTAGCTTAATTGCCATAAATATATTTTCATAACTTACTATATATATATAGATATATATATATATATATATATATATATATATATATATATATATATATATATAGATATATAGATATATATACAGGGCATGTTGTCACACCGGTCCCCGTTAGATCACCGAAGTTAAACGACGTTGAGCCTGGTCAGTAGTAAATGGGTGACCATTTGGGAACACCAGGTGCTGTATGTGGCTTGGAGACGATATGGGAACTACCAGGTTCTATCATGCCCACAGAAAAGTTAGGACAGATAGAGTATCTGCCTGACTCCCCGAGGACGTCCGCGGACGTTATGGGAAAACAACAACAACAATAACAACAAAATGTATTATATGTCAGTTAATTGTCAACCGACATGAGCTAATAATGCGTTGCACATCGTCGAAATAATTTGAGATTTCACTTACACGGATAATATCTAAGTGGCTAGAAGCGCCGACTGCCTCAAAACGCTCGAGTTTTGTTCCCGGCACTTGCTTGTCTAGTCATACTGACCATCTGTGATACAGCGAAACAGTCTGTAAAATACCCATCCCTTCTTGGTTTGTTACCTCTCCAGGAGGTGAGGCACAAGGTCAAGTGTTAAGTTAAAAATCCAGTGATCTAGGAGAATTGCACTCTGGCCTACAAAAAAGCCCGAGCTGCCCCGTCGGTATTTCCTGGTAGGGGCGTCTCAGGCGATTAGCGATAAACTAACCCCTTCTAAAAGAGAAGGTAAAGCCTAGGAGGGTGGACCTCTTGATTATCATTTATTATTATTATTTTTTATCACCGAAAGAAAAAACACCTACCGTTGACGTTTTTATTATAGAGTAGATCATTTCTTCCCGAATTGATTTTAGGCGGCGGGGGAGTCTGAAGTAGTTGTCTGTCTTGCTATTTTCGTTCTCTCTATCCCTCAACACGCAAAATGGTTTTGTCCGGGGGGGGGGGGCTAGAAAAGGGCACGTGTTTTACTGGCTAACTGTTGCATGACGAGATAGAAGTACATATATTTATTATATATAAATAAATAAACATTGTTCTTTATTATAGAACGGAGGATATATATATATATATATATATATATATATATATATATATATATATATATATATATATATATATATATATACATATATATATATATATATACATATATATATATATACATATACACACATATATATATATATATATATATATATATATATATATATATATATATATATATATATATATACAATAAAAGATATAATAGGCAACTAATATCTTTAATTAGTGAACATCAAGATAAAAATGAAGCTCAATATACTGGATAGAGCATTAATAGCACTAGATGAAGTGAAAGAATAAAATAAGGTGCGAATCAAATTTTATTGCAATTCAAAGTTCAAGCAAAGTACTTTAAAGTCCTTAACTCATGAGTTTTCAAAGAAAATCTTCTCCTCAGATGGCCCATTACCGAAATGACATTACTGCAGGTAATAAAATTAAACTTTGAAAATATATAAAAAATATATAAAAATACATAAAAGTATATAAAACTTCAAATATATCGGGCCAAAACACACTTTTTAAAAAACTTATACAGTTCATCCAAGTCATAAAGTTTAAAACAGCTTCAAGAAAGATGTCAAAAGGGGTTAATGTTAAAGACTTTAAAGTACTTTGCTTGAACTTTGAATTGCAATAAAATTTGATTCGCACCTTATTTTATTCTTTCACTTTATCTAGTGCTATATATATATATATATATATATATATATATATATATATATATATATATATATATATATATAACAATAAACCTGAGTTCATAAATGTTTGTTTCGCTTAGACTTTTTCCTTTATATTTTAATCATTTTTATTTATTTCTCATGATTAAGCATTTTCTGGAAATCATTCTGAAAATATTCGACGAAAATTCTAAATTTGTTTCCTCGTTAAAACGTTTTAAAACTTGAAATATGTAAAGAAATGTTTTTTTTTATATAATCGATTGATTTGTTATTTTTACAGATAATTAAAGCATAGGTCTTTTTTCTTCTTCTTCTTCTTCTTCTTCTTCTTCTTCTTCTTATTATTATTATTATTATTATTATTATCATTATCATTATTATTATTATTATTATTATTATTATTATTATTATTATTATTATTATTATTATTATTATTATTATTATTATTATTATCGACTTTAGTATCAATAAATTTCGGAACAATTAGAAGTCTATTGGAAAACGCATACGCAGAAGAACGCCCGTATAATAGACTCTGAAATATGATTAATAATTAAGTAAAGAATGATTATTGATCAGTCTGCTTATCTGTTAGTGATGGGACGATTCCAATATTTTCCCGATTCCAATACAATTACTGATTCTATTCAAAATTCCCGATTCCGATAAAATTAACGATTCCGATTCTTTTAAAATTTCTAAGCATTTAGTCATAGCGTTGTTTTTTTTTTTTAATTACCGTAACAACCAGTGTAATGTGCGAATACATTTTCTTAAAAGTAATAGTACAGGTGTGTTTCGGGAATACTAAAAGTAAAAAAAAAATTGAAAAAAAAGCAACAACAACAAAAATAAAACGAATAAAAAATAAGTAACTATAATAGAAATAAAATCAAAATAAGAAAAAATGAAAATCAAAAATGTTTGGAGTTGATTGTTCGATTGCTCATGACAGATTGAATCTTAGAGTGAAAAAAAAAGTGCAGATTATTTTAAGGAAAAAAGAAAATTCATAAACATAACTAAAGAACAAGAACAGATATTTCGTAAATAAGACGAGTAGATCTTCTCACAATTTTTTTCTCTAATCTTTTCTTCAGAATTGATAGACACTAATGATTTGATAAAGTCATTGTGAGATTTTAAAGTATATACGGGGCTGCTCAGGCTTTTTTGTAGGCCAGAGTGCAATTCTCCTAGATCACTGGATTTTTAACTTAACACTCGTGCCATTTTACCTATTTATCCACTCGTGCTATTTTACCTGTGCCATTTTACGTGCCATTTCTTTCGGTCACATTTGTACTAAATTCGTGATTTTAGTTTTACTGGTAGTTTCAAAACAATGAATAGTTATCACTTTATCATGAGTACAAGCAATGGATAATTAAGTTTTAAACAAAACAAAACAAAACAGAACAGAATTAAAAGAATCGTTTCTGGAATCGGAAATTAGGCGTAAATTATTCCGATTCCGATACAATTCCCATTGATCGCGTCTGCACTGGTATATATATATATATATATATATATATATATATATATATATATATATATATATATATATATATATATATATATATATATATATATATATATATATATATATATATATATATATATATATATATTTATATATATATATATATATATATATATATATATATATATATATATATATATATATATATATATATATGGGAAATAAAAAAGGAAAAACCAAGACATAGTTGTTTATATATACATCAACGTTTCGTCTTTATTGTAAGATATCATCAGGATGATACTTTGAAGAAAAATGTCTTGCAAGTACATCGAAGTTTGAGGTTGATATGGTGGTGAGATATAGGGATATAGTGGCCGTGGCTGCTATGAAAACCAGAGAGTCCAGGCTGTGACGAGTCAATGGTCGAGAAAGAATCAAATGAATATGAACAGTTTTGAGTAGATAAGATTGAGGCAGCTATGAAATGGGTAGTGAGAATATAATTGAAATGGCCTTAAGATGGGAGATATGAAAGGAGGGCTGAGATTTTTGTTGTGGTGAGGTGCGGCATAGATATTGAGAGGCTGGAGAAAGAGTAGGGAGGGGGGAAACCGTGTGTTTAGCATGTGGATAATATTATTGTTGACGAGAAAAAATTTGAAGAAGTGAAGACAACTTTGAAAATAGGGGAAGGGGTGAGAATATGATTGAAATTGTCAAAAGGGGTAGAGAGGTGAAAGGGGGTAAGATTATTTTGTGGTGAAGTGTGACATTTTTTGAAGACAGAGGAAGGGATGAGGAGTGGGACTGACCAAGTTGCTACATCAGGAATGTGGCGCATATGTGTGTTTGAAAGAATGTGTAGAAGTGTGCTGGAGACGAAGGGGTGGGCTTGAGAGAAAGAAAATTAATTTGAGGGGAGAGATAAGTAAAATGTGGTTTCGTTCAGAATATATTCATGTATGTTTGAGTCCATTAATATATATATATATATATATATATATATATATATATATATATATATATATATATATATATATATATATATTTATATATATAAAGGTTGGACCCAAAACGGGCCCACGTGTACATTTTATGTGATATCTCCTTTATTTATTCACCGATTGCCCTTATTTTACAGGACATGGCACATTCAACGCCCGTGAGTACACCAAGACCTCAGTGGGAGCTTGGACAAAGAATACACTGTGTTAAATTTTACTACAAGACAGGATCGTTTAAGAAAACCCAGGACAGTTTCATGCATCAGTTCGAATGTGAAAAGGCTCCATCCAAAAGCAGAATTCAGAACTGGGTGGACCACTTCGAGAAGTATGGGACCGTGGAGAACCTCAACGCTGCCAGTGAGAACCGTTCAAGCCACTCGGGACGTCCCAAGAAGCGGACAGCCGAGCTGGTCGAAAGTGTGAGATAGTCTTTCCAAGAGAGTCCGAAACGCTCTGTGCGTAAGCAAAGTCAGTTCCTCGGTATCTCCCGTGAAACTGTCAGGAGAGTGCTGGTGAACGATATCAGGGCTTACCCATACAGAATACAGACGCTGCAGACCCTTACAGCCTAAGAAAAGAAGCATAGGAGCGCTATGCCAGTCAAGATGCTCGATAAGATCGAGGAGACACCAGGTTTCCTTAACCTCCTTTGGACCTCAGATGAAGCCCACTTCCATCTTGACGGAAAGGCGAACTCAAAGACAAATGTATTCTGGGAGTCCTCCAGAACCAATGAAGTTACCACCAAGCCCCTGCACTCTCCTAAGTGCACGGTGTGGGCTGCAATCTCGGTCAGAGGCATCATCGGACCAATCTTCATCGAAGAATCTGGCGCAGCAGTGACAGTCACTAAGGAGCGGTATGTGGAGGTCCTAAAAACCTTAGAGAGTGAGCTCCAGACCCTCTACCTGTCGCTCATGAGCAAGTTCTGGTTCCAGCAAGACGGAGCAAGTTCTTACACCTCAAACATTTCCTGAGATTGGCTGAAAGAGCACTTCGGAGGCCGAGTGATCAGTCTCAAGACTAATTTTGAGTGGCCACCCCATAGCCCGGACTTAAGCCTTCCAAATGTTTTTCCTTTGGGGCTATCTTAAGGACAGAGTGTACGCAGGGAAACGCAGAACCATCACAGAACTCAAGGAAGCCATCAGGTATGAGATGAGAGCCATTCCCAATTCAGTCTGTAAGAACCTCATGGACAACTTCGTTCTGTGCCTCAAGAAATGCACAGAGCTAATGGAGGCCATCTAAAACACATGCTGTAGAACGGAGAAAAAAAGGCCAACGACCCTAGTGTTTTGATGTGATGTTTTGAATATAATAAACTAGTTATGACCAAACATTCATTTAATTCGGACGAAACACTAAGAAATGGAGCCTAATTAAAGTTGGGGCCCGTTTTTTATGGGTCACCCTGTATATATATAGCTATTCAATATATACACATATACTATAATAAGGCGACATAATATATTGTGTACATATATTTTCAGTATTTACTTCAAAATTCCTCAATACGTGAGTAGAGCCTAGTAGTAGTAGTACTAGTAATAGTAATAGTAGTAGTAGTATTAGTAGTAGTATGAATGTAGTTATATGAATGTAGATTTATGGTAAATAAGATACAACGAAGCATCTATGTTTCATTCTCGCGGGAAATTAACACGCTAAATGCTAATTGTCATATAGTTGTAATTTTATAAAAATGTGGACAAGATAATCATGCAAATGGGATTTAGCCTGTCTACATCCTGCGGGAATGACACATAGACGTTGCTGTGTACTTTACTTCAAATGAATATATTTTTATATTACTATATATATATATATATATATATATATATATGATATAAAAATAAGTCAGACCTAAATAGCAATGTATTTGACATATCGATATCTGTTTCTGACTAGCTACTTTGCTTCCTCTGGCTTCTACAATGTTCTTTGCAAGAAGATAATGTATTTCACTTCGTTTTAGGGCAAAAAGCTATACCTGTCAGCTGGATTGTTACATACAGAGGACTTTTTATAATGACATAAAACGCTAAGTCGCGACTACTTTTTTCTATCAGTAACTCAAATGAAGTAAGGGTAATAACTAATATTTTCATTTGAAGGTTAAAAAGTGAGTTATCTCCCTTACGTGATAATCTTTACCACATCTTTATATAAATACAATTATATTACCCTTCCACGTGCTTCTCTGTATCTATGTGTTGTCTCGCCTATATGTGACTTATACATTATAAAATTTTTTTTAGTTTAAACAATAATTTAAAATAAATCATTTTAAAATGTAATATTAGTATTAATTGAAATACAATTAAAATGTAGTATTTATTTAAATGAAATAACTATGAACATTGACACTTTTATTTATTTCTAAAATTTAAAAATGTGCAAACAAAAATAAATTTTAGTTTCATATATGTATGTATATATATATTTTTTCTCTCTCTATATATATATTTACAAAATGTCTATGTCATGCGGAAGCCTCTGTGTAGCTTAATTGCCATAAATATATTTTCATAACTTACTACCTAACTCTACTCACTATATTGAGCACTGCTGAAGTAAATACTGAAAATGGATACATAATATATATCTCTTTATAACATTTTATGTGGATACATGAAATAATATATATATATATATACATACCTATATATATATATATATATATATATATATATATATATATATATATATATATATATATATATATATGATAATATACAAATAATTATTTTCATGTAGTTCAGATCGATTTGTACGGGAATCAACTTCAAGAGTAAAGTAAAGCTCAATATTCAAAACTTCAAATAGTTATTTCCAAAATTTGTAATAAAGCTATAAAAAGTAATAAAATAGAATTTTCATTTCTTACATGAAGTTTTCAGTTGATCGTGTACGGTTTATATATGACAAACATATTTGAATTTGTTTAGGTCTGTTTTGAGTTATAAAAACACGTGTTTCCTTTTCTTTGCTTTGCAACTTATACAATTACAGATTTATACCACTTTGATAAGTCAATTAATTATATATATATATATTTATATATATATATATATATAGTGTGTCTGATCAACTCTGCCGGGAAGCGCTGAGATAAAAATACTGTTCTGTTTTTAAGTAAACGAAACAGTTTTTTTGATGATCCCTTAAATAATGTTTAAATTACCGTAAATTCTTAGAAGCAAACTTATATTGTGACTGTACAAAGTTAATTTACTTACAGGCAAAGTAATTTTTCAGCGAAGGACTTGGGATTAGTTTTAATGGTTCAGAAACTTCCAAGACTATATATATATATATATATATATATATATATATATGTATAAGTATGTGTGTGTATGTATAAATAGATATTACTACTTTCTTTTTTATCTGTTTTCTACCCTCCTTTTCTACAAAATGTCCATGCCACTTCATATATTTGAAATTCACCATTTATATCTACTCCCTTATTTTTTATGCCCCTTTTCTTTAGTTTCTATGTCAATTTCTTCGATTGTTTCTCATTGAATAAGTTAATACTTAAGACGAACTATTAAATATCCCAAGATATATACTTGCATTTTTGTGTTGTTAGGTCCATCAGCATTTTCTATTCACCTCTACATATTCTCTGATTTTATCCAGACTTTGTCTCATCACAACAGGAATATTGAATTGCGAATTTCTATTCATGTCATTGTTAAAGCTCTCAAGGAATTATTTTCTAAAAATGATTCGGAAAATATTTCATGAAAACTCGAAATTTCTCTTCTTTTTGGTAAAGCGTTTTAGCACTTGAAATATGCTAAGAAATATTTTTTATAATCGATTTATTTATTATTTCTATACGCAATTCAGCTGATCGTTTTTTCTTATTAATATTGGCTTCCGTATCAATAAATTTCGGAATAATTGGAAGTCTATTGAAAAAGCATATGCAGAAGACGGTTGTATAATAAACTGTGAAATATGCTAACTAATTAAGTAAAGAATGATTATTGATCAGTCGGCATATCTGTTTATATATATATATATATATATATATATATATATATATATATATATATATATATATATTCACAAGAAACTTAAAGAAGACGCCCGCTCGCTAATAATCGAGTGAAGATATTACGTGAGGACATTTAGAGGACATATGTACATTAGTATTGAAAAAGAAAATAGAAATTAACATGTTTTTAAATTCATTAAAATTACTAAATTGTAGCAACAAAAGAGCAACTAACTATAGACACAAGATAACCATTTACTTTAGGATAACTATATTAAAAAATAAAATAAAATAAATAAATAAATAAAATAAAATAAGTAAACTAAATAAATACAAACTAAAATAATAAACCTTAAATGGGTAACAAAATAAATTGAACGGATCAATTATTTCAGCTCCCACGTGTTAGAGTAATTTAACCCGTTAATTTGACCAATTAAAAAATGTGGAGTGCTGAGAGGTCAACCATAGCCCGAGAGAATGTAATAATATCAACGAATCCGATTTGTTAGCATAGATATAACAACAATTGCAACACATACATCTATGCATTTTTCTTGATGCTTGTCTCTGGAAATGAAACATGAACGTTTCTCTGTAGCTTGCTTGGCAGAGATATATTTTCAAACTTCCACACACACCCATATATATATATATATATATATATATATATATATATATATATATATATATATACATAATTATTAATGACAATATATGTATTAGCATATACTATCAGTGCCCTTTTACTTTGCAGTTTCCTTAAAGTATTCAGATCGATGATTGTCAGTTAGTGACCACAGAGCAAATATAAGTCAGGTTCATATTATATTCCAATAATCATGTTTTTATTTTATCATTTTTATTTTTATTTTTTACATTTCGAAAAAACATAACATTTGTGTGAGATATATATATTTCGGTCCGTTTCATTTGTCTTGTGCCAAACTACATTTTTATGTCAATATCGTCTCTGCAACATTACAAAATCATCAGAAAAATTCACAAAGAGTAAAAAGTTCTTGGATTAAAGTGTTTTGAAAAACCTACACTATACAGGTGTTCATTTTTGGGTGAAACCAAACGAAAAAAAAAAAAGAAAAGAGCAAACTCACACGTGGGGGAACCCACTAATACGCCATTTTGAATTTTTCCGTTCAAGGCTAGTACATCCTAAAAGACGATATTGACATACAAGCGTTGTTTGGGACAAGACAAATGAAACGGACCGTAAAAAATATATCTCACAGAAATATTATGTTTTTTTGGAAATGTGAAAAACTAAAAATAAAAACAATAAAATAAAAACATGGTTATTGGAATATAATATGAACCTTTACTATGATTCACCTCCAACAAGATACCTTGCCACTAAGACGCAGGTGACTACTGTACAATTAGGAGCCATAACTACAGAGACATCCCAAGTAGAGAGTTGTGCAGCGAGATGTTTGTTCACATTAATTAAAATTTATGTGTTGGTGCAATCTGGCAAACAGTGACCAGGGATGGAATTCGAAAGGCGAGTAGTACGAGGCAAATAGCTATTAGAGTAGAAACTATTCTATCATCTGGTGGCCGCTACAGTGAAGAGGTGCGATTTTGCTGATTGTCGGGTCGGTTCGGGTGATTTACGTCGAGAGGACACTAGTGCAGCTAACTCGTCAAAGCACATTCCATTAAAGTGCTTGTAAAACAGCCACAGAGGGGCAACAGTGCGGCGATGGGACAGGAGATGGAGCTTGGTATATAGTGTGGGACCTATTAGATTAGAGGCTCTTCTATGTAGTCTGCTTAAGAGGGAGAGGCTAGCGATTAGTGTTCCTGCACAGATGTGACTACAATACTCTATGCATCGACAGACGGTGTTTTTTTTAGAGATATAGCATACTGGCAGGTGTGAGAAGTTTACTAGCACGGTAGAGAAATCCCTTATTCTTTTGCAGCAGCCTTGGCGATGTCTTCTATGTATTTGTCCCAATTCATGTTACCTGTAAATTTTAAGCCGATGAGTTTAAATGATGGATTCTTAGGAAAGTTGTTATTAGCCATGACAATCGATTGTTGAGAAGGTTTCTTATAGTTGGCAAAGGAAAAGAACTATGATTTAGTAGCATGAAATGTTACCATTCATTTATGTCCCCATTCAACTACAAAGTGGAATTCCATATCTAAGAATTCGGCCATTGCCTTGGATATTTGTGTGTTCGTGTTGCCAGCATGTCGAGTTTAAATCCTGGTTTAAATCCATACTGTTGGCCAGAAAGAAGTATGGCAGTAACGAGGTGATGAACGATCGCTAGATTGATTAACAATTCAAAGCAGTTTGCGAAGAGAAGGAGGAGACTCATATGTCGAGAATTTAAATATTACATATTAAAATAGATTACGGAAATTAAAAGTGTTATAATAACATATCAATAACTTTCAGTGACAAATTTGTTTAAATTCATATACTTTATAACACATTTATCATGAAGGTCTGGCGATATTATGCTCAAAGTTATTGGTACATGGGGAATATAACAAGTGTAGCCGTGGTAGGGAGATAGGGGAAGAGGTGCATTTTGTCCCTAACGGAAAAACATAGCTCATGGATCAAATTTGACTCTTATCACTACCAATAATAATAAGCATATATACGACTCCAGATGTACGGCACCGGTGGCGAAGAGACATGTATCCACCCACAACAGGTTGACTTTGACATATGCACCTACCCACACATATATATATACACACACACACACACACACACACACATATATATATATATATATATATATATATATATATATATATATATATATATATATTCAAACTACCTTATTCACGTAACCGCGTGCTACACACAGCGGCACATCAACATTAAGACGAATTTCAACTTCACTGCGATAAATATGTCTCAATGAAGGAGAATTTAACGTAAAAAGAAGAGAGAAAAATATGCTTATACTTTTGACAAGGGTAAATATCACCGAAAGTACTCAGGTTTTTTGAATAAATAAATATTTATTTTAAAAAACATTAATAAATTGCGTTGTGCAGGATTTCAAATTTGTAAAAAAAATATTCTCCTTATTATTGCCATTTCACCAACGCTTCCATGTGTGACTTTTGAAACTAATATATATATATATATATATATATATATATATATATATATATATATGGATATTAGGAAGAAGTGGGGAGCAAGGGGCCTGTTGGTGTACATAGGGTGTTTAATGACTATGGTTGTGGGATTAATCGAAATCATTGAAGCTGTATCATAACGCATGTTCATCTATATTCTCATTTGTTAGTTCTAGATTTGTATATAATATATCTAATGTATATAAGCTAACGATATTTGAGGTCAAGGTGCTCTCAAAGGCTGGTAATCTTAAATGTAGGTCTGTGTCTACATATATCCATTTATTCTATTCTCTTATTCAATATATTATTATGTTCATATTTAAGTGTGTGTATGTATACATATATATCATATTAATTGTGGTTTTGTATAGGAGAAATGGCCAGACTGCTCAAATATAATGTGATCTTACAAATTACACTATATGTTAATTCGATCATTCATTGACACCTGCGGTTTCACTTGATTTATAGTGTTTCTGTTAAACCAGTAGTCGATTAGATTAATGTATATATATATATATATAATACTTTCAACGAAACCACCCGTTGCTCCACTTAATATAAATAGTTCGGCCTTTTCAAGGAATGATAACCACTCCGAATTTTCTCATAAACATGAAAGTCGTTCAATCGTGAGTTATTCTTTATGAACAAGATCTGCCGCTTGATGTAAATCAGATTACTTGTAATATAGTAAAAACATGCAATTTGTACTTAATCATTGATAGTTGGATTAGAACTAAATTTACATACATAAGCTTATTAGATGGTATTTAAATTATATTTATTAATAATGGAGTTGATGTATCTGTCTGTCTGAAGCCAAAACTATACTATTTAAGACTATTGTACTTATGAAATAGTATCATATATATTATTTCAGACTAATGTACTATCTTAAAATGCTCAAACTAAAACTATTTCTGTGAGTGGGGGAGAGTAAGAAAAAGTTTGGGTGAGGGGTGAATTGTTTTATTTTTTAACTAAAAAATGTCTTTGGTGGGGGGAGAGTAAAAAAATTGGGAGTGGTTTTATCTTTTTTTACAAAAAAATATTTCTATGGGTAAAAAAATATTGGGGGGGGGGGAGGGTGTTTGAATTAAAAAAAAAAAAATTAACTAAAAATATTTCTTTGGGTGGGGGTAAGTAAAAAAAATTGGGGGAGGGGGGCAGGAAATTAAAAAAAAATCTTTTAAGGGGGCAATTTTATTTTTTGAACTAAAAACATTTTTTTAGGGCTAGGGGAGGGTAGAAAAAATTAAGGGGTGGGTGAAAAATTTTTTTCTCTTACAAAAAATAAATATTTTTAGGAGGCTTGGCGTGAGTGAAACAATTTCAAAAGGAGATATTCAGAGGTGTCTCCAGCAGTCGATTGATCAGTGGGATACGTATATGCAAGCACAAAGGGCCTACTTTGAAGGAGATTAGGGCCCCAACCGCGTCACGTATTTGAAATATTTTTCTGGTCTAAGGTCGGATACGTTTTAGACAGGTCTCGTATGTATATATATATATATATATATATATATATATATATTAGTAGTAAGTTTTTGAAAGGCTGTGGGCAATGCAATTCCGGGTAAGATGCAAGTTGTAAGGAACAAAAACAATAACAATAAATCGAGTACGATATAAGACTTACTATTTATTTTTCCTTTTTTTCTTACATAACAGCAAGAGTGTTTTTAGCTGTTCGTGTAATGTCCGGGTGATTAAAAATCACTATTTGATATTTCGGGAAAATACATCCCTTTGTCAAAAATAATTAAACCAGAAGAAGAATATTTTTCTTCTCCGACTGTTGCTATTGTTTTTGTTTCTTACAACTTGCATCTTACCCGGAATTGCATTGCCCACAGCCTTTCAAAAACTTACTACTACTATACCCAGCAATGCTTCAAGCAAACTACCATTCTCTACTATATATATATATATATATATATATATAGAGAGAGAGAGAGAGAGAGAGAGATTGAGATTGAGATTGAGATTTAAACAAATAATTGGTTATTTTGTAAAGCATTAAATTCTGTCAATGTTATTTTGGTGTTCTTGTTCTAGTTGTACCTTTACCTCCCCCCCCCCTTTTCTTCTTTTGTGATTCTTTTTTTCTTAACCTCTTTTTCAACTCACTCTTCAGCATCAGCATCAGCATCAGCATCAGCATCAGCATCAGCATCAGTGTTGTACTTTTTCTTTTTCAGCTTTTACTATTTTTTCTTACAATCCTTCTGAACTTTTGGATCTAAGAGACTAAACGCTCACAGAAGATGTTTATCATAACAACCATAGCATGCCTACCATCCTTTTCATTAGTATAACCACAAAACGTATAAACTCAACACATGTCTAAATACCCTTTTGATGGTTGAATATTGATTAATTCCATGATAGTTCACTGGAATCAAATTATCTGAAAATAATTATTCGAGAAATTTCAACAAATCGGAAGCTTTTGAATCGACAGCGTCATTCTAATTTGACGCTTAACCAAGTAATCCGTGAAAGGAGTTTCTTCAAAAATATTCCGACATTGATGGATTGATATTGGTGAACATCCGCTTCGAGAGTCGGAATGAGCTTTAAACAATGGCCGCCGAGTAGGGGCACTTGTCTCTTTGTACATCCGACCACGCATTTCTAGTAGAGGTTTTGTCTGTCTGTTGGTCGCTCGTTCGGCTGATCTGTCACACTTCAAAGTAGTATTCTGAATATGCAGATAGAATGAAGACGTCTTATTTTTGACAAGCATGGCTACACGGCGTTGCTCATGTGGCATGAACAACGAAATAAAAGACTTAAAAAGTGTGTGCAACCTCTTTTTTTTTTTTAAACTTTCTCTCTTTCTATCTCTCTCTCTCGTTATCTTGTTCATTCCCCCCTCTTCCCTTCTCACCTTCTCTGCCCCCCCCCCTCTTTCACACATCTCTTCTCTTTTATACAATAGAAGATCGGCTCAAGCACAAATATATGCTGGTGATACCAGATCAGGCTGCCCTGTGGCTCCCTGAGAAGAAATTCACCTACATTGACGTTTTTTTTTTTTTTTTTTTTTTTTTTGTTTGTAAAACTTAATTATGTTCTACAAAACCAAAAACAAAAACAACAGCCCCTCTCCCTTTCTCCCTCCCCTTTTTTATTTTTATTTTTCCTACCCTACTCCCGGTCCTGGATATGACCTTAAACTACATCCGATGGTGAGATCCGGCTTACGGACTTTGGGGAATGTGGAGCCTCCTCTTAATTACCATTGCTCCCAGGTCCACCCTGACCCGGAGTGGTAGTACCTGTTAGGGTCCCAACTATGGGTTAAATAGAAACAGATATTAAAAGGGGAAAGAAACAAAAAAGAGAAGAAAACAAGACCAGATTCGGCATTAAATAACCCAAAAAGGGTTGATATGCCGTAAAACAAAACTACCAAACTACCAAACCAAATATATGTATATCGGTTATTCTGTCACGCTTAAATTTAAAATAAAATTTTCGTCGGTCTGTCAGGCTTATATTTGCGCATTTTATTGGTCCGTTACGTTTAATGAATATCATAATTTTTGGTTTATCACGCTTAAGTGTTAAATGTCATTTTCATTGGTTTGTTACACTTACATTTAAAATAGAATTTTTGCCGGTCTGTCAGGCTTAAGTTTGTACATTTTTCTTGGTCTGTCATGCTTATGTTTTGAATATTATCTTTTGTGTCTGTCCAATTCAAGTCTGAAATGGCATTTTCTTTGGTTTGTTACACTTTACTTTGAAATAGCATTCTCATCGAGGCTATGTCCGTCAGCGGTTCTATCACTCTTAAATGTAAAATAGATTCTTCGTTGGTTGGACAGAGTGAGGTTTGTACAATGGCTTTTCTCTGTCACTCTTAAAGTTGTAATATCGTTTTCATCAACCTGTCATACTTAATTTTGAAATGTTGTTATAGTTGGTGTGTAACGTTTAAGTTTGAAAGAAACTAGAAAAATTGTTATCCGTTTGGTCACCCATTGTGGTCAGGTTATATTGTTTTAATCAGGAAAAAGTGGGTTGGCAAAGCTAGTTAAATTTTTTAAAATTCCCAAATCCCAAATTAGTCTATTTATCTTTGTTCTCTCTCTCTCTCTCTCTCTCTCTCTCTCTCTCAGTCTTTTTTCTCTCTATTTCTCTCCAATTATGCGTTAAATACTATTAATTATAACGGTGTTTGTTTATAATGGACTATTCTAATTATAATGGACTATACTTGTGGTGATATTCCCTATTGTTTATAATCGACTATTTTAATATTCTGTCTTATAGTAAGTTTTATTACCCTTGACTGTTAATAAACACAGAGAACGAGAGCGAGAGAGAATAAAGAGAGAGAGAGAGAAAGAGAGAGAGAGAGAAGGAGCAATACAGAAAGACAGCCATACAGACGGGGGAGTGAGTGTGACTGCATAAAATAAGAGCGAGTATTCAATCACCATACATTTAAAGAGGATAAGAGTAATAGACAGCCAGTAAGAGATAAGTGACTTGGTGACTAAATTCTAAAATATGCTGTAAAAACAATTAAAATAATCGATTTTCAAACATAACTCAATCCCCAAACCAAGCAATGTTTAATCATGTATTTTGTGTGATTAAAATGTATACAAAAAAAGCCCTGTGAAAGCAACCTTTGATTAACTCAGTTTTAGTATAATAATAGATATATAGACATAGTTGTATAGAAATATACTTATGACAAGTGAGCTCCATAGATGATTGTGATAAATTTCAAACAACATTCCCATCCCTGAAAGCGTAGATTACATAGACGTATCATAAGAAATGACTGCGCTTGTTATTCAATCGGATATAATTCGACGTTTTATACATTTTACTACTTCGTTTTTATTCTTCCTCTTGATCAGTCGATCAATCATGGTGGCACGAGTCCATTTACTCTCTAATTGCTTTTTTTATTGAAGGCAAGGACAGGTAAAATGACGTGTAAAAAGAAAATAAGCCTCTTACATTGTTAGTATTTCTACCAAGAGTGTTCAATTAGCGCCTAGTTATAATTTTGCTGCTAGGCGTGAATGTGGGTAATGTAGGCTATATTTAATTTAATATAACTTTGATGCAAAGGATGTAAAAAGGAGGTTGAACCGTTTTTTTTAAATTCAGATACCTCCGATTAAAAAAATAATTGACAATAGGAATGAAATATCAATTAATAAATATTCTCCAAATTCAGTTTTTGTTTCTTTGGAATATCTAAAAGTGTCTTAGGAGTATAATCGTGGAACACAACCTTTCATTTGAAAATTAAGATATTTAAGATTTGCAGTGAATTTGATCTATAGTCATATAAGATAGATCCCCTGAATTTCCTTCTCTTCTTAAGATCCCTTAAGCCTGAGATTTTAGACATTGCCTAGAATCAAAATCATTTGATAAAAATTGGAGTAAGGATTCTAGACATAAGGTTTAGTAACATAATATTTTGATTTTAATATTTGTAAAGGGGATATAAAAGTGGTGCAAAACTGTCCTGTTCTGGGAATTGAACTTCCCGTCCTGGGACGTGTATTTTTCTAGTTAACCACAATACAACGCTGCCATCTTGAAAGTAGCCGCGATATTATTCCACTGAAAGAATGTAAGTAAAAATGAAGCAGTGGAAGTAGGTCTTTCGCCGTGTACTTGTTTGGGATTCTTTGCATACACATACGATGAGACACACAACAACAGAAAAGAGTTGGGTCGAAAAACAGCATAATTAGGAAGGGGCAATTTTCGAAACGATTTGTTGACGCACGTTTGTACCATAGACGTCCAACTCTATTGATTTCATCTACGCCTTCGCCTACAAGTGTAGTACCTGTTCTGATACTACAGTTCATGTTTCCTGTCCACGATTAGTGAATGAGAAATCCTTCTAAACTGAGGCACTTTATATATTTTTTTGTCCTAATCCAGAGTTCCTCCTTTTGGGGAGCTGGAAATTCCTCACATTAAAAACCGACCTTGTGTCTTACTCTGCTCTCGTGAGGCGGCAAGTAAATGGGAGCATCATGTAAGTAGATCATATTTTTCAGAAATTTAAATTCCGCATCTTTTCTAACGTGATTGCCAGCTTGTGTTAACTATTATGTACATGCCCTTCTTTAACTTAACTTTATTTCAATTTAAACTGATCGACTGAGCTCCAATTTATTGTTCCTCCTTGTAAGTCATTCACAGGAATAAGTTATTGTACTACCGCAACCATTGTAGGGAACTTTTCATTTCTTGCTCCGTGTGCCTTATATGAAACGGATTTTCATGTACAGAGTCTCTTTTCAAAGAACTTCCTATCTGTGTAACACATTACTACGGGGCCGCTTCCTTGTAGACTACAACACGGTCGTCTTCAAATCCAATGTAAACAAATACTTGTTATAAACCGTCCTCATGAGTAATCACATTGTGTTCATTATTTTCTTCATTCTCAATCCTCTCATAGTATTATTCATTATTCAACTAACAATCCATCTGTGTCATTGATCGTTATCATCGAGTGACTGTTGGCCTTGATAACTGGTGGCTTATTATTCAAAAAAGTGTGTCAATTTTTACATTTTTATTGAGACTTTGCATTACTGATTCTGTGTGTATTTAAGCAGCATGTGTTCATTAATACAAATGTGATTAAATAACAGATTGAATATGGAACAAGAAGATACGGAACTTTTATATACCAATTTCATCGAAATACCACATGAATTAATCGGATGTTAAAAAAAAAATGTTATTTAATAACATTTGCCTAAATTAAAGTATTTTGTATAGACAATTTTACCCCAATCTTTATACCCTGTCGACGGAGCCACGAATTCATCGAGTGCGACCCCATGCAGATGGGTACCCTTCCCCCTGAAAATGTGGCCACGGGTAGCGACCCGTGATGCCGTAGGACCGAACCTTGGTGGATAGGCATTCGTCCACTTCGGGTCATACTTTAACTTAACGGGAGGTCGGAGAGGTCCGATCAGATCAATCGGGTCGTAACGTCATGCCCTAGTATCTATAAGTTCAACCGTATTATTTAATCTGATTCTTCAAAAAATCAAAACCTTATTTCTCCTTATTATTTTCCTCTTCAAATAGATACTAGAATGCGGTGGCTGAGGGTCAATCACGTTGAGAACAAGGAAGATTACCAATGCCAAAATGTAATGTATTCTGAGAGCAGTGTATTCTGAAAAAAAAATGTATTATAGAAATATAAATGATTATCCTATTTGACAACTTTATTCGGCATTCAATAACACATAGATGGTTGATATGCTGTACCCCCCCCCAAAAAAAATCTTTCTTCTCAATAATACAGTAAAATCTTTGTTGAAACGTTTCACTTGTTCGTTCAATCATTTGTACAAGAGGCTACGCTGATTTGCCCGTCACGCTTAAGTTTGAAATAGCATGTTCATCACTAAACGCGTAAATTGAATGATATCAGGTAATCCTTAATCCGTAAACTATTCGATGGGACCACGAACGTCTATGCGAATCACTGCCAGTCAGCCTGTGGGTTTGAGCTAGCATTTTACTCGATGAACGCACAGATTGAATTAACGCATCTTAAGAATATTCGTCTTTTCAGGTTTCAGAATTTTTTAGATGAGGATTGATAACTTGTATCATTTGGATAATTCGGACTACTGTTCTCAAAAAATAATGGATTAGCACACTCTTATATATATATATATAGTCTCGGAAGTTTCTCAACCATTAAAACTATATTAAAAAACAAATAATAAAAAAACAAAAACATTTTAGTCCCAAGTCGTTCAGTAGAAAATCACTCATGTAAGTCAATTTATTTTTTGTAGTTACTATATTAGTTTGCTTCAAAGAATTTATACTAGTCTTAACATTATTTAAGGGATCATAGCAGTATTTTATTTCATGGCTTCCCAGCAGAGTTGATCAGACCCCACTTCTCTTAAAAGACAACAACATATATATATATATATATATATATAGTATAATTTATATACATATATTATAATTTAAAAATTAAATATTTTTATATCTACAGACAAGCGCTTGTTTCATCTTTTAAAAACTCATCAGAGTGCCTATACAACTGATCGATCGACTTCATGATTCGAACCTTAGACCCTAATGCGCCCAACCAACCAGCTGCGTCACTGAGAAGTGTAAAAACTGTATTTATCAGTACTATTAAATTATCTCTAAGAGGATACAGCCAAGGGAAGGAACCTTTGCATTACTTCTTCAAGCAAAAAAAACAAACAATTATTCCCAAACAGAGTGACCTCTCCTTTAAGGAGGCCGATAATTATAATTTAATAATTAAATAATTTTCTATATCCACAGACCAACGCTTATTTCGTCTTTTAAAGACTCATCAGTGTACCTATACAACTAAATCGCCGACCGGATTGTTCGAACCATAAGTAGTAAGACTTACATATCTAAAGAAAAACGGAAGACGTTTTAGGCACCTAACATTCGGACGAGAATTTTCCACATAGACTCGTGACGCACCCGTGGTTCAACGGATAAAAATGCAAAGTGATTACCAGTTCTAAATGACAGTAGAGTCTTCATGACGTTTAAGGTTCAATCCTCAATACGGGCGATACTAAGTATACATATTTTCTAATGTATTTTACGTACTATTTATACTATATTCTTCAGTCTTACATCGACATGTCTTGGTTTCGACCTTATAGGCGCAGCAGAGACAAAACGTTTTTCAAATCGATTCGATGATAAGATCGAAATCTTCACTTGTCGATGTAAGCTATTATTATATGACTATATTAGTATTACTATAACTTCCCTAGTCATTATAATATAGTGGACGTTTTAGATTAAATAAAATAATATTTACCAATTTAACAAACGCCTAAATTTGGTAACACCCAAGATATACACATATGCGTATGTACAGATACATGAAATTATATATTAATTCAGGATGTTACAGAGTTTAGATCGTCTCATGATACCATAGTTTAACGACCAAAGACGGGACGTCGCTAAAAAATTGCTGGGTGTTATCCGTCGTGTCGCACGTCAGACATGTTTGATCAGTTTTACATTTACAGAACTAACATGATCGACTAACGACACATGGGATAACACCCAGAAAATGTTTAGCCATGTTTACTCTTTTTCTCATGAAACCGTTGTATCATGATACGATTAAAACGTCTGTAAAATCCTTCATAAATAAATATTAGGCTCTTAAACAATAATCGAGCACTCTGTTGGCTGATTTGGTGTTAAATCTTTACAATGTATCCAAGTCAAAAAGTTTTAAAATATTTTTTTTGTTAAGTTTCTAAAGCAACATTTCAGATAATGAACATTAATTCAAAATAAAAAATTAAACAATTTGTGTGCTATGCATTCAATGGATGACAGTTAAGAAAAGTCCAGCGTGAAATCACTGTGTAAGTAAAATGAAAATGATCAAACAGTCAAATCATAGAAAATGTTTTTAAAAAAACTCACTCAATGTTTGATATTAGAAAGACAAATTAAGGGTTCCAAATAAGTGATAATTATATTATCGGAATATTGCAAGTAATATCTTCCTGGTCTGTTGTGTATCGGGAAAAAAGGTAAGCGGTCCTGTCTGATTAAAATCAGTTGTAAATCTTATTTGAAAATCCATGGATTAAGGACATTACAGTACTTTTTGCTTGAACTTTAATATGTAATAAAGTTTGATTAATTTTTAATTTTATTCTTTCATTCAATCCATTTTTATATAATATATATATATATATATATATATATATATATATATATATATAGTAATCCAGGTAGAGTAAAAATCCACAGGGTAGAAATCCAAAGGGAATCAAACCGGGCTTACAAAAGAGTGCTCAATAAAGATATAGAGCTGTATTGTGAATGTTTTTATTCGAACATGTACAAGGTTTGCTACACTGGCATGTCGATGTTATCGATCTACAGCTATCAAGGGCTGAGGTCTCATCAGGCAGAAAGTTTTTTTTTTTTTTTCTTGATCCGACCCGATTTTCTAACGGCATATATATATTTTTAAAAATTGGTCACTTGATTTTTATTTCTTCCTCTTTTTCTTCTTTGCTTGACTCCAGTCTTCCTGGACTTCACCGACCGGGTCGGATCAAGAAAAAAAAATTTCTGCCTGATGAGACCTCAGCTCTCGATAGCTCTAGATCGATAACATCGACATGCCAGTGTAGCAGACCTTGTACATGTTCGAATAAAAACATTCACCATATATATATATATATATATATATATATATATATTATTGCTAGAAGTAGGAATAATAGATGAAGTTTCAGATACTTATAAATTAAGTAATAATAAAAGCGATAACATTATTATAAACAATACTGTTATTTGTGAAAAATTAGGATTAAAATTAGAAGAAAAATAACAAAACTTCCATCTATGTATTGGATACCTAAAATGCATAAAACACCAGTTGGCGCCCGTTTCATTGTTGCCTCAAAAATGTGCATCACTAAACCTTTAAGTAAGGCTGTGTCTAAAATCTTTAAATTAATTATAAACCAAATAAATAATTTCCATAAAAAAAGTAAATTCTATAGTAATATAAACCTATTTTGGGTGGTAAATAATTCCGATCTAGTAAAAGAAAAATTAGATCGTATTAATTCTCGTAAACAGGCTAAATCAATCTCGACATACGATTTTAGTACATTATATACAAAAATACCCCATAAAGAACTTATTAAAGAATTAGGTAATACTGTAGATTTAGCTTTTGCAGGAGGAAAAGGTAAATACATAGACTTTGCAAAATCTAAAGCCTTTTGGTGTAAAAATAAAAATGGTAAGACGAGTGTATCCAAAACTGGTCTGATAATGCTTATAAGTCACCTTATAAAAGAGAGTTACTTTCAAATAGGGAATAAATTATTGCTCCAAACAATAGGTATTCCAATGGGTTTGGATCCGTCTCCATTTTGGGCAGATCTATATTTACATAGACTGGAATATATATATATATGTCATCATTAATAAAAAATGATATATCTAGAGCGTATAGTTATCATGGATGTAGGCGATATATTGACGACCTTGTTTGCATTAATGATAGCGAAGAGTTTGCAAATACTAAACATTTAATATATCCTAAAGAGTTAAAATTAAACTGTGAACATAATGGAACACAAGCTACTTTTCTTGATTTGGATATAAAAATTGAAGATAACATATTTATCTATAAACTGTTTGATAAAAGAAATCCATTCCCTTTTCGTATCGTGCGAATGCCATATAAAAATAGTACTAGCCCTGTGTATATATTTTACGGGAGTATTATGTCTGAATTTCTGAGAATTGCTCGTGTTACCTTAAAATTAGTAGATTTCATGCCCCCAATTTCTGATCTAATAATAAGAATGATTAACCAAGGTGGCGATCAAAATAAAATATTTGGACAATTAAATAAGGCAATTACTCGCCATCCTGATGCTTTTAAATCTTATCAAATTAATCAAAATAAACTGATAGAACAAATCATAGTATATATAAATAGAAATAATATAATATGAATAAACGTATATATAACACATCTGCTAATTATAATAAGAAAAACAATAAAAATACAGTAGAAAGAAAGAAAGAAATGTTAAAAAAGAAGAAGAAGAAAACCGACAGTTATGAACGCCGAGTTTAAACACCGGGAGTTGGCAAAGAAGAAGAGGAAAAAGAGAGCAAATTAACGGTTAACTTATAGACGCAGATTTGAAACAATGAAAAAAGAAAAAAGTCGACAGTTGGGAACGCAGATTAGAAAAACTATAGTGAACAAGGAAGATTAATATTTATTTGAGGTTGAGAACAACGGGGAGATGGACAACAAAGTAGGACGAGGGAGAAAAGGAGGAACTAAAGGTATATATGTATATGTATGTGTGTATGTATATATATATATATATATATATATATATATATATATATATATATATATATATATATATATATATGTATATGCATGTTTATTTATTTATCTTTTATTTTTTGATGTGTTGATGTTTTTTATATTTATAATATAAAACTAAAAATAATACATTAATCACTTAAATAATAGTGTCATGGATTCGTCCAAACACTTTAAAATGCAGCAACATTTTTGTGAGTAACGGATAAATTTTATTAGACAGACGAACAGCGCAGGTAAAGAATTTTTTCTTTTTTTTTTTTGTGTCTTAAATAACTAATATAAGTTAGCAAAACATTTATATGGAACAAAACGTAAATTTAGTATAAGGAACGTTTATGTTTTTGTCTTTTAAGGGAAGTGGGGTCTGATCAACTCTGTTGAGAAGCCATGAAATTAAATACTGTCTTGTTTTTAAATTCCCGAAACAGTTTTTCATGGTAAACAACTGATGATGTCTTAAAATAGTGTTAGAAACTAACTAATATAATAACTGTAAAAAATAAATTGACTTACATGAGTGATTTTCCACTGGAAGACTTGAGACTATAAGTTTTTATTTATTTATTTATTTTTTAATTTTTTTTTTATTTTTTTTTATTTTTATATATAGTTTTAATGGTTGAGAAACTTCCGAGACTATATATATATATATATATATATATATATATATATATATATATATATATATATATATATAATTCCCGCCCAAACCATCTATAATACGAACACATGGTCTTTACCTGATTCACCTCATTCCCCTGAAGATGAACCCAGATGGGTCTGAAACCGCTTGGGACACAAATGAAAACTATGGCAGATTCATCGGCCAATTCCCCCTCGAAACTAATATTCTGATTCGGACAATGGAAAGGATGTACGAAAGGATATCCAGACATGGTGACTGTTATATTTAACAATACTTGCCTTCAAGAAAAAATGCTGACTATATATATATAAATAGTAAATAAAATTTACCTACATATTTCTACTTATATATATATATATATATATATATATCTTCTATATAAAACTGAATGTATGTATGCTTGTGTGTCTGTGTGTCTGTGTGTGTTACTTATAGAAAAAAGTTAGAAAATATAGATACCATCTAAAAGTATTCTGATGTAAAATTCACAGAGTAAGTTGATGGGCGTATTGCCGAATCTCTATACCCACCCCTTAGGGGTCTAGGGCAGATTTCATCGGGGGGGGGGGGCTTTTTCAGTTATTTTTCATTCTATTTTATAGTAATTAGAAAATGTTGAGTCATATTTTGCTTTAATTACGTAATACTTTGAGATAACTTTTAATTTTATTTAACGTTTCTTAGCGTCAATTCTATTTACATGGAGGGGGGTAAGAAACCATGCGAAGGTCCGCCACTAGCTGCCAATGCCCGCCACTCTGTACGTACACAAATACATGTGCATGTACATTATATAATATCTTATATAAGAAAAGTATTCGGCGTTGTCCGGCAAATTATACCTCAAGTATATAAAACAATTTATGGTTTTTAATGACATTTATTTGTTAGAGGATAGCTAAGGAAGAATGATAACTCACGTTTAAAAACACAATTTAGGTTTGTTTAAAAAGGTTAGAGAATATAGATAACCTATAAAAGGGTATTCTTATGTAACATTCACAGAGTAAGATAATGGGAGTATCATTAGTTTTTAACATATTTAAACAAGAGAAGAATCATATAGAACAAAGGGAAATAGAGGGTTGAAGGAAAGATGGAAATAATGGGGGTCAGGGAAAGAGAGACGGCTAGAGAAAGAAGAGAGATTGAAGTGTTTATATAATGATGTTACACACACTCTTTAATTTCTACTACTTTGTTTTTTATTGCCCTGGGCAATGCTGGGTAGCCCTGCTAGTATATATATATATATATATATATATATATATATATATATATATATATATATATAAACTAGAAAACATCTGTTCGCTATATCTCCTACGCTCTATTTTTATGTCTCTTTCTTTTACTTTTTTTCTCCAGATTAAGGTATTATACTATTAATACTCTGGTGGTATTGCCTCTTTTTTAAATGGAATATTCCAATATTCTGTTATATAATTAGTTTTATTACGTTTGACTGTTAATACACGAAGAGACAGAGAGAGAGAGAGAGAGAGAGAGAGAGAGGAGAGAGAGAGAGATGGAAAGGAGTGTGATAGAAACTAATGTTGGGACGATTAATCGGAATCAGAAAAATCAGAACCTTTTGAGGCATTGGAATTGGTATCAAAATCGGAAACATTAGAAGCATCGAATTATTATCAAAATCGGAAACATTAGAAGCATCGGAATTGGTATCAAAATCGGAAACATTAGAAGCATCGGAATTGGTATCAAAATCGGAAACATTAGAAGCATCGGAATTGGTATCAAAATCGGAAACATTAGAAGCATCGGAATTGGTATCAAAATCGTAAACATTAGAAGCATCGGAATTGGTATCAAAATCGGAAACATTAGAAGTATCGGAATTGGTATCAAAATCGGAAACATTAGAAGCATCGGAATTGGTATCAAAATCGGAAACATTAGAAGCATCGGAATTGGTATCAAAATCGGAAACATTAGAAGCATCGGAATTGGTATCAAAATCGGAAACATTAGAAGCATCGGAATTGGTATCAAAATCGGAAGCATTAGAAGCATCGTAATGGGTATGAAAATCGGAAACATTAGAAGCATCGGAATTGGTATCAAAATCGGAAATATTAGAAGCATCGGAATTGGTATTAAAATCGGAAACATTAGAAGCATCGGAATTGGTATCAAAATCGGAAACATTAGAAGCATCGGAATTGGTATCAAAATCTGAAACATTAGAAGTATCGGAATTGGTATCAAAATCGGAAACATTAGAAGCATCGGAATTGGTATCAAAATCACAAACATTAGAAGCATCGGAATTGGTATCAAAATCGGAAACATTAGAAGCATCGGAATTGGTATCAACATCGGAAACATTAGAAGCATCGGAATTGGTATCAAAATCGGAAACATTAGAAGCATCGGAATTGGTATCAAAATCGGAAACATTAGAAGCATCGGAATTGGTATCAAAATCGGAAACATTAGAAGCATCGGAATTGGTATCAAAATCGGAAACTTTAGAAGCATCGGAATTGGTATCAAAATCCGAAACATTAGAAGCATCGGAATTGGTATCAAAATCGGAAACATTAGAAGCATCGGAATTGGTATCAAAATCGGAAACATTAGAAGCATCGGAATTGGTATCAAAATCGGAAACATTAGAAGCATCGGAATTGGTATCAAAATCGGAAACATTAGAAGCATCGGAATTGGTATCAAAATCGGAAACATTAGAAGCATCGGAATTGGTATCAAAATCGGAAACATTAGAAGCATCAGAATTGGTATCAAAATCTGAAACATTAGAAGTATCGGAATTGGTATCAAAATCGGAAACATTAGAAGCATCGGAATTGGTATCAAAATCACAAACATTAGAAGCATCGGAATTGGTATCAAAATCGGAAACATTAGAAGCATCGGAATTGGTATCAAAATCGGAAACATTAGAAGTATCGGAATTGGTATCAAAATCGGAAACATTAGAAGCATCGGAATTGGTATCAAAATCACAAACATTAGAAGCATCGGAATTGGTATCAAAATCGGAAACATTAGAAGCATCGGAATTGGTATCAACATCGGAAACATTAGAAGCATCGGAATTGCTATCAAAATCGGAAACATTAGAAGCATCGGAATTGGTATCAAAATCTGAAACATTAGAAGTATCGGAATTGGTATCAAAATCGGAAACATTAGAAGCATCGGAATTGGTATCAAAATCACAAACATTAGAAGCATCGGAATTGGTATCAAAATCGGAAACATTAGAAGCATCGGAATTGGTATCAAAATCGGAAACATTAGAAGCATCGGAATTGGTATCAAAATCGGAAACATTAGAAGCATCGGAATTGGTATCAAAATCACAAACATTAGAAGCATCGGAATTGGTATCAAAATCGGAAACATTAGAAGCATCGGAATTGGTATCAACATCGGAAACATTAGAAGCATCGGAATGTGTATCTAAATCGGAAACATTAGAAGCATCGAATTATTATCAAAATCGGAAACATTAGAAGCATCGGTATTGGTATCAACATCGGAAACATTAGAAGCATCGAAATTGGTATCAAAATCGGAAACATTAGAAGCATCGGAATTGGTATCAAAATCGGAAACATTAGAAGCATCGGAATTGGTATCAAAATCGGAAATATTAGAAGCATCGGAATTGGTATCAAAATCGGAAACATTAGAAGCATCGGAATTGGTATCAAAATCACAAACATTAGAAGCATCGGAATTGGTATCAAAATCGGAAACATTAGAAGCATCGGAATTGGTATCAACATCGGAAACATTAGAAGCATCGGAATTGGTATCAAAATCAGAAACATTAGAAGCATCGAATTATTATCCAAAACCGGAAACATTAGAAGCATCGGAATTGGTATCAAAATCGGAAACATTAGAAGCATCGGAATTGGTATCAAAATCGGAAACATTAGAAGCATCGGAATTGGTATCAAAATCGGAAACATTAGAAGCATCGGAATTGGTATCAAAATCGGAAACATTAGAAGCTTCGGAATTGGTATCAAAATCAGAAACATTAGAAGCATCGGAATTGGTATCAAAATCGGAAACATTAGAAGCATCGGAATTGGTATCAAAATCGGAAACATTAGAAGCATCGGAATTGGTATCAAAATCGGAAATATTAGAAGCATCGGAATTGGTATTAAAATCGAAAACATTAGAAGCATCGGAATTGGTATCAAAATCGGAAACATTAGAAGTATCGGAATTGGTATCAAAATCGGAAACATTAGAATCATCGGAATTGGTATCAAAATCGGAAACATTAGAAGCATCGGAATTGGTATCAACATCCGAAACATTAGAAGCATCGGAATTGGTATCAAAATCGGAAACATTAGAAGCATCGGAATTGGTATCAAAATCGGAAACATTAGAAGCATCGAATTATTATCAAAATCGGAAACATTAGAAGCATCGGAATTGGTATCAAAATCGGAAACATTTGAAGCATCGGAATTGGTATCAAAATCGGAAACATTAGAAGTATCGGAATTGGTATCAAAATCGGAAACATTAGAAGCATCGGAATTGGTATCAAAATCGGAAACATTAGAAGCATCGGAATTGGTATACAAAATCGGAAACATTAGAAGCATCGGAATTGGTATCAAAATCGGAAACATTAGAAGCATCGGAATTGGTATCAAAATCGGAAACATTAGAAGCATCGGAATTGGTATCAAAATCGGAAACATTAGAAGCATCGGAATTGGTATCAAAATCGGAAACATTAGAAGCATCGGAATTGGTATCAAAATCGGAAACATTAGAAGCATCGGAATTGGTATCAAAATCGGAAACATTAGAAGCATCGGAATTGGTATCAAAATCGGAAACATTAGAAGCATCGGAATTGGTATCAAAATCGGAAACATTAGAAGCATCGGAATTGGTATCAAAATCGGAAACATTAGAAGCATCGGAATTGGTATCAAAATCACAAACATTAGAAGCATCGGAATTGGTATCAAAATCGGAAACATTAGAAGCATCGGAATTGGTATCAACATCGGAAACATTAGAAGCATCGGAATTGGTATCAAAATCGGAAACATTAGAAGCATCGGAATTGGTATCAAAATCGGAAACATTAGAAGCATCGGAATTGGTATCAAAATCGGAAACATTAGAAGCATCGGAATTGGTATCAAAATCGGAAACTTTAGAAGCATCGGAATTGGTATCAAAATCCGAAACATTAGAAGCATCGGAATTGGTATCAAAATCGGAAACATTAGAAGCATCGGAATTGGTATCAAAATCGGAAACATTAGAAGCATCGGAATTGGTATCAAAATCGGAAACATTAGAAGCATCGGAATTGGTATCAAAATCGGAAACATTAGAAGCATCGGAATTGGTATCAAAATCGGAAACATTAGAAGCATCGGAATTGGTATCAAAATCGGAAACATTAGAAGCATCAGAATTGGTATCAAAATCTGAAACATTAGAAGTATCGGAATTGGTATCAAAATCGGAAACATTAGAAGCATCGGAATTGGTATCAAAATCACAAACATTAGAAGCATCGGAATTGGTATCAAAATCGGAAACATTAGAAGCATCGGAATTGGTATCAAAATCGGAAACATTAGAAGTATCGGAATTGGTATCAAAATCGGAAACATTAGAAGCATCGGAATTGGTATCAAAATCACAAACATTAGAAGCATCGGAATTGGTATCAAAATCGGAAACATTAGAAGCATCGGAATTGGTATCAATATCGGAAACATTAGAAGCATCGGAATTGCTATCAAAATCGGAAACATTAGAAGCATCGGAATTGGTATCAAAATCTGAAACATTAGAAGTATCGGAATTGGTATCAAAATCGGAAACATTAGAAGCATCGGAATTGGTATCAAAATCACAAACATTAGAAGCATCGGAATTGGTATCAAAATCGGAAACATTAGAAGCATCGGAATTGGTATCAAAATCGGAAACATTAGAAGCATCGGAATTGGTATCAAAATCGGAAACATTAGAAGCATCGGAATTGGTATCAAAATCACAAACATTAGAAGCATCGGAATTGGTATCAAAATCGGAAACATTAGAAGCATCGGAATTGGTATCAACATCGGAAACATTAGAAGCATCGGAATGTGTATCTAAATCGGAAACATTAGAAGCATCGAATTATTATCAAAATCGGAAACATTAGAAGCATCGGAATTGGTATCAACATCGGAAACATTAGAAGCATCGGAATTGGTATCAAAATCGGAAACATTAGAAGCATCGGAATTGGTATCAAAATCGGAAACATTAGAAGCATCGGAATTGGTATCAAAATCGGAAATATTAGAAGCATCGGAATTGGTATCAAAATCGGAAACATTAGAAGCATCGGAATTGGTATCAAAATCACAAACATTAGAAGCATCGGAATTGGTATCAAAATCGGAAACATTAGAAGCATCGGAATTGGTATCAACATCGGAAACATTAGAAGCATCGGAATTGGTATCAAAATCAGAAACATTAGAAGCATCGAATTATTATCCAAAACCGGAAACATTAGAAGCATCGGAATTGGTATCAAAATCGGAAACATTAGAAGCATCGGAATTGGTATCAAAATCGGAAACATTAGAAGCATCGGAATTGGTATCAAAATCGGAAACATTAGAAGCATCGGAATTGGTATCAAAATCGGAAACATTAGAAGCATCGGAATTGGTATCAAAATCAGAAACATTAGAAGCATCGGAATTGGTATCAAAATCGGAAACATTAGAAGCATCGGAATTGGTATCAAAATCGGAAACATTAGAAGCATCGGAATTGGTATCAAAATCGGAAATATTAGAAGCATCGGAATTGGTATTAAAATCGAAAACATTAGAAGCATCGGAATTGGTATCAAAATCGGAAACATTAGAAGTATCGGAATTGGTATCAAAATCGGAAACATTAGAATCATCGGAATTGGTATCAAAATCGGAAACATTAGAAGCATCGGAATTGGTATCAACATCCGAAACATTAGAAGCATCGGAATTGGTATCAAAATCGGAAACATTAGAAGCATCGGAATTGGTATCAAAATCGGAAACATTAGAAGCATCGAATTATTATCAAAATCGGAAACATTAGAAGCATCGGAATTGGTATCAAAATCGGAAACATTTGAAGCATCGGAATTGGTATCAAAATCGGAAACATTAGAAGTATCGGAATTGGTATCAAAATCGGAAACATTAGAAGCATCGGAATTGGTATCAAAATCGGAAACATTAGAAGCATCGGAATTGGTATACAAAATCGGAAACATTAGAAGCATCGGAATTGGTATCAAAATCGGAAACATTAGAAGCATCGGAATTGGTATCAAAATCGGAAACATTAGAAGCATCGGAATTGGTATCAAAATCGGAAACATTAGAAGCATCGGAATTGGTATCAAAATCGGAAACATTAGAAGCATCGGAATTGGTATCAAAATCGGAAACATTAGAAGCATCGGAATTGGTATCAAAATCGGAAACATTAGAAGCATCGGAATTGGTATCAAAATCGGAAACATTAGAAGCATCCGAATTGTTTTCAAAATCGGAAACATTAGAAGCATCGGAATTGGTATCAAAATCGGAAACATTAGAAGCATCGGAATTGGTATCAAAATCGGAAACATTAGAAGCACAGGAATTGGTATCAAAATCGGAAACATTTGAAGCATCGGAATTGGTATCAAAATCGGAAACATTAGAAGCATCGGAATTGGTATCAAAATCGGAAACATTAGAAGCATCGGAATTGGTATCAAAATCGGAAACATTTGAAGCATCGGAATTGGTATCAAAATCGGAAACATTAGAAGCATCGAATTGGTATCAAAATCGGAAACATTAGAAGCATCGGAATTGGTATCAAAATCGGAAACATTAGAAGCATCGGAATTGGTATCAAAATCGGAAACATTAGAAGCATCGGAATTGGTATCAAAATCGGAAACATTAGAAGCATCGGAATTGGTATCAAAATCACAAACATTAGAAGCATCGGAATTGGTATCAAAATCGGAAACATTAGAAGCATCAGAATTGGTATCAAAATCGGAAACATTAGAAGCATCGGAATTGGTATCAAAATCTGAAACATTAGAAGCATCGGAATTGGTATCAAAATCGGAAACATTAGAAGCATCGGAATTGGTATCAAAATCGGAAACATTAGAAGCATCGGAATTGGTATCAAAATCGGAAACTTTAGAAGCATCGGAATTGGTATTAAAATCGAAAACATTAGAAGCATCGGAATTGGTATCAAAATCGGAAACATCAGAAGTATCGGAATTGGTATCAAAATCGGAAACATTAGAAGCATCGGAATTGGTATCAAAATCGGAAACATTAGAAGCATCGGAATTGGTATCAACATCGGAAACATTAGAAGCATCGGAATTGGTATCAAAATCTGAAACATGAGAAGCATCGGAATTGGTATCAAAATCGGAAACATTAGAAGCATCGAATTGGTATCAAAATCGGAAACATTAGAAGCATCGGAATTGGTATCAAAATCGGAAACATTAGAAGCATCGGAATTTGTATTAAAATCGGAAACATTAGAAGCATCGGAATTGGTATCAAAATCGGAAACATTAGAAGCATCGGAATTAGTATCAAAATCGGAAACATTAGAAGCATCGGAATTGGTATCAAAATCGGAAACATTAGAAGCATCGGAATTGGTATACAAAATCGGAAACATTAGAAGCATCGGAATTGGTATCAAAATCGGAAACATTAGAAGCATCGGAATTGGTATCAAAATCGGAAACATTAGAAGCATCGGAATTGGTATCAAAATCGGAAACATTAGAAGCATCGGAATTGGTATCAAAATCACAAACATTAGAAGCATCGGAATTGGTATCAAAATCGGAAACATTAGAAGCATCAGAATTGGTATCAAAATCGGAAACATTAGAAGCATCGGAATTGGTATCAAAATCTGAAACATTAGAAGCATCGGAATTGGTATCAAAATCGGAAACATTAGAAGCATCGGAATTGGTATCAAAATCGGAAACATTAGAAGCATCGGAATTGGTATCAAAATCGGAAACTTTAGAAGCATCGGAATTGGTATTAAAATCGAAAACATTAGAAGCATCGGAATTGGTATCAAAATCGGAAACATCAGAAGTATCGGAATTGGTATCAAAATCGGAAACATTAGAAGCATCGGAATTGGTATCAAAATCGGAAACATTAGAAGCATCGGAATTGGTATCAACATCGGAAACATTAGAAGCATCGGAATTGGTATCAAAATCTGAAACATGAGAAGCATCGGAATTGGTATCAAAATCGGAAACATTAGAAGCATCGAATTATTATCAAAATCGGAAACATTAGAAGCATCGGAATTGGTATCAAAATCGGAAACATTAGAAGCATCGGAATTTGTATTAAAATCGGAAACATTAGAAGCATCGGAATTGGTATCAAAATCGGACACATTAGAAGCATCGGAATTGGTATCAAAATCGGAAACATTAGAAGCATCGGAATTGGTATCAAAATCGGAAACATTAGAAGCATCGGAATTGGTATACAAAATCGGAAACATTAGAAGCATCGGAATTGGTATCAAAATCGGAAACATTTGAAGCATCGGAATTGGTATCAAAATCTGAAACATTAGAAGCATCGGAATTTGTATCAAAATCGGAAACATTAGAAGCATCGGAATTGGTATCAAAATCGGAAACATTTGAAGCATCGGAATTGGTATCAAAATCTGAAACATTAGAAGCATCGGAATTTGTATCAAAATCGGAAACATTAGAAGCATCGGAATTGGTATCAAAATCGGAAACATTAGAAGCATCGGAATTGTTTTCAAAATCGGAAACATTAGAAGCATCGGAATTAGTATCAAAATCGGAAACATTAGAAGCATCGGAATTGGTATCAAAATCGGAAACATTAGAAGCACAGGAATTGGTATCAAAATCGGAATCTTTGAAGCATCGGAATTGGTATCAAAATCGGAAACATTAGAAGCATCGGAAATGGTATCAAAATCGGAAACATTAGAAGCATCGGAATTGGTATCAAAATCGGAAACATTTGAAGCATCGGAATTGGTATCAAAATCGGAAAAATTAGAAGCATCGAATTGGTATCCAAATCGGAAACATTAGAAGCATCGGAATTGGTATCAAAATCGGAAACATTAGAAGCATCGGAATTGGTATCAAAATCGGAAACATTAGAAGCATCGGAATTGGTATCAAAATCGGAAACATTAGAAGCATCGGAATTGGTATTAAAATCGGAAACATTAGCAGCATCGGAATTGGTATCAAAATCGGAAACATTAGAAGCATCGGAATTGGTATAAAATCTGAACCATTAGAAGTATCGGAATTGGTATCAAAATCGGAAACATTAGAAGCATCGGAATTGGTATCAAAATCACAAACATTAGAAGCATCGGAATTGGTATCAAAATCGGAAACATTAGAAGCATCGGAATTGGTATCAAAATCGGAAACATTAGAAGCATCGGAATTGGTATCAAAATCTGAAACATTAGAAGTATCGGAATTGGTATAAAAATCGGAAACATTAGAAGCATCGGAATTGGTATCAAAATCACAAACATTAGAAGCATCGGAATTGGTATATAAATCGGAAACATTAGAAGCATCGGAATTGGTATCAAAATCGGAAACATTAGAAGCATCGGAATTGGTATCAAAATCACAAACATTAGAAGCATCGGAATTGGTATCAAAATCGGAAACATTAGAAGCATCGGAATTGGTATCAACATCGGAAACATTAGAAGCATCGGAATTGGTATCTAAATCGGAAACATTAGAAGCATCGAATTATTATCAAAATCGGAAACATTAGAAGCATCGGAATTGGTATCAAAATCGGAAACATTAGAAGCATCGGAATTGGTATCAAAATCGGAAACATTAGAAGCATCGGAATTGGTATCAAAATCGGAAACATTAGAAGCATCGGAATTGGTATCAAAATCGGAAACATTAGAAGCATCGGAATTGGTATCAAAATCGGAAACATTAGAAGCATCGGAATTGGTATCAAAATCGGAAACATTAGAAGCATCGGAATTGGTATCAAAATCGGAAACATTAGAAGCATCGGAATTGGTATCAAAATCGGAAACATTAGAAGCATCGGAATTGGTATCAACATCGGAAACATTAGAAGCATCGGAATTGGTATCAAAATCGGAAACATTAGAAGCATCGGAATTGGTATCAAAATCGGAAACATTAGAAGCATCGAATTATTATCAAAATCGGAAACATTAGAAGCATCGGAATTGGTATCAAAATCGGAAACATTAGAAGCATCGGAATTGGTATCAAAATCGGAAACATTAGAAGCATCGGAATTGGTATCAAAATCGGAAACATTAGAAGCATCGGAATTGGTATCAAAATCGGAAACATTAGAAGCATCGGAATTGGTATACAAAATCGGAAACATTAGAAGCATCGGAATTGGTATCAAAATCGGAAACATTAGAAGCATCGGAATTGGTATCAAAATCGGAAACATTAGAAGCATCGGAATTGGTATCAAAATCGGAAACATTAGAAGCATCGGAATTGGTATCAAAATCGGAAACATTAGAAGCATCGGAATTGGTATCAAAATCGGAAACATTAGAAGCATCGGAATTGGTATCAAAATCGGAAACATTAGAAGCATCGGAATTGGTATCAAAATCGGAAACATTAGAAGCATCCGAATTGTTTTCAAAATCGGAAACATTAGAAGCATCGGAATTGGTATCAAAATCGGAAACATTAGAAGCATCGGAATTGGTATCAAAATCGGAAACATTAGAAGCACAGGAATTGGTATCAAAATCGGAATCTTTGAAGCATCGGAATTGGTATCAAAATCGGAAACATTAGAAGCATCGGAAATGGTATCAAAATCGGAAACATTAGAAGCATCGGAATTGGTATCAAAATCGGAAACATTTGAAGCATCGGAATTGGTATCAAAATCGGAAACATTAGAAGCATCGGAATTGGTATCAAAATCGGAAACATTAGAAGCATCGGAATTGGTATCAAAATCGGAAACATTAGAAGCATCGGAATTGGTATCAAAATCGGAAACATTAGAAGCATCGGAATTGGTATCAAAATCGGAAACATTAGAAGCATCGGAATTGGTATCAAAATCGGAAACATTAGAAGCATCGGAATTGGTATCAAAATCGGAAACATTAGAAGCATCGGAATTGGTATCAAAATCGGAAACATTTGAAGGATCGGAATTGGTATCAAAATCGGAAACATTAGAAGCATCGGAATTGGTATCAAAATCGGTAACATTAGAAGCATCGGAATTGGTATCAAAATCGGAAACATTAGAAGCATCGGAATTGGTATCAAAATCGGAAACATTAGAAGCATCGGAATTGGTATCAAAATCGGAAACATTAGAAGCATCGGAATTGGTATAAAATCGGAAACATTAGAAGCATCGGAATTGGTATCAAAATCGGAAACATTAGAAGCATCGGAATTGGTATCAAAATCGGTAACATTAGAAGCATCGGAATTGGTATTAAAATCGGAAACATTAGCAGCATCGGAATTGGTATCAAAATCGGAAACATTAGAAGCATCGGAATTGGTATCAAAATCGGAAACATTAGAAGCATCGGAATTTGTATTAAAATCGGAAACATTAGAAGCATCGGAATTGGTATCAAAATCGGAAACATTAGAAGCATCGGAATTGGTATCAAAATCGGAAACATTAGAAGCATCGGAATTGGTATCAAAATCGGAAACATTAGAAGCATCGGAATTGGTATACAAAATCGGAAACATTAGAAGCATCGGAATTGGTATCAAAATCGGAAACATTTGAAGCATCGGAATTGGTATCAAAATCTGAAACATTAGAAGCATCGGAATTTGTATCAAAATCGGAAACATTAGAAGCATCGGAATTGGTATCAAAATCGGAAACATTTGAAGCATCGGAATTGGTATCAAAATCGGAAACATTAGAAGCATCGGAATTTGTATCAAAATCGGAAACATTAGAAGCATCGGAATTGGTATCAAAATCGGAAACATTAGAAGCATCGGAATTGTTTTCAAAATCGGAAACATTAGAAGCATCGGAATTGGTATCAAAATCGGAAACATTAGAAGCACAGGAATTGGTATCAAAATCGGAATCTTTGAAGCATCGGAATTGGTATCAAAATCGGAAACATTAGAAGCATCGGAAATGGTATCAAAATCGGAAACATTAGAAGCATCGGAATTGGTATCAAAATCGGAAACATTTGAAGCATCGGAATTGGTATCAAAATCGGAAACATTAGAAGCATCGAATTGGTATCAAAATCGGAAACATTAGAAGCATCGGAATTGGTATCAAAATCGGAAACATTAGAAGCATCGGAATTGGTATCAAAATCGGAAACATTAGAAGCATCGGAATTGGTATCAAAATCGGAAACATTAGAAGCATCGGAATTGGTATCAAAATCAGAAACATTAGAAGCATCGGAATTGGTATACAAATCGGAAACATTAGAAGCATCGGAATTGGTATCAAAATCGGAAACATTTGAAGGATCGGAATTGGTATCAAAATCGGAAACATTAGAAGCATCGGAATTGGTATCAAAATCGGTAACATTAGAAGCATCGGAATTGGTATCAAAATCGGAAACATTAGAAGCATCGGAATTGGTATCAAAATCGGAAACATTAGAAGCATCGGAATTGGTATCAAAATCGGAAACATTAGAAGCATCGGAATTGGTATCAAAATCGGAAACATTAGAAGCATCGGAATTGGTATCAAAATCGGAAACATTAGAAGCATCGGAATTGGTATCAAAATCGGAAACATTAGAAGCATCGGAATTGGTATTAAAATCGGAAACATTAGCAGCATCGGAATTGGTATCAAAATCGGAAACATTAGAAGCATCGGAATTGGTATAAAATCTGAACCATTAGAAGTATCGGAATTGGTATCAAAAGCGGAAACATTAGAAGCATCGGAATTGGTATCAAAATCACAAACATTAGAAGCATCGGAATTGGTATCAAAATCGGAAACATTAGAAGCATCGGAATTGGTATCAAAATCGGAAACATTAGAAGCATCGGAATTGGTCTCAAAATCTGAAACATTAGAAGTATCGGAATTGGTATCAAAATCGGAAACATTAGAAGCATCGGAATTGGTATCAAAATCACAAACATTAGAAGCATCGGAATTGGTATCAAAATCGGAAACATTAGAAGCATCGGAATTGGTATCAAAATCGGAAACATTAGAAGCATCGGAATTGGTATCAAAATCACAAACATTAGAAGCATCGGAATTGGTATCAAAATCGGAAACATTAGAAGCATCGGAATTGGTATCAACATCGGAAACATTAGAAGCATCGGAATTGGTATCTAAATCGGAAACATTAGAAGCATCGAATTATTATCAAAATCGGAAACATTAGAAGCATCGGAATTGGTATCAAAATCGGAAACATTAGAAGCATCGGAATTGGTATCAAAATCGGAAACATTAGAAGCATCGGAATTGGTATCAAAATCGGAAACATTAGAAGCATCGGAATTGGTATCAAAATCGGAAACATTAGAAGCATCGGAATTGGTATCAAAATCGGAAACATTAGAAGCATCGGAATTGGTATCAAAATCGGAAACATTAGAAGCATCGGAATTGGTATCAAAATCGGAAACATTAGAAGCATCGGAATTGGTATCAAAATCGGAAACATTAGAAGCATCGGAATTGGTATCAAAATCGGAAACATTAGAAGCATCGGAATTGGTATTAAAATCGAAAACATTAGAAGCATCGGAATTGGTATCAAAATCGGAATCATTAGAAGTATCGGAATTGGTATCAAAATCGGAAACATTAGAAGCATCGGAATTGGTATCAAAATCGGAAACATTAGAAGCATCGGAATTGGTATCAACATCGGAAACATTAGAAGCATCGGAATTGGTATCAAAATCTGAAACATTAGAAGCATCGGAATTGGTATCAAAATCGGAAACATTAGAAGCATCGAATTACTATCAAAATCGGAAACATTAGAAGCATCGGAATTGGTATCAAAATCGGAAACATTAGAAGCATCGGAATTGGTATCAAAATCGGAAACATTAGAAGCATCGAATTATTATCAAAATCGGAAACATTAGAAGCATCGGAATTGGTATCAAAATCGGTAACATTAGAAGCATCGGAATTGGTATCAAAATCGGAAACATTAGAAGCATCGGAATTGGTATCAAAATCGGAAACATTAGAAGCATCGGAATTGGTATCAAAATCGGAAACATTAGAAGCATCGGAATTGGTATCAAAATCGGAAACATTAGAAGCATCGGAATTGGTATCAAAATCGGAAACATTAGAAGCATCGGAATTGGTATCAAAATCGGAAACATTAGAAGCATCGGAATTGGTATTAAAATCGGAAACATTAGCAGCATCGGAATTGGTATCAAAATCGGAAACATTAGAAGCATCGGAATTGGTATAAAATCTGAACCATTAGAAGTATCGGAATTGGTATCAAAATCGGAAACATTAGAAGCATCGGAATTGGTATCCAAATCACAAACATTAGAAGCATCGGAATTGGTATCAAAATCGGAAACATTAGAAGCATCGGAATTGGTATCAAAATCGGAAACATTAGAAGCATCGGAATTGGTATCAAAATCTGAAACATTAGAAGTATCGGAATTGGTATCAAAATCGGAAACATTAGAAGCATCGGAATTGGTATCAAAATCACAAACATTAGAAGCATCGGAATTGGTATCAAAATCGGAAACATTAGAAGCATCGGAATTGGTATCAAAATCGGAAACATTAGAAGCATCGGAATTGGTATCAAAATCACAAACATTAGAAGCATCGGAATTGGTATAAAATCTGAACCATTAGAAGTATCGGAATTGGTATCAAAAGCGGAAACATTAGAAGCATCGGAATTGGTATCAAAATCACAAACATTAGAAGCATCGGAATTGGTATCAAAATCGGAAACATTAGAAGCATCGGAATTGGTATCAAAATCGGAAACATTAGAAGCATCGGAATTGGTCTCAAAATCTGAAACATTAGAAGTATCGGAATTGGTATCAAAATCGGAAACATTAGAAGCATCGGAATTGGTATCAAAATCACAAACATTAGAAGCATCGGAATTGGTATCAAAATCGGAAACATTAGAAGCATCGGAATTGGTATCAAAATCGGAAACATTAGAAGCATCGGAATTGGTATCAAAATCACAAACATTAGAAGCATCGGAATTGGTATCAAAATCGGAAACATTAGAAGCATCGGAATTGGTATCAACATCGGAAACATTAGAAGCATCGGAATTGGTATCTAAATCGGAAACATTAGAAGCATCGAATTATTATCAAAATCGGAAACATTAGAAGCATCGGAATTGGTATCAAAATCGGAAACATTAGAAGCATCGGAATTGGTATCAAAATCGGAAACATTAGAAGCATCGGAATTGGTATCAAAATCGGAAACATTAGAAGCATCGGAATTGGTATCAAAATCGGAAACATTAGAAGCATCGGAATTGGTATCAAAATCGGAAACATTAGAAGCATCGGAATTGGTATCAAAATCGGAAACATTAGAAGCATCGGAATTGGTATCAAAATCGGAAACATTAGAAGCATCGGAATTGGTATCAAAATCGGAAACATTAGAAGCATCGGAATTGGTATCAAAATCGGAAACATTAGAAGCATCGGAATTGGTATTAAAATCGAAAACATTAGAAGCATCGGAATTGGTATCAAAATCGGAATCATTAGAAGTATCGGAATTGGTATCAAAATCGGAAACATTAGAAGCATCGGAATTGGTATCAAAATCGGAAACATTAGAAGCATCGGAATTGGTATCAACATCGGAAACATTAGAAGCATCGGAATTGGTATCAAAATCTGAAACATTAGAAGCATCGGAATTGGTATCAAAATCGGAAACATTAGAAGCATCGAATTACTATCAAAATCGGAAACATTAGAAGCATCGGAATTGGTATCAAAATCGGAAACATTAGAAGCATCGGAATTGGTATCAAAATCGGAAACATTAGAAGCATCGAATTATTATCAAAATCGGAAACATTAGAAGCATCGGAATTGGTATCAAAATCGGTAACATTAGAAGCATCGGAATTGGTATCAAAATCGGAAACATTAGAAGCATCGGAATTGGTATCAAAATCGGAAACATTAGAAGCATCGGAATTGGTATCAAAATCGGAAACATTAGAAGCATCGGAATTGGTATCAAAATCGGAAACATTAGAAGCATCGGAATTGGTATCAAAATCGGAAACATTAGAAGCATCGGAATTGGTATCAAAATCGGAAACATTAGAAGCATCGGAATTGGTATTAAAATCGGAAACATTAGCAGCATCGGAATTGGTATCAAAATCGGAAACATTAGAAGCATCGGAATTGGTATAAAATCTGAACCATTAGAAGTATCGGAATTGGTATCAAAATCGGAAACATTAGAAGCATCGGAATTGGTATCCAAATCACAAACATTAGAAGCATCGGAATTGGTATCAAAATCGGAAACATTAGAAGCATCGGAATTGGTATCAAAATCGGAAACATTAGAAGCATCGGAATTGGTATCAAAATCTGAAACATTAGAAGTATCGGAATTGGTATCAAAATCGGAAACATTAGAAGCATCGGAATTGGTATCAAAATCACAAACATTAGAAGCATCGGAATTGGTATCAAAATCGGAAACATTAGAAGCATCGGAATTGGTATCAAAATCGGAAACATTAGAAGCATCGGAATTGGTATCAAAATCACAAACATTAGAAGCATCGGAATTGGTATCAAAATCGGAAACATTAGAAGCATCGGAATTGGTATCAACATCGGAAACATTAGAAGCATCGGAATTGGTATCTAAATCGGAAACATTAGAAGCATCGAATTATTATCAAAATCGGAAACATTAGAAGCATCGGAATTGGTATCAAAATCGGAAACATTAGAAGCATCGGAATTGGTATCAAAATCGGAAACATTAGAAGCATCGGAATTGGTATCAAAATCATAAACATTAGAAGCATCGGAATTGGTATCAAAATCGGAAACATTAGAAGCATCGGAATTGGTATCAAAATCGGAAACATTAGAAGCATCGGAATTGGTATCAAAATCGGAAACATTAGAAGCATCGGAATTGGTATTAAAATCGAAAACATTAGAAGCATCGGAATTGGTATCAAAATCGGAATCATTAGAAGTATCGGAATTGGTATCAAAATCGGAAACATTAGAAGCATCGGAATTGGTATCAAAATCGGAAACATTAGAAGCATCGGAATTGGTATCAACATCGGAAACATTAGAAGCATCGGAATTGGTATCAAAATCTGAAACATTAGAAGCATCGGAATTGGTATCAAAATCGGAAACATTAGAAGCATCGAATTATTATCAAAATCGGAAACATTAGAAGCATCGGAATTGGTATCAAAATCGGAAACATTAGAAGCATCGGAATTGGTATCAAAATCGGAAACATTAGAAGCATCGAATTATTATCAAAATCGGAAACATTAGAAGCATCGGAATTGGTATCAAAATCGGTAACATTAGAAGCATCGGAATTGTTATCAAAATCGGAAACATTAGAAGCATCGGAATTGGTATCAAAATCGGAAACATTAGAAGCATCGGAATTGGTATCAAAATCGGAAACATTAGAAGCATCGGAATTGGTATCAAAATCGGAAACATTAGAAGCATCGGAATTGGTATCAAAATCGGAAACATTAGAAGCATCGGAATTGGTATCAAAATCGGAAACATTAGAAGCATCGGAATTGGTATTAAAATCGGAAACATTAGCAGCATCGGAATTGGTATCAAAATCGGAAACATTAGAAGCATCGGAATTGGTATAAAATCTGAACCATTAGAAGTATCGGAATTGGTATCAAAATCGGAAACATTAGAAGCATCGGAATTGGTATCAAAATCACAAACATTAGAAGCATCGGAATTGGTATCAAAATCGGAAACATTAGAAGCATCGGAATTGGTATCAAAATCGGAAACATTAGAAGCATCGGAATTGGTATCAAAATCTGAAACATTAGAAGTATCGGAATTGGTATCAAAATCGGAAACATTAGAAGCATCGGAATTGGTATCAAAATCACAAACATTAGAAGCATCGGAATTGGTATCAAAATCGGAAACATTAGAAGCATCGGAATTGGTATCAAAATCGGAAACATTAGAAGCATCGGAATTGGTATCAAAATCACAAACATTAGAAGCATCGGAATTGGTATCAAAATCGGAAACATTAGAAGCATCGGAATTGGTATCAACATCGGAAACATTAGAAGCATCGGAATTGGTATCTAAATCGGAAACATTAGAAGCATCGAATTATTATCAAAATCGGAAACATTAGAAGCATCGGAATTGGTATCAAAATCGGAAACATTAGAAGCATCGGAATTGGTATCAAAATCGGAAACATTAGAAGCATCGGAATTGGTATCAAAATCGGAAACATTAGAAGCATCGGAATTGGTATCAAAATCGGAAACATTAGAAGCATCGGAATTGGTATCAAAATCGGAAACATTAGAAGCATCGGAATTGGTATCCAAATCGGAAACATCAGAAGCATCGGAATTGGTATCAAAATCGGAAACATTAGAAGCATCGGAATTGGTATCAAAATCGGAAACATTAGAAGCATCGGAATTGGTATCGAAATCGGAAACATTAGAAGCATCGGAATTGGTATTAAAATCGAAAACATTAGAAGCATCGGAATTGGTATCAAAATCGGAATCATTAGAAGTATCGGAATTGGTATCAAAATCGGAAACATTAGAAGCATCGGAATTGGTATCAAAATCGGAAACATTAGAAGCATCGGAATTGGTATCAACATCGGAAATATTAGAAGCATCGGAATTGGTATCAAAATCTGAAACATTAGAAGCATCGGAATTGGTATCAAAATCGTAAACATTAGAAGCATCGAATTATTATCAAAATCGGAAACATTAGAAGCATCGGAATTGGTATCAAAATCGGAAACATTAGAAGCATCGGAATTGGTATCAAAATCGGTAACGTTAGAAGCATCGGAATTGGTATCAAAATCGGAAACATTAGAAGCATCGGAATTGGTATCATAATCGGAAACATTAGAAGCATCGGAATTGGTATCAAAATCGGAAACATTAGAAGCATCGGAATTGGTATCAAAATCGGAAACATTAGAAGCATCGGAATTGGTATCAAAATCGGAAACATTAGAAGCATCGGAATTGGTATCAAAATCGGAAACATTAGAAGCATCGGAAATGGTATTAAAATCGGAAACATTAGCAGCATCGGAATTGGTATGAAAATCGGAAACATTAGAAGCATCGGAATTGGTATAAAATCTGAACCATTAGAAGTATCGGAATTGGTATCAAAATCGGAAACATTAGAAGCATCGGAATTGGTATCAAAATCACAAACATTAGAAGCATCGGAATTGGTATCAAAATCGGAAACATTAGAAGCATCGGAATTGGTATCAAAATCGGAAACATTAGAAGCATCGGAATTGGTATCAAAATCTGAAACATTAGAAGTATCGGAATTGGTATCAAAATCGGAAACATTAGAAGCATCGGAATTGGTATCAAAATCACAAACATTAGAAGCATCGGAATTGGTATCAAAATCGGAAACATTAGAAGCATCGGAATTGGTATCAAAATCGGAAACATTAGAAGCATCGGAATTGGTATCAAAATCACAAACATTAGAAGCATCGGAATTGGTATCAAAATCGGAAACATTAGAAGCATCGGAATTGGTATCAACATCGGAAACATTAGAAGCATCGGAATTGGTATCTAAATCGGAAACATTAGAAGCATCGAATTATTATCAAAATCGGAAACATTAGAAGCATCGGAATTGGTATCAAAATCGGAAACATTAGAAGCATCGGAATTGGTATCAAAATCGGAAACATTAGAAGCATCGGAATTGGTATCAAAATCGGAAACATTAGAAGCATCGGAATTGGTATCAAAATCGGAAACATTAGAAGCATCGGAATTGGTATCAAAATCGGAAACATTAGAAGCATCGGAATTGGTATCAAAATCGGAAACATTAGAAGCATCGGAATTGGTATCAAAATCGGAAACATTAGAAGCATCGGAATTGGTATCAAAATCGGAAACATTAGAAGCATCGGAATTGGTATCAAAATCGGAAACATTAGAAGCATCGGAATTCGTATTAAAATCGAAAACATTAGAAGCATCGGAATTGGTATCAAAATCGGAATAATTAGAAGTATCGGAATTGGTATCAAAATCGGAAACATTAGAAGCATCGGAATTGGTATCAAAATCGGAAACATTAGAAGCATCGGAATTGGTATCAACATCGGAAACATTAGAAGCATCGGAATTGGTATCAAAATCTGAAACATTAGAAGCATCGGAATTGGTATCAAAATCGTAAACATTAGAAGCATCGAATTATTATCAAAATCGGAAACATTAGAAGCATCGGAATTGGTATCAAAATCGGAAACATTAGAAGCATCGGAATTGGTATCAAAATCGGAAACATTAGAAGCATCGGAATTGGTATCAAAATCGGAAACATTAGAAGCATCGGAATTGGTATCAAAATCGGAAACATTAGAAGCATCGGAATTGGTATACAAAATCGGAAACATTAGAAGCATCGGAATTGGTATCAAAATCGGAAACATTAGAAGCATCGGAATTGGTATCAAAATCGGAAACATTAGAAGCATCGGAATTGGTATCAAAATCGGAAACATTAGAAGCATCGGAATTGGTATCAAAATCGGAAACATTAGAAGCATCGGAATTGGTATCAAAATCGGAAACATTAGAAGCATCGGAATTGGTATCAAAATCGGAAACATTAGAAGCATCGGAATTGGTATCAAAATCGGAAACATTAGAAGCATCCGAATTGTTTTCAAAATCGGAAACATTAGAAGCATCGGAATTGGTATCAAAATCGGAAACATTAGAAGCATCGGAATTGGTATCAAAATCGGAAACATTAGAAGCACAGGAATTGGTATCAAAATCGGAAACATTTGAAGCATCGGAATTGGTATCAAAATCGGAAACATTAGAAGCATCGGAATTGGTATCAAAATCGGAAACATTAGAAGCATCGGAATTGGTATCAAAATCGGAAACATTTGAAGCATCGGAATTGGTATCAAAATCGGAAACATTAGAAGCATCGAATTGGTATCAAAATCGGAAACATTAGAAGCATCGGAATTGGTATCAAAATCGGAAACATTAGAAGCATCGGAATTGGTATCAAAATCGGAAACATTAGAAGCATCGGAATTGGAATCAAAATCGGAAACATTAGAAGCATCGGAATTGGTATCAAAATCGTAAACATTAGAAGCATCGAATTATTATCAAAATCGGAAACATTAGAAGCATCGGAATTGGTATCAAAATCGGAAACATTAGAAGCATCGGAATTGGTATCAAAATCGGTAACATTAGAAGCATCGGAATTGGTATCAAAATCTGAAACATTAGAAGCATCGGAATTGGTATCAAAATCGTAAACATTAGAAGCATCGAATTATTATCAAAATCGGAAACATTAGAAGCATCGGAATTGGTATCAAAATCGGAAACATTAGAAGCATCGGAATTGGTATCAAAATCGGTAACATTAGAAGCATCGGAATTGGTATCAAAATCGGAAACATTAGAAGCATCGGAATTATTATCATAATCGGAAACATTAGAAGCATCGGAATTGGTATCAAAATCGGAAACATTAGAAGCATCGGAATTGGTATCAAAATCGGAAACATTAGAAGCATCGGAATTGGTATCAAAATCGGAAACATTAGAAGCATCGGAATTGGTATCAAAATCGGAAACATTAGAAGCATCGGAATTGGTATTAAAATCGGAAACATTAGCAGCATCGGAATTGGTATGAAAATCGGAAACATTAGAAGCATCGGAATTGGTATAAAATCTGAACCATTAGAAGTATCGGAATTGGTATCAAAATCGGAAACATTAGAAGCATCGGAATTGGTATCAAAATCACAAACATTAGAAGCATCGGAATTGGTATCAAAATCGGAAACATTAGAAGCATCGGAATTGGTATCAAAATCGGAAACATTAGAAGCATCGGAATTGGTATCAAAATCTGAAACATTAGAAGTATCGGAATTGGTATCAAAATCGGAAACATTAGAAGCATCGGAATTGGTATCAAAATCACAAACATTAGAAGCATCGGAATTGGTATCAAAATCGGAAACATTAGAAGCATCGGAATTGGTATCAAAATCGGAAACATTAGAAGCATCGGAATTGGTATCAAAATCACAAACATTAGAAGCATCGGAATTGGTATCAAAATCGGAAACATTAGAAGCATCGGAATTGGTATCAACATCGGAAACATTAGAAGCATCGGAATTGGTATCTAAATCGGAAACATTAGAAGCATCGAATTATTATCAAAATCGGAAACATTAGAAGCATCGGAATTGGTATCAAAATCGGAAACATTAGAAGCATCGGAATTGGTATCAAAATCGGAAACATTAGAAGCATCGGAATTGGTATCAAAATCGGAAACATTAGAAGCATCGGAATTGGTATCAAAATCGGAAACATTAGAAGCATCGGAATTGGTATCAAAATCGGAAACATTAGAAGCATCGGAATTGGTATCAAAATCGGAAACATTAGAAGCATCGGAATTGGTATCAAAATCGGAAACATTAGAAGCATCGGAATTGGTATCAAAATCGGAAACATTAGAAGCATCGGAATTGGTATCAAAATCGGAAACATTAGAAGCATCGGAATTCGTATTAAAATCGAAAACATTAGAAGCATCGGAATTGGTATCAAAATCGGAATAATTAGAAGTATCGGAATTGGTATCAAAATCGGAAACATTAGAAGCATCGGAATTGGTATCAAAATCGGAAACATTAGAAGCATCGGAATTGGTATCAACATCGGAAACATTAGAAGCATCGGAATTGGTATCAAAATCTGAAACATTAGAAGCATCGGAATTGGTATCAAAATCGTAAACATTAGAAGCATCGAATTATTATCAAAATCGGAAACATTAGAAGCATCGGAATTGGTATCAAAATCGGAAACATTAGAAGCATCGGAATTGGTATCAAAATCGGAAACATTAGAAGCATCGGAATTGGTATCAAAATCGGAAACATTAGAAGCATCGGAATTGGTATCAAAATCGGAAACATTAGAAGCATCGGAATTGGTATACAAAATCGGAAACATTAGAAGCATCGGAATTGGTATCAAAATCGGAAACATTAGAAGCATCGGAATTGGTATCAAAATCGGAAACATTAGAAGCATCGGAATTGGTATCAAAATCGGAAACATTAGAAGCATCGGAATTGGTATCAAAATCGGAAACATTAGAAGCATCGGAATTGGTATCATAATCGGAAACATTAGAAGCATCGGAATTGGTATCAAAATCGGAAACATTAGAAGCATCGGAATTGGTATCAAAATCGGAAACATTAGAAGCATCGGAATTGGTATCAAAATCGGAAACATTAGAAGCATCGGAATTGGTATCAAAATCGGAAACATTAGAAGCATCGGAATTGGTATTAAAATCGGAAACATTAGCAGCATCGGAATTGGTATGAAAATCGGAAACATTAGAAGCATCGGAATTGGTATAAAATCTGAACCATTAGAAGTATCGGAATTGGTATCAAAATCGGAAACATTAGAAGCATCGGAATTGGTATCAAAATCACAAACATTAGAAGCATCGGAATTGGTATCAAAATCGGAAACATTAGAAGCATCGGAATTGGTATCAAAATCGGAAACATTAGAAGCATCGGAATTGGTATCAAAATCTGAAACATTAGAAGTATCGGAATTGGTATCAAAATCGGAAACATTAGAAGCATCGGAATTGGTATCAAAATCACAAACATTAGAAGCATCGGAATTGGTATCAAAATCGGAAACATTAGAAGCATCGGAATTGGTATCAAAATCGGAAACATTAGAAGCATCGGAATTGGTATCAAAATCACAAACATTAGAAGCATCGGAATTGGTATCAAAATCGGAAACATTAGAAGCATCGGAATTGGTATCAACATCGGAAACATTAGAAGCATCGGAATTGGTATCTAAATCGGAAACATTAGAAGCATCGAATTATTATCAAAATCGGAAACATTAGAAGCATCGGAATTGGTATCAAAATCGGAAACATTAGAAGCATCGGAATTGGTATCAAAATCGGAAACATTAGAAGCATCGGAATTGGTATCAAAATCGGAAACATTAGAAGCATCGGAATTGGTATCAAAATCGGAAACATTAGAAGCATCGGAATTGGTATCAAAATCGGAAACATTAGAAGCATCGGAATTGGTATCAAAATCGGAAACATTAGAAGCATCGGAATTGGTATCAAAATCGGAAACATTAGAAGCATCGGAATTGGTATCAAAATCTGAAACATTAGAAGTATCGGAATTGGTATCAAAATCGGAAACATTAGAAGCATCGGAATTGGTATCAAAATCACAAACATTAGAAGCATCGGAATTGGTATCAAAATCGGAAACATTAGAAGCATCGGAATTGGTATCAAAATCGGAAACATTAGAAGCATCGGAATTGGTATCAAAATCACAAACATTAGAAGCATCGGAATTGGTATCAAAATCGGAAACATTAGAAGCATCGGAATTGGTATCAACATCGGAAACATTAGAAGCATCGGAATTGGTATCTAAATCGGAAACATTAGAAGCATCGAATTATTATCAAAATCGGAAACATTAGAAGCATCGGAATTGGTATCAAAATCGGAAACATTAGAAGCATCGGAATTGGTATCAAAATCGGAAACATTAGAAGCATCGGAATTGGTATCAAAATCGGAAACATTAGAAGCATCGGAATTGGTATCAAAATCGGAAACATTAGAAGCATCGGAATTGGTATCAAAATCGGAAACATTAGAAGCATCGGAATTGGTATCAAAATCGGAAACATTAGAAGCATCGGAATTGGTATCAAAATCGGAAACATTAGAAGCATCGGAATTGGTATCAAAATCGGAAACATTAGAAGCATCGGAATTGGTATCAAAATCGGAAACATTAGAAGCATCGGAATTCGTATTAAAATCGAAAACATTAGAAGCATCGGAATTGGTATCAAAATCGGAATAATTAGAAGTATCGGAATTGGTATCAAAATCGGAAACATTAGAAGCATCGGAATTGGTATCAAAATCGGAAACATTAGAAGCATCGGAATTGGTATCAACATCGGAAACATTAGAAGCATCGGAATTGGTATCAAAATCTGAAACATTAGAAGCATCGGAATTGGTATCAAAATCGTAAACATTAGAAGCATCGAATTATTATCAAAATCGGAAACATTAGAAGCATCGGAATTGGTATCAAAATCGGAAACATTAGAAGCATCGGAATTGGTATCAAAATCGGAAACATTAGAAGCATCGGAATTGGTATCAAAATCGGAAACATTAGAAGCATCGGAATTGGTATCAAAATCGGAAACATTAGAAGCATCGGAATTGGTATACAAAATCGGAAACATTAGAAGCATCGGAATTGGTATCAAAATCGGAAACATTAGAAGCATCGGAATTGGTATCAAAATCGGAAACATTAGAAGCATCGGAATTGGTATCAAAATCGGAAACATTAGAAGCATCGGAATTGGTATCAAAATCGGAAACATTAGAAGCATCGGAATTGGTATCAAAATCGGAAACATTAGAAGCATCGGAATTGGTATCAAAATCGGAAACATTAGAAGCATCGGAATTGGTATCAAAATCGGAAACATTAGAAGCATCCGAATTGTTTTCAAAATCGGAAACATTAGAAGCATCGGAATTGGTATCAAAATCGGAAACATTAGAAGCATCGGAATTGGTATCAAAATCGGAAACATTAGAAGCACAGGAATTGGTATCAAAATCGGAAACATTTGAAGCATCGGAATTGGTATCAAAATCGGAAACATTAGAAGCATCGGAATTGGTATCAAAATCGGAAACATTAGAAGCATCGGAATTGGTATCAAAATCGGAAACATTTGAAGCATCGGAATTGGTATCAAAATCGGAAACATTAGAAGCATCGAATTGGTATCAAAATCGGAAACATTAGAAGCATCGGAATTGGTATCAAAATCGGAAACATTAGAAGCATCGGAATTGGTATCAAAATCGGAAACATTAGAAGCATCGGAATTGGAATCAAAATCGGAAACATTAGAAGCATCGGAATTGGTATCAAAATCGGAAACATTAGAAGCATCGGAATTGGTATCAAAATCGGAAACATTAGAAGCATCGGAATTGGTATCAAAATCGGAAACATTAGAAGCATCGGAATTGGTATCAAAATCGGAAACATTAGAAGCATCGGAATTGGTATCAAAATCGGAAACATTAGAAGCATCGGAATTGGTATCAAAATCGGAAACATTAGAAGCATCGGAATTGGTATAAAAATCGAAAACATTAGAAGCATCGGAATTGGTATCAAAATCGGAAACATTAGAAGTATCGGAATTGGTATCAAAATCGGAAACATTAGAAGCATCGGAATTGGTATCAAAATCGGAAACATTAGAAGCATCGGAATTGGTATAAACATCGGAAACATTAGAAGCATCGGAATTGGTATCAAAATCTGAAACATTAGAAGCATCGGAATTGGTATAAAAATCGGAAACATTAGAAGCATCGAATTATTATCAAAATCGGAAACATTAGAAGCATCGGAATTGGTATCAACATCGGAAACATTAGAAGCATCGGAATTGGTATCTAAATCGGAAACATTAGAAGCATCGAATTATTATCAAAATCGGAAACATTAGAAGCATCGGAATTGGTATCAAAATCGGAAACATTAGAAGCATCGGAATTGGTATCAAAATCGGAAACATTAGAAGCATCGGAATTGGTATCAAAATCGGAAACATTAGAAGCATCGGAATTGGTATCAAAATCGGAAACATTAGAAGCATCGGAATTGGTATCAAAATCGGAAACATTAGAAGCATCGGAATTGGTATCAAAATCGGAAACATTAGAAGCATCGGAATTGGTATCAAAATCGGAAACATTAGAAGCATCGGAATTGGTATCAAAATCGGAAACATTAGAAGCATCGGAATTGGTATCAAAATCGGAAACATTAGAAGCATCGGAATTCGTATTAAAATCGAAAACATTAGAAGCATCGGAATTGGTATCAAAATCGGAATAATTAGAAGTATCGGAATTGGTATCAAAATCGGAAACATTAGAAGCATCGGAATTGGTATCAAAATCGGAAACATTAGAAGCATCGGAATTGGTATCAACATCAGAAACATTAGAAGCATCGGAATTGGTATCAAAATCTGAAACATTAGAAGCATCGGAATTGGTATCAAAATCGTAAACATTAGAAGCATCGAATTATTATCAAAATCGGAAACATTAGAAGCATCGGAATTGGTATCAAAATCGGAAACATTAGAAGCATCGGAATTGGTATCAAAATCGGAAACATTAGAAGCATCGGAATTGGTATCAAAATCGGAAACATTAGAAGCATCGGAATTGGTATCAAAATCGGAAACATTAGAAGCATCGGAATTGGTATACAAAATCGGAAACATTAGAAGCATCGGAATTGGTATCAAAATCGGAAACATTAGAAGCATCGGAATTGGTATCAAAATCGGAAACATTAGAAGCATCGGAATTGGTATCAAAATCGGAAACATTAGAAGCATCGGAATTGGTATCAAAATCGGAAACATTAGAAGCATCGGAATTGGTATCAAAATCGGAAACATTAGAAGCATCGGAATTGGTATCAAAATCGGCAACATTAGAAGCATCGGAATTGGTATCAAAATCGGAAACATTAGAAGCATCCGAATTGTTTTCAAAATCGGAAACATTAGAAGCATCGGAATTGGTATCAAAATCGGAAACATTAGAAGCATCGGAATTGGTATCAAAATCGGAAACATTAGAAGCACAGGAATTGGTATCAAAATCGGAAACATTTGAAGCATCGGAATTGGTATCAAAATCGGAAACATTAGAAGCATCGGAATTGGTATCAAAATCGGAAACATTAGAAGCATCGGAATTGGTATCAAAATCGGAAACATTTGAAGCATCGGAATTGGTATCAAAATCGGAAACATTAGAAGCATCGAATTGGTATCAAAATCGGAAACATTAGAAGCATCGGAATTGGTATCAAAATCGGAAACATTAGAAGCATCGGAATTGGTATCAAAATCGGAAACATTAGAAGCATCGGAATTGGAATCAAAATCGGAAACATTAGAAGCATCGGAATTGGTATCAAAATCGGAAACATTAGAAGCATCGGAATTGGTATCAAAATCGGAAACATTAGAAGCATCGGAATTGGTATCAAAATCGGAAACATTAGAAGCATCGGAATTGGTATCAAAATCGGAAACATTAGAAGCATCGGAATTGGTATCAAAATCGGAAACATTAGAAGCATCGGAATTGGTATCAAAATCGGAAACATTAGAAGCATCGGAATTGGTATAAAAATCGAAAACATTAGAAGCATCGGAATTGGTATCAAAATCGGAAACATTAGAAGTATCGGAATTGGTATCAAAATCGGAAACATTAGAAGCATCGGAATTGGTATCAAAATCGGAAACATTAGAAGCATCGGAATTGGTATAAACATCGGAAACATTAGAAGCATCGGAATTGGTATCAAAATCTGAAACATTAGAAGCATCGGAATTGGTATAAAAATCGGAAACATTAGAAGCATCGAATTATTATCAAAATCGGAAACATTAGAAGCATCGGAATTGGTATCAAAATCGGAAACATTAGAAGCATCGGAATTGGTATCAACATCGGAAACATTGGAAGCATCGGAATTGGTATCAAAATCGGAAACATTAGAAGCATCGGAATTGGTATCAAAATCGGAAACATTAGAAGCATCGGAATTGGTATACAAAATCGGAAACATTAGAAGCATCGGAATTGGTATCAAAATCGGAAACATTAGAAGCATCGGAATTGGTATCAAAATCGGAAACATTAGAAGCATCGGAATTGGTATCAAAATCGGAAACATTAGAAGCATCGGAATTGGTATCAAAATCGGAAACATTAGAAGCATCGGAATTGGTATCAAAATCGGAAACATTAGAAGCATCGGAATTGGTATCAAAATCGGAAACATTAGAAGCATCGGAATTGGTATCAAAATCGGAAACATTAGAAGCATCCGAATTGTTTTCAAAATCGGAAACATTAGAAGCATCGGAATTGGTATCAAAATCGGAAACATTAGAAGCATCGGAATTGGTATCAAAATCGGAAACATTAGAAGCACAGGAATTGGTATCAAAATCGGAAACATTTGAAGCATCGGAATTGGTATCAAAATCGGAAACATTAGAAGCATCGGAATTGGTATCAAAATCGGAAACATTAGAAGCATCGGAATTGGTATCAAGGTCGGAAACATTTGAAGCATCGGAATTGGTATCAAAATCGGAAACATTAGAAGCATCGAATTGGTATCAAAATCGGAAACATTAGAAGCATCGGAATTGGTATCAAAATCGGAAACATTAGAAGCATCGGAATTGGTATCAAAATCGGAAACATTAGAAGCATCGGAATTGGTATCAAAATCGGAAACATTAGAAGCATCGGAATTGGTATCAAAATCACAAACATTAGAAGCATCGGAATTGGTATCAAAATCGGAAACATTAGAAGCATCGGAATTGGTATCAAAATCGGAAACATTAGAAGCATCGGAATTGGTATCAAAATCGGAAACATTAGAAGCATCGGAATTGGTATCAAAATCGGAAACATTAGAAGCATCGGAATTGGTATCAAAATCGGAAACTTTAGAAGCATCGGAATTGGTATTAAAATCGAAAACATTAGAAGCATCGGAATTGGTATCAAAATCGGAAACATTAGAAGCATCGGAATTGGTATCAAAATCGGAAACATTAGAAGCATCGGAATTGGTATCAACATCGGAAACATTAGAAGCATCGGAATTGGTATCAAAATCTAGAAACATTAGAAGCATCGGAATTGGTATCAAAATCGGAAACATTAGAAGCATCGAATTATTATCAAAATCGGAAACATTAGAAGCATCGGAATTGGTATCAAAATCGGAAACATTAGAAGCATCGGAATTGGTATCAAAATCGGAAACATTAGAAGCATCGGAATTGGTATACAAAATCGGAAACATTAGAAGCATCGGAATTGGTATCAACATCGGAAACATTAGAAGCATCGGAATTGGTATAAAAATCGGAAACATTAGAAGCATCGGAATTGGTATCAAAATCGGAAACATTAGAAGCATCGGAATTGGTATCAAAATCGGAAACATTTGAAGGATCGGAATTGGTATCAAAATCGGAAACGTTAGAAGCATGGGGATTGGTATCAAAATCGGTAACATTAGAAGCATCGGAATTGGTATCAAAATCGGAAACATTAGAAGCATCGGAATTGGTATCAAAATCGGAAACATTAGAAGCATCGGAATTGGTATCAAAATCGGAAACATTAGAAGCATCGGAATTGGTATCAAAATCGGAAACATTAGAAGCATCGGAATTGGTATCAAAATCGGAAACATTAGAAGCATCGGAATTGGTATTAAAATCGGAAACATTAGAAGCATCGGAATTGGTATCAAAATCGGAAACATTAGAAGCATCGGAATTGGTATCAAAATCGGAAACATTAGAAGTATCGGAATTGGTATCAAAATCGGAAACATTAGAAGCATCGGAATTGGTATCAAAATCATAAACATTAGAAGCATCGGAATTGGTATCAAAATCGGAAACATTAGAAGCATCGGAATTGGTATCAAAATCGGAAACATTAGAAGTATCGGAATTGGTATCAAAATCGGAAACATTAGAAGCATCGGAATTGGTATCAAAATCGGAAACATTAGAAGCATCGGAATTGGTATCAACATCGGAAACATTAGAAGCATCGGAATTGGTATCAAAATCTAGAAACATTAGAAGCATCGGAATTGGTATCAAAATCGGAAACATTAGAAGCATCGAATTATTATCAAAATCGGAAACATTAGAAGCATCGGAATTGGTATCAAAATCGGAAACATTAGAAGCATCGGAATTGGTATCAAAATCGGAAACATTAGAAGCATCGGAATTGGTATACAAAATCGGAAACATTAGAAGCATCGGAATTGGTATCAACATCAGAAACATTAGAAGCATCGGAATTGGTATCAAAATCGGAAACATTAGAAGCATCGGAATTGGTATCAAAATCGGAAACATTAGAAGCATCGGAATTGGTATCAAAATCGGAAACATTTGAAGGATCGGAATTGGTATCAAAATCGGAAACGTTAGAAGCATGGGAATTGGTATCAAAATCGGTAACATTAGAAGCATCGGAATTGGTATCAAAATCGGAAACATTAGAAGCATCGGAATTGGTATCAAAATCGGAAACATTAGAAGCATCGGAATTGGTATCAAAATCGGAAACATTAGAAGCATCGGAATTGGTATCAAAATCGGAAACATTAGAAGCATCGGAATTGGTATCAAAATCGGAAACATTAGAAGCATCGGAATTGGTATTAAAATCGGAAACATTAGAAGCATCGGAATTGGTATCAAAATCGGAAACATTAGAAGCATCGGAATTGGTATCAAAATCGGAAACATTAGAAGTATCGGAATTGGTATCAAAATCGGAAACATTAGAAGCATCGGAATTGGTATCAAAATCACAAACATTAGAAGCATCGGAATTGGTATCAAAATCGGAAACATTAGAAGCATCGGAATTGGTATCAAAATCGGAAACATTAGAAGTATCGGAATTGGTATCAAAATCGGAAACATTAGAAGCATCGGAATTGGTATCAAAATCACAAAAATATTAGAAGCATCGGAATTGGTATCAAAATCGGAAACATTAGAAGCATCGGAATTGGTATCAACATCGGAAACATTAGAAGCATCGGAATTGGTATCAAAATCGGAAACATTAGAAGCATCGAATTATTATCAAAATCGGCAACATTAGAAGCATCGGAATTGGTATCAAAATCGGAAACATTAGAAGCATCGGAATTGGTATCAAAATCTGAAACATTAGAAGCATCGGAATTGGTATCAAAATCGGAAACATTAGAAGTATCGGAATTGGTATCAAAATCGGAAACATTAGAAGCATCGGAATTGGTATCAAAATCGGAAACACTAGAAGCATTGGAATTGGTATCAACATCGGAAACATTAGAAGCATCGGAAATGGTATCAAAATCTGAAACATTAGAAGCATCGGAATTGGTATCAAAATCGAAAACATTACAAGCATCGAATTATTATCAAAATCGGAAACATTAGAAGCATCGGAATTGGTATCAAAATCGGAAACATTAGAAGCATCGGAATTGGTATCAAAATCGGAAACATTAGAAGCATCGGAATTGGTATCAAAATCGGAAACATTAGAAGCATCGGAATTGGTATCAAAATCGGAAACATTAGAAGCATCGGAATTGGTATCAAAATCGGAAACATTAGAAGCATCCGAATTGTTTTCAAAATCGGAAACATTAGAAGCATCGGAATTGGTATCAAAATCGGAAACATTAGAAGCATCGGAATTGGTATCAAAATCGGAAACATTAGAAGCACAGGACTTGGTATCAAAATCGGAAACATTTGAAGCATCGGAATTGGTATCAAAATCGGAAACATTAGAAGCATCGGAATTGGTATCAAAATCGGAAACATTAGAAGCATCGGAATTGGTATCAAAATCAGAAACATTAGAAGCATCGGAATTGGTATCAAAATCGGAAACATTAGAAGCATCGAATTGGTATCAAAATCGGAAACATTAGAAGCATCGGAATTGGTATCAAAATCGGAAACATTAGAAGCATCGGAATTGGTATCAAAATCGGAAACATTAGAAGCATCGGAATTGGTATCAACATCGGAAACATTAGAAGCATCGGAATTGGTATCAAAATCGGAAACATTAGAAGTATCGGAATTGGTATCAAAATCGGAAACATTAGAAGCATCGGAATTGGTATCAAAATCGGAAACATTAGAAGCATCGGAATTGGTATCAACATCGGAAACATTAGAAGCATCGGAATTGGTATCAAAATCTGAAACATTAGAAGCATCGGAATTGGTATCAAAATCGGAAACATTAGAAGCATCGAATTATTATGAAAATCGGAAACATTAGAAGCATCGGAATTGGTATCAAAATCGGAAACATTAGAAGCATCGGAATTGGTATTAAAATCGGAAACATTAGAAGCATCGGAATTGGTATCAAAATCGGAAACATTAGAAGCATCGGAATTGGTATCAAAATCGGAAACATTAGAAGCATCGGAATTGGTATCAAAACCGGAAACATTAGAAGCATCGGAATCGGTATACAAAATCGGAAACATTAGAAGCATCGGAATTGGTATCAAAATCGGAAACATTTGAAGCATCGGAATTGGTATCAAAATCTGAAACATTAGAAGCATCGGAATTGGTATCAAAATCGGAAACATTAGAAGCATCGGAATTGGTATCAAAATCGGAAACATTAGAAGCATCGGAATTGGTATCAAAAACGGAAACATTAGAGGCATCCGAATTGTTTTCAAAATCGGAAACATTAGAAGCATCGGAATTGGTATCAAAATCGGAAACATTAGAAGCATCGGAATTGGTATCAAAATCGGAAACATTAGAAGCACAGGAATTGGTATCAAAATCGGAAACATTTGAAGCATCGGAATTGGTATCAAAATCGGAAACATTAGAAGCATCGGAATTGGTATCAAAATCGGAAACATTTGAAGCATCGGAATTGGTATCAAAATCGGAAACATTAGAAGCATCGAATTGGTATCAAAATCGGAAACATTAAAAGCATCGGAATTGGTATCAAAATCGGAAACATTAGAAGCATCGGAATTGGTATCAAAATCGGAAACATTAAAAGCATCGGAATTGGTATCAAAATCGGAAACATTAGAAGCACAGGAATTGGTATCAAAATCGGAAACATTTGAAGCATCGGAATTGGTATCAAAATCGGAAACATTAGAAGCATCGGAATTAGTATCAAAATCGGAAACATTAGAAGCATCGAATTGGTATCAAAATCGGAAACATTAAAAGCATCGGAATTGGTATCAAAATCGGAAACATTAGAAGCATCGGAATTGGTATCAAAATCGGAAACATTCAAAGCATCGGAATTGGTATCAAAATCGGAAACATTAGAAGCACAGGAATTGGTATCAAAATCGGAAACATTTGAAGCATCGGAATTGGTATCAAAATCGGAAACATTAGAAGCATCGGAATTGGTATCAAAATCGGAAACATTTGAAGCATCGGAATTGGTATCAAAATCAGAAACATTAGAAGCATCGAATTGGTATCAAAATCGGAAACATTAGAAGCATCGGAATTGGTATCAAAATCGGAAACATTAGAAGCATCGGAATTGGTATCAAAATCGGAAACATTAGAAGCATCGGAATTGGTATCAAAATCGGAAACATTAGAAGCATCGGAATTGGTATCAAAATCGGAAACATTAGAAGCATCGGAATTGGTATCAAAATCGGAAACATTAGAAGCATCGGAATTGGTATCAAAATCGGAAACATTAGAAGCATCGGAATTGGTATCAAAATCGGAAACATTAGAAGCATCGGAATTGGTATCAAAATCGGAAACATTAGAAGCATCGGAATTGGTATTAAAATCGGAAACATTAGAAGCATCGGAATTGGTATCAAAATCGGAAACATTAGAAGCATCGGAATTGGTATCAAAATCTGAAACATTAGAAGTATCGGAATTGGTATCAAAATCGGAAACATTAGAAGCACAGGAATTGGTATCAAAATCGGAAACATTTGAAGCATCGGAATTGGTATCAAAATCGGAAACATTAGAAGCATCGGAATTGGTATCAAAATCGGAAACATTAGAAGCATCGGAATTGGTATCAAGGTCGGAAACATTTGAAGCATCGGAATTGGTGTCAAAATCGGAAACATTAGAAGCATCGAATTGGTATCAAAATCGGAAACATTAGAAGCATCGGAATTGGTATCAAAATCGGAAACATTAGAAGCATCGGAATTGGTATCAAAATCGGAAACATTAGAAGCATCGGAATTGGTATCAAAATCGGAAACATTAGAAGCATCGGAATTGGTATCAAAATCACAAACATTAGAAGCATCGGAATTGGTATCAAAATCGGAAACATTAGAAGCATCGGAATTGGTATCAAAATCGGAAACATTAGAAGCATCGGAATTGGTATCAAAATCGGAAACATTAGAAGCATCGGAATTGGTATCAAAATCGGAAACATTAGAAGCATCGGAATTGGTATCAAAATCGGAAACTTTAGAAGCATCGGAATTGGTATTAAAATCGAAAACATTAGAAGCATCGGAATTGGTATCAAAATCGGAAACATTAGAAGCATCGGAATTGGTATCAAAATCGGAAACATTAGAAGCATCGGAATTGGTATCAACATCGGAAACATTAGAAGCATCGGAATTGGTATCAAAATCTAGAAACATTAGAAGCATCGGAATTGGTATCAAAATCGGAAACATTAGAAGCATCGAATTATTATCAAAATCGGAAACATTAGAAGCATCGGAATTGGTATCAAAATCGGAAACATTAGAAGCATCGGAATTGGTATCAAAATCGGAAACATTAGAAGCATCGGAATTGGTATACAAAATCGGAAACATTAGAAGCATCGGAATTGGTATCAACATCGGAAACATTAGAAGCATCGGAATTGGTATAAAAATCGGAAACATTAGAAGCATCGGAATTGGTATCAAAATCGGAAACATTAGAAGCATCGGAATTGGTATCAAAATCGGAAACATTTGAAGGATCGGAATTGGTATCAAAATCGGAAACGTTAGAAGCATGGGGATTGGTATCAAAATCGGTAACATTAGAAGCATCGGAATTGGTATCAAAATCGGAAACATTAGAAGCATCGGAATTGGTATCAAAATCGGAAACATTAGAAGCATCGGAATTGGTATCAAAATCGGAAACATTAGAAGCATCGGAATTGGTATCAAAATCGGAAACATTAGAAGCATCGGAATTGGTATCAAAATCGGAAACATTAGAAGCATCGGAATTGGTATTAAAATCGGAAACATTAGAAGCATCGGAATTGGTATCAAAATCGGAAACATTAGAAGCATCGGAATTGGTATCAAAATCGGAAACATTAGAAGTATCGGAATTGGTATCAAAATCGGAAACATTAGAAGCATCGGAATTGGTATCAAAATCACAAACATTAGAAGCATCGGAATTGGTATCAAAATCGGAAACATTAGAAGCATCGGAATTGGTATCAAAATCGGAAACATTAGAAGTATCGGAATTGGTATCAAAATCGGAAACATTAGAAGCATCGGAATTGGTATCAAAATCGGAAACATTAGAAGCATCGGAATTGGTATCAACATCGGAAACATTAGAAGCATCGGAATTGGTATCAAAATCTAGAAACATTAGAAGCATCGGAATTGGTATCAAAATCGGAAACATTAGAAGCATCGAATTATTATCAAAATCGGAAACATTAGAAGCATCGGAATTGGTATCAAAATCGGAAACATTAGAAGCATCGGAATTGGTATCAAAATCGGAAACATTAGAAGCATCGGAATTGGTATACAAAATCGGAAACATTAGAAGCATCGGAATTGGTATCAACATCAGAAACATTAGAAGCATCGGAATTGGTATCAAAATCGGAAACATTAGAAGCATCGGAATTGGTATCAAAATCGGAAACATTAGAAGCATCGGAATTGGTATCAAAATCGGAAACATTTGAAGGATCGGAATTGGTATCAAAATCGGAAACGTTAGAAGCATGGGAATTGGTATCAAAATCGGTAACATTAGAAGCATCGGAATTGGTATCAAAATCGGAAACATTAGAAGCATCGGAATTGGTATCAAAATCGGAAACATTAGAAGCATCGGAATTGGTATCAAAATCGGAAACATTAGAAGCATCGGAATTGGTATCAAAATCGGAAACATTAGAAGCATCGGAATTGGTATCAAAATCGGAAACATTAGAAGCATCGGAATTGGTATTAAAATCGGAAACATTAGAAGCATCGGAATTGGTATCAAAATCGGAAACATTAGAAGCATCGGAATTGGTATCAAAATCGGAAACATTAGAAGTATCGGAATTGGTATCAAAATCGGAAACATTAGAAGCATCGGAATTGGTATCAAAATCACAAACATTAGAAGCATCGGAATTGGTATCAAAATCGGAAACATTAGAAGCATCGGAATTGGTATCAAAATCGGAAACATTAGAAGTATCGGAATTGGTATCAAAATCGGAAACATTAGAAGCATCGGAATTGGTATCAAAATCACAAAAATATTAGAAGCATCGGAATTGGTATCAAAATCGGAAACATTAGAAGCATCGGAATTGGTATCAACATCGGAAACATTAGAAGCATCGGAATTGGTATCAAAATCGGAAACATTAGAAGCATCGAATTATTATCAAAATCGGCAACATTAGAAGCATCGGAATTGGTATCAAAATCGGAAACATTAGAAGCATCGGAATTGGTATCAAAATCTGAAACATTAGAAGCATCGGAATTGGTATCAAAATCGGAAACATTAGAAGTATCGGAATTGGTATCAAAATCTGAAACATTAGAAGCATCGGAATTGGTATCAAAATCGGAAACACTAGAAGCATTGGAATTGGTATCAACATCGGAAACATTAGAAGCATCGGAAATGGTATCAAAATCTGAAACATTAGAAGCATCGGAATTGGTATCAAAATCGAAAACATTACAAGCATCGAATTATTATCAAAATCGGAAACATTAGAAGCATCGGAATTGGTATCAAAATCGGAAACATTAGAAGCATCGGAATTGGTATCAAAATCGGAAACATTAGAAGCATCGGAATTGGTATCAAAATCGGAAACATTAGAAGCATCGGAATTGGTATCAAAATCGGAAACATTAGAAGCATCGGAATTGGTATCAAAATCGGAAACATTAGAAGCATCCGAATTGTTTTCAAAATCGGAAACATTAGAAGCATCGGAATTGGTATCAAAATCGGAAACATTAGAAGCATCGGAATTGGTATCAAAATCGGAAACATTAGAAGCACAGGACTTGGTATCAAAATCGGAAACATTTGAAGCATCGGAATTGGTATCAAAATCGGAAACATTAGAAGCATCGGAATTGGTATCAAAATCGGAAACATTAGAAGCATCGGAATTGGTATCAAAATCAGAAACATTAGAAGCATCGGAATTGGTATCTAAATCGGAAACATTAGAAGCATCGAATTGGTATCAAAATCGGAAACATTAGAAGCATCGGAATTGGTATCAAAATCGGAAACATTAGAAGCATCGGAATTGGTATCAAAATCGGAAACATTAGAAGCATCGGAATTGGTATCAAAATCGGAAACATTAGAAGCATCGGAATTGGTATCAAAATCGGAAACATTAGAAGTATCGGAATTGGTATCAAAATCGGAAACATTAGAAGCATCGGAATTGGTATCAAAATCGGAAACATTAGAAGCATCGGAATTGGTATCAACATCGGAAACATTAGAAGCATCGGAATTGGTATCAAAATCTGAAACATTAGAAGCATCGGAATTGGTATCAAAATCGGAAACATTAGAAGCATCGAATTATTATGAAAATCGGAAACATTAGAAGCATCGGAATTGGTATCAAAATCGGAAACATTAGAAGCATCGGAATTGGTATTAAAATCGGAAACATTAGAAGCATCGGAATTGGTATCAAAATCGGAAACATTAGAAGCATCGGAATTGGTATCAAAATCGGAAACATTAGAAGCATCGGAATTGGTATCAAAACCGGAAACATTAGAAGCATCGGAATCGGTATACAAAATCGGAAACATTAGAAGCATCGGAATTGGTATCAAAATCGGAAACATTTGAAGCATCGGAATTGGTATCAAAATCTGAAACATTAGAAGCATCGGAATTGGTATCAAAATCGGAAACATTAGAAGCATCGGAATTGGTATCAAAATCGGAAACATTAGAAGCATCGGAATTGGTATCAAAAACGGAAACATTAGAGGCATCCGAATTGTTTTCAAAATCGGAAACATTAGAAGCATCGGAATTGGTATCAAAATCGGAAACATTAGAAGCATCGGAATTGGTATCAAAATCGGAAACATTAGAAGCACAGGAATTGGTATCAAAATCGGAAACATTTGAAGCATCGGAATTGGTATCAAAATCGGAAACATTAGAAGCATCGGAATTGGTATCAAAATCGGAAACATTTGAAGCATCGGAATTGGTATCAAAATCGGAAACATTAGAAGCATCGAATTGGTATCAAAATCGGAAACATTAAAAGCATCGGAATTGGTATCAAAATCGGAAACATTAGAAGCATCGGAATTGGTATCAAAATCGGAAACATTAAAAGCATCGGAATTGGTATCAAAATCGGAAACATTAGAAGCACAGGAATTGGTATCAAAATCGGAAACATTTGAAGCATCGGAATTGGTATCAAAATCGGAAACATTAGAAGCATCGGAATTAGTATCAAAATCGGAAACATTAGAAGCATCGAATTGGTATCAAAATCGGAAACATTAAAAGCATCGGAATTGGTATCAAAATCGGAAACATTAGAAGCATCGGAATTGGTATCAAAATCGGAAACATTAGAAGCACAGGAATTGGTATCAAAATCGGAAACATTTGAAGCATCGGAATTGGTATCAAAATCGGAAACATTAGAAGCATCGGAATTGGTATCAAAATCGGAAACATTTGAAGCATCGGAATTGGTATCAAAATCAGAAACATTAGAAGCATCGAATTGGTATCAAAATCGGAAACATTAGAAGCATCGGAATTGGTATCAAAATCGGAAACATTAGAAGCATCGGAATTGGTATCAAAATCGGAAACATTAGAAGCATCGGAATTGGTATCAAAATCGGAAACATTAGAAGCATCGGAATTGGTATCAAAATCGGAAACATTAGAAGCATCGGAATTGGTATCAAAATCGGAAACATTAGAAGCATCGGAATTGGTATCAAAATCGGAAACATTAGAAGCATCGGAATTGGTATCAAAATCGGAAACATTAGAAGCATCGGAATTGGTATCAAAATCGGAAACATTAGAAGCATCGGAATTGGTATTAAAATCGGAAACATTAGAAGCATCGGAATTGGTATCAAAATCGGAAACATTAGAAGCATCGGAATTGGTATCAAAATCTGAAACATTAGAAGTATCGGAATTGGTATCAAAATCGGAAACATTAGAAGCATCGGAATTGGTATCAAAATCACAAACATTAGAAGCATCGGAATTGGTATCAAAATCGGAAACATTAGAAGCATCGGAATTGGTATCAAAATCGGAAACATTAGAAGTATCGGAATTGGTATCAAAATCGGAAACATTAGAAGCATCGGAATTGGTATCAAAATCGGAAACATTAGAAGCATCGGAATTGGTATCAAAATCGGAAACATTAGAAGCATCGGAATTGGTATCGACATCGGAAACATTAGAAGCATCGGAATTGGTATCAAAATCGGAAACATTAGAAGCATCGAATTATTATCAAAATCGGAAACATTAGAAGCATCGGAATTGGTATCAAAATCGGAAACATTAGAAGCATCGGAATTGGTATCAAAATCGGAAACATTAGAAGCATCGGAATTGGTATCAAAATCGGAAACATTAGAAGCATCGGAATTGGTATCAAAATCGGAAACATTAGAAGCATCGGAATTGGTATCAAAATCTGAAACATTAGAAGTATCGGAATTGGTATCAAAATCGGAAACATTAGAAGCATCGGAATTGGTATCAAAATCACAAACATTAGAAGCATCGGAATTGGTATCAAAATCGGAAACATTAGAAGCATCGGAATTGGTATCAAAATCGGAAACATTAGAAGTATCGGAATTGGTATCAAAATCGGAAACATTAGAAGCATCGGAATTGGTATCAAAATCGGAAACATTAGAAGCATCGGAATTGGTATCAAAATCGGAAACATTAGAAGCATCGGAATTGGTATCGACATCGGAAACATTAGAAGCATCGGAATTGGTATCAAAATCGGAAACATTAGAAGCATCGAATTATTATCAAAATCGGAAACATTAGAAGCATCGGAATTGGTATCAAAATCGGAAACATTAGAAGCATCGGAATTGGTATCAAAATCGGAAACATTAGAAGCATCGGAATTGGTATCAAAATCGGAAACATTAGAAGCATCGGAATTGGTATCAAAATCGGAAACATTAGAAGCATCGGAATTGGTATCAAAATCTGAAACATTAGAAGCATCGGAATTGGTATCAACATCGGAAACATTAGAAGCATAGGAATTGGTATACAAAATCTGAAACATTAGAAGCATCGGAATTGGTATCAAAATCGGAAACATTAGAAGCATCGAATTATTATCAAAATCGGAAACATTAGAAGCATCGGAATTGGTATCAAAATCGGAAACATTAGAAGCATCGGAATTTGTATCAAAATCGGAAACATTAGAAGCATCGGAATTGGTATCAAAATCGGAAACATTAGAAGCATCGGAATTGGTATCAAAATCGGAAACATTAGAAGCATCGGAATTGGTATCAAAATCGGAAACATTAGAAGCATCGGAATTGGTATACAAAATCGGAAACATTAGAAGCATCGGAATTGGTATCAAAATCGGAAACATTTGAAGCATCGGAATTTGTATCAAAATCTGAAACATTAGAAGCATCGGAATTGGTATCAAAATCGGAAACATTAGAAGCATCGGAATTAGTATCAAAATCGGAAAGATTAGAAGCATCGGAATTGGTATCAAAATCGGAAACATTAGAAGCATCGGAATTGGTATCAAAATCGGAAACATTAGAAGCATCGGAATTGGTATCAAAATCGGAAACATTAGAAGCATCGGAATTGGTATCAAAATCGGAAACATTAGAAGCATCGGAATTGGTATCAAAATCGGAAACATTAGAAGCATCGGAATTGGTATCAAAATCGGAAACATTAGAAGCATCGGAATTGGTATCAAAATCGGAAACATTAGAAGCATCGGAATTGGTATCAAAATCTGAAACATTAGAAGTATCGGAATTGGTATCAAAATCGGAAACATTAGAAGCATCGGAATTGGTATCAAAATCACAAACATTAGAAGCATCGGAATTGGTATCAAAATCGGAAACATTAGAAGCATCGGAATTGGTATCAAAATCGGAAACATTAGAAGTATCGGAATTGGTATCAAAATCACAAACATTAGAAGTATCGGAATTGGTATCAAAATCGGAAACATTAGAAGCATCGGAATTGGTATCAACATCGGAAACATTAGAAGCATCGGAATTGGTATCAAAATCGGAAACATTAGAAGCATCGAATTATTATCAAAATCGGAAACATTAGAAGCATCGGAATTGGTATCAAAATCGGAAACATTAGAAGCATCGGAATTGGTATCAAAATCGGAAACATTAGAAGCATCGGAATTGGTATCAAAATCGGAAACATTAGAAGCATCGGAATTGGTATCAAAATCGGAAACATTAGAAGCATCGGAATTTGTATCAAAATCTGAAACATTAGAAGCATCGGAATTGGTATCAACATCGGAAACATTAGAAGCATCGGAATTGGTATACAAAATCTGAAACATTAGAAGCATCGGAATTGGTATCAAAATCGGAAACATTAGAAGCATCGAATTATTATCAAAATCTGAAACATTAGAAGCATCGGAATTGGTATCAAAATCGGAAACATTAGAAGCACAGGAATTGGTATCAAAATCGGAAACATTTGAAGCATCGGAATTGGTATCAAAATCGGAAACATTAGAAGCATCGGAATTGGTATCAAAATCGGAAACATTAGAAGCATCGTAATTGGTATCAAAATCGGAAACATTTGAAGCATCGGAATTGGTATCAAAATCGGAAACATTAGAAGCATCGAATTGGTATCAAAATCGGAAACATTAGAAGCATCGGAATTGGTATCAAAATCGGAAACATTAGAAGCATCGGAATTGGTATCAAAATCGGAAACATTAGAAGCATCGGAATTGGTATCAAAATCGGAAACAGTAGAAGCATCGGAATTGGTATCAAAATCGGAAACATTAGAAGCATCGGAATTGGTATCAAAATCGGAAACATTAGAAGCATCGGAATTGGTATCAAAATCGGAAACATTTGAAGGATCGGAATTGGTATCAAAATCGGAAACATTAGAAGCATCGGAATTGGTATCAAAATCGGTAACATTAGAAGCATCGGAATTGGTATCAAAATCGGAAACATTAGAAGCATCGGAATTGGTATCAAAATCGGAAACATTTGAAGCATCGGAATTGGTATCAAAATCGGAAACATTAGAAGCATCGAATTGGTATCAAAATCGGAAACATTAGAAGCATCGGAATTGGTATCAAAATCGGAAACATTAGAAGCATCGGAATTGGTATCAAAATCGGAAACATTAGAAGCATCGGAATTGGTATCAAAATCGGAAACATTAGAAGCATCGGAATTGGTATCAAAATCGGAAACATTAGAAGCATCGGAATTGGTATCAAAATCGGAAACATTAGAAGCATCGGAATTGGTATCAAAATCGGAAACATTAGAAGCATCGGAATTGGTATCAAAATCGGAAACATTAGAAGCATCGGAATTGGTATCAAAATCGGAAACATTAGAAGCATCGGAATTGGTATCAAAATCGGAAACATTTGAAGGATCGGAATTGGTATCAAAATCGGAAACATTAGAAGCATCGGAATTGGTATCAAAATCGGTAACATTAGAAGCATCGGAATTGGTATCAAAATCGGAAACATTAGAAGCATCGGAATTGGTATCAAAATCGGAAACATTAGAAGCATCGGAATTGGTATCAAAATCGGAAACATTAGAAGCATCGGAATTGGTATCAAAATCGGAAACATTTGAAGGATCGGAATTGGTATCAAAATCGGAAACATTAGAAGCATCGGAATTGGTATCAAAATCGGTAACATTAGAAGCATCGGAATTGGTATCAAAATCGGAAACATTAGAAGCATCGGAATTGGTATCAAAATCGGAAACATTTGAGCCTAAATTCCGATTCCCAAAACGATTCTTGTACTTTGTTGCTGTTTAAAACTTAATTTTCCATTGCTGGCACTAATGATAAAATGATAAATATTCATTGGTTTTAAACTACCAGTAAAACTAAAATTTATACAGCCTAGTAACAAATTTAGGTAAAAAAAGATACCAGAAAAAATGTACCTGGAAAAAAAGCACAAGTAAAAATGGCACGAGTTTATGAATAGGAAAAATGGCTCAAGTAAAATATACAGATAAAAATCTCACAAAATCTTGAATACAATAAATAAAGAGAACTCATTAAGAAGTTTGTCAAATTAAAAAGAAATTTATATCTACATTTAAAGGTAGATGAGGCCCCTTTCTTCCGCCCTGAAATAGAACTCTACGTTTTTAGGCGATTTTAGAATCGGAACCAGAAATTTTATCGGAATCTGGAATTTAGAACAGAATCAGTAATTGTATCAGAATCGGGAAGATATTGGACTCGTTCCATCACTAATAGAATGGGAGGTGGGGTCAAACGCCATATGTGAGAGTAATAGAAATAAACTTAGAAAGAAATGGGTGGTCTAGAAAAAAAACGTTCATTAGCTAAAATTTAGCATGATAATAATAATAATAATAATAATAATAATAATAATAATAATAATAAATATAATAATAATAATAATAATAATAATAATAATAATAATAAATATAATAATAATAATACTACTAATAAAAATAATCATTATATATATATATATATATATATATATATATATATGTTTCTGTGTATATAGTGAAACATACACCCATAACACGTTAGCTACATAGAAATGTTTGTGTTTCATCCCCTAAAGAATTCGCCAGGTTAAATATATATTTATAAATGTCAACATCAGTTTATTTTCTCTTTTTTTAATTTCCCTATTTTGTAGCTTTATGTAAATATACATGACAAATATTTATCTACTCATGTGCAAACAAAAATCTAAATACACAGACACGTATATATAAGGGTAATTATAATATATATATATATATATATATATATATATATATATATATATATATATATACATATGTGTGTGTGTATATACATATTGGTGATATGTTCAATATTCATTAGTATCAGAGAGTAAATAGTAATATATTTTTCCACGTATCCTAAGACAGATTTATGTAGGAAGCATATATTTTGCATATTATAAATATATAATGTCCACAGTGCAAATGTGTATAGGCAAAATCATTGATGTGCGGAGACAGATCCCACCACCTCCAGGTCTCGTAAGCATATGATTGTTAATACGACATATTTATTTGTATTGGATCAAAACCAAAAATTCACAGTTTCTTTTTAATCTTCCACTTAACCCAGCGACACGAGGGTAATCTGGAACGATACCAATGGATATTAATGAATAAAATATGTTATTTACTGGCCCAATAATGTTCCACTCGAAATGACACAACTATTATATATATATATATATATATATATATATATATATATATATATATATATATATATATATATATAAAGTAGAGAACTAAAAGCGAACTTTTAGGAAAGGTAAAACCTATTGTGAAAAGTATACAGCTCAATATACCGGATAGAGCATATAGATAGATAGAAGGATGAAAAGGAATTAGAAAAGCGACGGAGGCCGATCCTTTTTCAATTCAGTTGCTCAATGCAAGGTATATTCCGCAAAAAATCAATTTATTTAATTAATTTTATCCTTAAGCTATCTATCTATCTCCTCCTCTCTCTCTCTCTCTCTCTCTCTCTCTCTCTATATATATATATATATATATATATATATATATATATATATATATACAGTAAAATCAGATCCCCTATTTTCTTGAGCAGTATTTATCCATAAACAAAAACTACATTATGTTTCGTATGCGCTTTAGTCCTATTATTGATACGTGTTATCAGAAAGTATGAGTTTAATTCTTTCCTATTCATCGATTTTTTATGTTTTGTCCGGTCAGTCGTTTTCTCTTTGATTAGTTATTTCAGCGTAGGAGTAGGAGTGGCTACCTCAAGTAATAAATACTCTTCATTCGACTTAAAACACGGTAACAGAAATCCCGTGCTCATCTTATTCCGTTTGCTAGATAGCATCCTTTTAGTTACTACGCTGATTAGAAATTAATTTCGTCACCAAAAACACTTTTATTTGCATACAATTGTTTCTTCACATTATAAGAACATATACTTTTTCATGATATACAAAATATCATAAATTTTTCCTCCCTGCCCGATGGTGTAATTTCAAAGACGCTGTAGATGGAAAGGATTCGATATGAGTTTGTTTTGATTTCGGACTATTATTCTTGGCACATCGTCATGTATTTTTTTTCGAATTGAGAACTATTTTTGTTTTTTCTGATTAGTTCACAGAGAGGTAAGATCTGATATTGACACACAAATGTTCGTTGGTCAACTGTTGAACGAAACGGAACCGTACACTTGTAGCAAAAGTGTTTTTTTGAAACAAAATGTTTCGTAAGATAAATAAAATCTTGGCTTCGGAATCTAACAAATCCTGCTACAATGGCCGACTATAAACTAGATGGTGGTAGGTTCGATCCATAGCTTTGGATAGGTTCTAGTGGAGCCGCACTGAAGAGCTGTGATACATCGGAATAGTATGTCTGTGGATATCTATATATATATATATAAAAAAGGGAAAAATCGAAACAGACATAGAACTGGCCTACCAATAGGCGATGAAGGCGATTCGCTAACATAATACCTATCAGCAGTTCTGAAAGCAGTTTTTCATGGTAAACAACTGATGATCCCTTAAAATAGTGTTAGAAACTAACTAATATAATAACTGTAAAAAAATAAATTGACTTACATGAGTGATTTTCCACTGGAAGACTTGAGACTATAAGTTTTGTTTTTTTTGTTTTTTTTATATAGTTTGATGGTTGAGAAACTTCCGAGACTATATATATATATATATATATATATATATATATATCCATTTATCATTTATGATAAATAGATTAAAACTGTTTTATTTGATCGGACAAATACATTTTTTTCTGTGATTTCGTCTTGGCGTACCATTTTGTTTTCGATTTTGTGCGCTTTTTTCTCTGTGTGCGCACGCGAGCGTATGTATGTGTGTGACCAGAATCTTCAGCCATGTCATTCAAATGGAATTTGTGATCAAAAAGTGTGCACTACTAGAGATAAAAAAGGGAAAAATCGAAACAGACATAGAACTGGCCTACCAATAGGCGATGAAGGCGATTCGCTAACATGATACCTATCAGCAGTTCTGAAAGCAGACGCGATAAAATCAACAGAAATAAAAGAGAAGATTAAAAGAGAATACCTCGGAAGAATTAAACACCGTTTGAAACTACATTATATAGTAGAAGCATAATACAAAGATAAAGACTCGGTCAGAAATAATATACTGTGAATACGCTATAGACTGGCGAAAAGAAGAACTTTAATACGTCGATCAAAGAACTAGGAAATGCACCTCACCTGAAAGATTATACTTATAGACTATGTAAAAGGGAGAGAAATGGGGTTATGATGGGTATAGATATGATGAAATAAGTAGAACAGTAGCTTAAGTATAGAAAGACTGATTGATGATGTATAAAAACACCACATAAATGAACAATACAACAGGCAGAGAAACTGGAAACAAAAAGAGAAAAGTAAAATGGGAGGGGAAGCAGCTACATGGACGATTTATTAAACATATCAATGAGAAAAAAGCAGAAAATCATATGAACATGTCTACGAAAAGGACCCTTAACCAGAGAAAAATAATCGCCACTGACAACCTCACAAATAAAATGATCAGATCAGAACTATATCAAAGGGAAGATAGACCAAAACCAGGAAAACAGTAAATGTAGACTCTGTGGACAAATAGACGAACCATTAAACCACATCATAAGTGGATGAAGAACATTAGCCCGAAAATAAAATCGTAAAGTACTGCAAATGTAGGGATATTTGTTGTCACACATAATTCAAGGAAGAGCACCTGTTTTTTTACGAGTGAACAATCACTGGCAATGAATCGTGAGAGAACTCTTAGTAAGAAATAATAATAATAATCGAATAGAATAAAAAGGATTACAATAATAATAATAATAATAAGGAGAAGAAATAAGATCATGAAGAGAAGAAGATGATGAAGAAGAAGTAAACAAAGAAAGGATGGATGATAAAGAAAGGGGAAAGAGGAAGAGTTGATAAAGAGGGTAGAGAAGAAGAAGAACCAGAACAAGAAAAAGAAGAAGAACAACAAGTGGAGGAAGAAGAGGAGGAGAGGGAGGGAAGAAGAAGAGGAAGGATCGGGAAGAAGAACGAATCAGAGGATAAGAAGGAGGTTGATAAAGAAGAGGATGGGGAAGAAAAAGAAGAGCAAAGAGGAAGAGAAAAAAAAGTTGACAACGCAGTAAACAAAAGGGGTAATGATGTTGGAATAATAATAATAATAATAATAATAATAATAATAATAATAATAATAATAATAATAATAATAATAATAATAATATAAAAATAATAATACGAAGAAGAAGAAAGTGTGTTAAAGAGGAAAAATAAGGATGTAGAGGAGGCGCGTTCAAAGATGGGAAGGACAACAAAGAAAAGTAAAATGATGATGATGATGATGATGATGATGATGATGATGATGATGATGATGATGATGATGATGATGATGATTAAGCATCCGTGACAATTGCGTTGTGACATTTTCAAATGGACTTAAAAGAAAAGAAAATGGCAGCAGAAACGACCAAAGCTTAACGATAAAAGTTACGAACTTTTAATACATCGATGGACAAAGCCATCGATGTTATCGAATGACAGATGTAGAGGAATGGTCGAAAAGTTTCTGTAAGAATAATGACACGAAGAATAAGAAGCAGATATTTACAGACAGGAAGTAGAAAAGGATAAAGCAAAACACGTGTGCCACCCTCCCCCGTCTCCTACGGTTATATCATCTTGAATAATCCAATAGTACACTAATACAAACAGAATACGACATAATCACGTTAACACACAGGTTCTCGTTAGATAACAGAAGTTAAGTAACGTTGAACCTAGTCAGTATTAGATGGGTGACCATTCACGAATACATGTGGGAGGACGTCGACACCTCCCTGCAAAAACTGCAAGCACCTTGTGTCATTATCTCCCCTGATCGGGATATACATGCGACTGGGGACCGCTTGTGAATTTAATATTCCCTAGAAACTTCCTCCTTCAGAGGAAGCCGACTCAACATTCCTAGGATAAATGCTGCTTTGTTCGTTTCGAATAATATAAACATTAATCATGATACTTTTTTGATTTTTTTGCATGCTTATTTATGATTGAAGGTGTGTGTTTTCTCAGTAGAATAAATTATAGCACTGCATATGTAGTTTCTTTGTTTACATTTTTGACCATGCTACTAGTAACTGAATGAAAACTATTATTTACAGAAGAGTATTGCTTTATGCTAAGTGGCAACCAGTATGTCCTCTACCAGAGTGCTCAAACTATAAATAGGGAGCAGATGAATACCTGTAAAACATAGTAATCAACAGACAACTGTTTGGACATCTACGACTCATCAAAGAGATATAAGTCATTTACAGATAACCGTTTCGTCATCATTATGACTCTTTAGCGAGGCTTAGACCAAACCAACACACGCCGAGAATGGAAACTGGGACCACGTGTATTGTAGTTCGACATCTCATCCACGTATGGTGTTGTTGTAATTTATTCTAAGCTGAAAATAAAATAGTCTTATAGAAACCAATTTGAAAGTAGACATTTTCATTTTTTTTAATAAAGCTAATTTCAAATGTCTTTTCATGACACGCTCGTGCCGACACACGTTCGTCGGCCCCACGTGAAATTTTACATTTTTAAATTTCTATTTTGATTGCTAGTATCGAGTCTTCAAGGCAAGTGCGTCAATCTTGTTTTTATTACCGTCTAACGCAAGTAATTTAAACAAGTAGTTTTGTTAGAACGAGATGTTTTTCAGTCTGTAAGAATACTTGTACAATATAATAAAGCAAAATAACATATGAATAAATATATATATATATTTGAATAAATATATATATGAATAAATATATATATATATATATACATAATATGAAATTATATTTTAATATTTCACCTACATACGACGCCGTTTCGAGATTTCGGTTCTCCTCAGTTTAAGGAAATGACAATATCGGACGGTCACGGGGTGCGAACCCGGTTACCAGAGACACCTTGAGTCTGTAAGCGGTTGCCTAATCCTATTGGCCATGGGAGGTTGTCACGTTATGACGGAGAAATTAAGTTATATTTACGCTGAGAGTGGCGAGTGTAAGTATCAAATCAGTCAGATAGAACTCAACATAACATGATAATATAACAAAACATTATATAAATATTTTTAAAACCAAGTAACCATTTTTATAACCCGCAAAAAGAGTAGACATGCGCGTATTCAACATTTGTTCAAAGCGAATGATTTTTGCTTAAAAATATTATTTTTAATTTTTTTGGTCGATGAAAATAATACGTAAATTCATTCATTGTAGTCACGTGCTCGTTCATTCAAATACTAAGTAGCATTTTTTTTTTCTACGAAATTTCACAAATTTTCATCGTACATACTAGATAGCGGTAGAAATTAGGTAAAGATAGAAATTGACATACCCAGGTACTGTACAAAGGGGCGAATATAAACTAGTATCAGTAAAACCAATTGTGATATTTGTCTATTTTTTCAATGCTTGATTGTTATTTTTTTTTTTTATTGAATCTCTTGTAATAATGATAATGATGCTGACAGGATTAGTGGCAAAATGTGAGAAACGCAAAGTTTCTCACGTTTTGCCTCTCACTTCACAAGATAGTTAGACAAAGGAGATGCCGGAAAGGAGTGCCGAGGAAAATCTTTTGATTTTTAGAAAGATGGCGAACTTTTCCCGCTTTTCTTCACAAGAGACGCCATGATAATCCCTCAAAAGAAAATGTTTGTTACGAATTTACTTGCGTCATCGAAAGTCGCTCCCTTCCAATCGCACCTCTCAGTTAGACGTTGTCTTTAAACTGCCAATAAATACACGTTTGGAGATGCCTGCGTCGTAATGGTCACGGGCTTCAACTGGGGGGAATTTCGTCTTTTTTACACGACAAGGGCCCGTGAGAAAATTAATCTTTTCGTTTGGTTGAAGAGCGGAAATGATTTTTCAAATTTTTATCCGTTAATTTGAGCCGGAAATTACTTTCTAATCAAGAGTTATATTCGACCTTAGGTGTTTCACAATAGTAGTTAATACAAGTCAGCCATTTTCATAATTTATTAATAGATTCCACAAGGGTTGACGTATTTACAAAATCGTGACGCTTCAAAATTCGAAAGTAACTTTAAACTTCAATAAAAACGTTATTTGTGGCTCGAATATTTTTCATGGCAAAAGTTAAGAAGTTTTCTTTGAAAAATAAGTCACCACTTATCAAAACCAAAAGCTACTTGAGGATAACGGTTAGAAGAATAGTTCCTTTGTGCTCCTTCATTTCCACATTTTCTGTATTATATAAAACTAGCGGAACCCGTCGCCCGGCGTTGCACGGGAGAAAGTACTTCTTTATTGCATCACGTTGTCCCCCACCCTCTACCGTGTTGGCGAATGTTTTAAATTTAAAAAAAAAAGAAAAAAGTTGCAGAGTAGAATGGGATCGAACGCTAAAACTGGCGATCATAAAACCTCCCTTCTTAACCACTGCGTCACGATTCAAATTAAAATTACATGTGAAAATAGGCAAATTAAGCTAAGCTTGTTTATTGGCATGCGTGTTATGTTAACATTAAGCTTCTGCCGACCAAATGTAATGTTCAACAATGACACGGTTTATTTGGGCAAGGTTTCTATAATATGCGTCTTAAAGGTGTATGATTTTGAAAATGTAAATGTATCGGGGTCTACGAATATCTTGGCGCTTATTGAATTAAATAGGATGTCGATTCGATCAAGAAATTGTAGCCGCCATGTTGAATGAATAAATGTTGCAGGAACTGTGTTCGTTAATTTCATTCGTTTAATTCCGGAATACATATAAATGTAGAAGTCATAGGTAGAATTAGAAATAACGTAATCTGATATTCGCTGAAAATCATCGGAGTGAACGGGAGCGGTCATTAAGTCTTTGTGTATTGCTATATATTGTGTAGTAAATAAATATCAGGCAAATAATGAATAAGAACGGGTGTTTTATGAAAATTAAACTGCGTGTATTAGTTCCCAGTGTCGATGAGTAGAGTGACAGTACAGAATTATTAGGGAGAAAAGTTTTTGCTACCACCTATATGGAGTTGTTTTGTCGGAGAGACGTGGATGGTGGGCTAAATGTAATATTTAGTGTTAGGTAGAAAAAAATAACAAATTTATTAAAAGACGCTCGAGCGAATAAGTGTAATATAGTGGTGAGTTTAGTAGCCTGTGATGCATGTGTCATTTTTCTATACTCCGAGAAGGTACAGAGGTAAAATCGTCTCTACTTTATATATTAGATGACTAAAATATAAAGACGTGACCAAATCATCTCAGTCTCCTACTGTATACTATGAAGAAGGATCGGAGTTACTATTTAGGCAATAAGAAGATCGGGGAATGGTGAATTTTCTTCTTTTTATGATAATAATAATAATAATGATAATAATAATGATAATAATAATTATAATAATAATGATAATAATAATAATAATGATAATAATAATGATAATAATAATTATAATAATAATAATGATAATAATAATTATAATAATAATAATAATAATAATAATAATAATAATAATAATAATAATAATTATAATAAAGATATCTCTAAACCCCTCCCCCAAAAAAGGTATCATCCGCGGCTGCAACCACACAAACAAGCTGTGAAAAGTCAAGGAGAATGGAAAGACTGAGGAGGGAGAGCACCAACAAGAACTCCCCTGGGAAAATACGAAGAGTACTGAGATCTTAACAAGGCTTATTGCCACCCAAATGCCAGCGAAAATCAATGGTAAGCTGCTGTTGCGATAACTTAAAGTTAAAGGTTATCGAAATAGGTGGATAGTACTGGAAATCTGGGAAAAGTTGTTGTCACTCAGACTCCAAGGAACACCACTTGTTATTATGAGTGAGTAATCTCCGATGGCGACCTGTGTGAGAACTCCTAATGATTACAAACAATAATAATAATAATAATAATAATAATGATAATAATAATAATAATAATAATGATAATAATAATAATAATAATAATAATAATAATAATAATAATAAAACGACAGCGACGCAACGTGATTTAAAAGTGTTATCGCAAGAGACGAAAGGACGTGTTGGTACTCGGGCTCCATAGAAAACCTCTTGGTTTTGCCAGTGAGAAATCACTGAAAATTACGTGTGTGAAAACTCCCAGTAGGTAAAAAATAGTAACAATAATAAATAATAAAAATAATTATTATAATAATAATAATAATAATAATAATAATAATAATAATAATAATAATAATAATAATAATGATTATGATCATTATTATAGAACAGCTGAAACTGCCAGTTGTCCGAGCGAGATTACACAATACTTTTTAAAACTTGTATAACATTTCACAAAACTTAGTTATTTAAACCTTCCCATTAGCAAAGTACGTGATTATAGTACACATACTAATGTACATCATTAAAAAATGAACTTTGGCTAGTCAAAATCAAATATTCATATGTCAGCTTGAATACCATTTAAGTCCGTCTTTTAAAATCTCACAAAATGACTTAATATGTTAGAAAATAGTTTTACACGTTTTACATTATTAAAAAAACTTCACAACTGTCACAAAATTCTTGAAAACGATATCCTTGGTTTTAGCCCAAACAATTGTTTGCTTTGATTAAAAACGTTTTTTTCTATCGTTCATCATCATTTTTCAGGGTAAAATAATTAAAACTTATATATATATATATATATATATATATATATATATATATATATATATATATATTTATTTTATATATATATATATATATATATAATAGTTCAGGTAAAGTTTACATTCACAGTGTAAAAATATAGAGAATCATTCCATTCCTGTATTTATATAAGAGTGTTCATTGATGATTCTCTCTCTTCGCTCTCTCTCTCTCTCTCTCTCTCTCTCTCTCTCTCTCTATATATATATATATATATATATATATATATATATATATGTGTGTATATATATATATTTAGATATATATATAATAAATGTTGCTTATCTTAACATTTTAGTGCAGTTTCAAGGAGCATCTGATTATCAGAAGTGTATTAATAAAATCCTTAACGGCGTTCGTACATTCAAAAGTTTGAATTTGTATTCACATTTATATATAAAGCTGGAGATTATGCTATCTCGATCTCTGGACGAAAGGGAATAATTTGCTCGCATTCATTTTATCTCTCTCCATTCCCATCGCCTTCTCCGGTATTTGTCGCCAAATTTCAGATTAAAGAAGAAGGGAAGAAGTCGAGGTTCCATTCTGATTTCTCAATTCTGGATTTTCTATAGAGTCCCGCTGCAGTTCCCGCCTCCCGCCGACCCACCCGCACTGCCGCTCTACCGGTGCCACCGTTGCCTTCTCCGGTAATTAACAGACCTTTCACAGATTGGCCAGATATCTCGTCACCACTCCGACTCAGCGACGCTTATCTTTTGTATATAAATAGGTCTTTTAGTGTTTGGGCCGCGATCTAATTCGACGATAGGGCTGTGTGAAAAGTGAGGTGACGCAGAGATATTCGCGTAATAACATACACATATGCACATACGTAGACACGCATACAAACTATAGTATGTATATATAGAGAGAAAGATATTTACATACTTAAAAAGCTAGGCGATGTAAGATTCAGCTTCAAAAGTTTTGTATAATTACATCGTATATATATATATATATATATATATTATATGTATATATATATATAAATATATTTATTTACGTGTATGTCTATTTGTGTATGTGTGTTTTTTAGGTAAAAACACACAAGACAGTATATATATATATATATATATATATATATATATATTGGAAGCCCCTTTAAGTAAATTAAAAGTCGATCACTGCTGGAGAGATTAAAAGTAAATATTCCACCAAAGCATCAGCTTTGGTGGAATATTTACTTTTAATACTCCAAGTTTGTCAATACTCCAAGTTTGTCGTTGAGTTCTATCGGATTTTTCGATGTTAAAACTCGTCGCATTCAGTGTAAATATAACTTAATTTATCCGTTATTACGTAACAACCTACTGTGGTCTAAAGGATGGAGCGAACTCTTGCAGATTCAAGGTGTCTATGTGAACTCTGAGCTGTGAGCGTCTGAGATTTTTATTTCCCCGCACTGATGAGAGCCGAATGCTAGAAACGACGTCGTACGTAGGTAAAAATACTAAATATATATATATATATATATATATATATATATATATATATATATATGGGAGAAAGAACGAAAGAGAATATAACATATTAAGGATAAAACAAGATAAGATCGTAGATTTGAAAATGGAAGGCTGCGAACGTTTCAATCTGTTTCATACCTGTCTAATTTCCATATTGTATGATCGAAATTTTATATGGAAAATAAATATGAACAAACTCTGAACGTTTATCCCTTTCCCTTTTCAAATATATATATATATATATATTTAAAAAAAACAACCTAATCCTGAAGACGACTATGAAAGTCGAAAGCGCCCGAAAAAAAATGGCCGAATTAAGAACAAAAATAACGAGAGCTCGACGGTTTGAGAACCTCACGAAGAAGATATACAAACGATAAAGTTCCGTGACGTTCAACAACGTTTGCTTATATATATATATATATATATATATATATATATATATATATATATATGAAGCAATCCAACAAAAGATATAAGCGTCAACTAATATCTTATAATTAGTGAAACATCCGGATAAAAAACTGAAGCTCAATATACTGGATAGAGCATTAATATTATAATATAAAATGAAGTAATAAAATAAGGTGTCAATCAAATTTTATTAGAATTCAAAGTTCATGCAAAGCATCCTTAAGTCCTTAGCTCATGAGTTTTCAAAGATAATTCTTCTCTTCAGAGGACCATTACCGCAGTTATACTACTACAGGTAATAAAATTACGCTTTGAAAATATATAAAATTATATACACAAATATACAAAAATACATAACATCAAACATATCAATCCCAAAACATACTTTTGTTGAATCCATACAGTCCATCCAGGTCATACATGTTGAGAAGCATAATCAGGAAGGACATTACTCCAAGATACAAACAGCAGTCCAAATACGTGAAATTGAAGGGGCCGGCAAAGTTATCCAGTCGCGAAATGTGTCAATATTCAATGTTAATGATAAATAAATCAATCAAAATAATACAAAAAGTCCAATCAAAGTTCCGAAATCCCAACTTGTGCAACTCAAGTCAAATCCAAATTCGTTGTTTAATTAGAAAACCCGCTAAATCCGAATTGAGCAAAACAAGACGGACTCCCATCACATCTAGCCAGAAGAGCGAAAAATAGATATATTTTTCGCTCTTCTGGCTAGATGTGATGGGAGTCCGTCTTGTTTTGCTCAATTCGGATTTAGCGGGTTTTCTAATTAAACAACGAATTTGGATTTGACTTGAGTTGCACAAGTTGGGATTTCAGAACTTTGATTGGACTTTTTGTATTATTTTGATTGATTTATTTATCATTAACATTGAATATGGACACATTTCGCGACTGGATAACTTTGCCGGCCCCTTCAATTTCACGTATTTGGACTGCTGTTTGTATCTTGGAGTAATGTCCTTCCTGATTATGCTTCTCAACATGTATGACCTGGATGGACTGTATGGATTCAACAAAAGTATGTTTTTGGATTGATATGTTTGATGTTATGTATTTTTGTATATTTGTGTATATAATTTTATATATTTTCAAAGCGTAATTTTATTGCCTGTAGTAGTATAACTGCGGTAATGGTCCTCTGAAGAGAAGAATTATCTTTGAAAACTCATGAGCTAAGGACTTAAGGATGCTTTGCAAGAACTTTGAATTCTAATAAAATTTGATTGACACCTTATTTTATTACTTCATTTTATATTATAATATATATATATATATATATATATATATATATATATATATATATAGTCTCGGAAGTTCTTTTAACCTTCAAAACTGAAAAAAAAAAAAAAAAAAAAATTTTGTTGAAAGATTTTAGTCTAGTAAGTCTAGTAAGTTAATCAATCTACTGCAATCACTATTTTAGTTTACTTCCAAGAATATACTCTAATATAAATATATTTTTATATATGTTTTTATATATAAGGGATCGTCAGTTGTTTACCATGAAAACTGTTTCGGGATTTTAAAAACAAAACAGTATTTCTTTATCATGGCATCCCAGCAGCGTTGATAAGACACCACCTCCCTATTTAATAATTATTTTTTAATTTAAAATGTTTACAAATATTTGATTTTGTTTAGCCTCCAGATTTGTTTTTCTAAAGTATTAAAATATAGTTTCTCCTTACCTGTGTTGTTCCTTTCAAAGTGTGTATTTACTATTTTACAGAGAACATCTATTTTATAGAGTTAGATTATTCCATTATAATAACCCCCCTTTTTTCCCCTTGGTTATTTTCTTTGTCTACAAATGTTTTAAAATTAAAAATATATATTTATAAAAATATTTCATATATACATATATATATATACATTTATTTATTTATTTATTTATTTATTTAATCATGGACTATTTACATATGTTATACATTTTTATAGTAGAGTTTTGGATTTCTTTTATCAATTTCTTTTGATTTATTTCATATAATTTAAAAGCGTCAGGATAGCGTGTTATTGCCTTATTTAATTGTCTAAATATTTTATTTTTATCTCCACCTTGTTTAAGCATTCTTATTACTAATGAAGTGACTGGAGGTATAAAATCCATTAACCTTAAAGTAACGCGGGCTATTCTTAGAAATTCGGACATTATACTCCCATAAAATATATACATAGGACAGGTACTACTTTTATGCGGCATGCGTACGATATGAAATGGAAAAGAATTTCTTTTATCAAACATTTTATAAATAAATCTACCATTTTCAATTTTTATATCTAAATCTAGAAAGGTAGCATGTATTCCTGTATGTTCACAATTTAATTTTAATTCCCTAGGATATATCAAATGTTTAGTATTTTCAAACTCCTCTCTATCATTTATACAGACCAGGTCATCAATAAACCTCCTGCAGCCGTGGTAACTATATGTTCTAGATATATCATTTTTTATTAATGCTGACATATATATGTATTCATATCTATGTAAATAGAGATTAGCCCAAAAGGGGGCAGGGTCCAAACCCATAGGAATACCTATTGTTTGTATTAGTGTATTATTTCCTATTTTAAAATAACTTTCTTTAATCAAGTGACTTATAAGTATTTTAAGGCCATTTTTTGAAGTACTAGTTTTACTGTTTTTAGTCTTACACCAAAAGGCTTTAGATTTTGAAAAATCTATGTATTTACCTTTACCTCCGGCAAAAGCTAAATCTATAATGTTACCTAATTCTTTAATTAGTTCATTATGTGGTATTTTAGTATATAAGGTACTAAAATCATATGTAGAAATTGATTTGGCCTTTTTACGGGAATTTATATGATCTAGTTTTTCTTTTATTGGATATGAATTATTTACTACCCAAAATAAGTTTATATTACTATAAAACTTTCTTTTATTATGAAATTTATTTATCTGATTAATTATTAATTTAAATACATTTGATATAGCCTTACTCAAGGGTTTAGTAATACACATTTTGGAGGCAACAATAAAACGGGCCCCAACTGGTTTTTTATGCATTTTCGGTATCCAATACATACATGGAAGTTTATTATTTTTCTCATCTAATTTTAGTCCTAATTTTTCACAAATAATGGTGTTATTTAGAATAATACTTTCTTTTTCACAATTACTTACTTTATAAGTATCTGATTCTATACCTATAATTCCTACTTCTGACAATAATCGTTGTATGTAATATTTTTTACATATAAAAGCTATATTATTTGCTGCCTTATCAATAGGAACTATTACAAATTTATTTTGAAGTATTTGAAGGTCCATAATTATTTGTGAATTTCTAAGGAGAGGATTAGTCTTTTTAGGATGTTTAAAATTTTTTAAACGTTCGACCTTTTTATTTACAAATCTAAATATATTATTTTTCCATGCGTCAAATGTGGAATCTAATACTTTGTGCTTTTTTGCCATGGATACACTAAAGGTTTCTAATGCTTTATTTATTTCTTTTATACATTTTGTATAATTTAAACATTTAGGTTCTCTGTAGTTTGGACCTTTTGTAAGGAGCTTTCTCAACTTAGGATTTTTTACTATCGCTAAATTACCGGTAATTATATGCCCTATGTCATTATTACATAAAGGGGAGTACTTACATTCGCATTCTGGAATATTTTCATCCTTATAATCATTTGTATTTATATTTTCTACTGTTTTTTTATAATTGAAAATTTTATTTCGTATGGTTTGCCCAAGTTTATATGTTACTATTGGATTTTGTCCCTCCATTTTAAGTTCAGTGGGTAGTAATTGTAAGATTTCTGGATTATTTAATATTTTTGGCAGATTTATATCATCTAATCCTTTATTTTCATACAGAACTACACAAACATTTCTAGGTTTATTTTTTTTATATACAACAGGTGGTTTATATAGTTTAGTATCGATTATATCCATTATATATTCATACCATTGAGTTAGTTTTTCTTTTTTGTACATCATATCCGGTTGTAGTAATATTTTAGATGCAATATCCTTCTGTACCTTCTTTTTTGTTTGATTTAGAAGTTTTCTAATGTAATTGAAAGAACCGGAAATATTATTAGTAATACTATCTTTAGTTTTTTCAAAGAATTCCTCGCATGAAATGGCAGATTCTTTGCTGTTTCTATTTACATATGACCTATCTCTAGTACCGTAGCGAGGTAAAGCTGGATATAATCGCCCTACATTTTCTAATTCATCGTGTAAGTTATTTTTCTTTACTTTACTATTTAGACCATAAGGATAAATTACTCGTAATTTCTTAATTGTTTCATCTTCTTTATTTTGACGTATTTTTAGTATATTGTTATCTACTTCTCCAAAACTATTATATCCGTTATTTTTAAATTTTTCAATGATTTGTATTGAAAAGGACGATTCACTACAGGTTTCCTTAAAATGTTTAATAACATGGAGACATCCTTTAGTGCTAGTTCTATGTATATTCATGCGTTTATTTAAAGGAAGTACGGTTTCGCCTACGTATTGTAAATTACAATTTTTACATGATAACAAATAGATTAGATTTTGAGACTTACATGACAAATCTTCCTCCGAATGATTTACTATTTTATACATTCTGTCTGTAACATTTGATTTATATTCTTTAGATGTTATTAGAATATTACAGGTTTTACATAATGAAGCTCCGCAAGGAGCAACTTTAAAACTTATTTCGGCCGGACAAGTCCCATTTGCCATTTCGTACGAAGGAGTTCCTACTTCTATGTTACTAGTGACAACAGCTTTACCCTGTCGAGATATGTCCGACCTCCTTGGGTGGTGAGCCCTAGGGGAACTCACTAGTTCTGAGGGCTGCCCAGACCTAGCTTGTAATCGTGTTTTAATGACCATAGTTATTACTATTATATATTATTTATTTTTTTAGTTTTTCAGGGTTTAAAAAAAAACTAAAGTACCTATGGTACCAGGAAAGTATTCGAATAAGAGGAAGGAATCCTAGCCATACATATTCAAATACCCAATATATAGCCTCGGAAGTTCTTTTAACCTTCAAAACTGAAAAAAAAAAAAAAAAAAAATTTTGTTGAAAGATTTTAGTCTAGTAAGTCTAGTAAGTTAATCAATCTACTGCAATCACTATTTTAGTTTACTTCCAAGAATATACTCTAATATAAATATATTTTTATATATGTTTTTATATATAAGGGATCGTCAGTTGTTTACCATGAAAACTGTTTCGGGATTTTAAAAACAAAACAGTATTTCTTTATCATGGCATCCCAGCAGCGTTGATCAGACACCACCTCCCTATTTAATAATTATTTTTTAATTTAAAATGTTTACAAATATTTGATTTTGTTTAGCCTCCAGATTTGTTTTTCTAAAGTATTAAAATATAGTTTCTCCTTACCTGTGTTGTTCCTTTCAAAGTGTGTATTTACTATTTTACAGAGAACATCTATTTTATAGAGTTAGATTATTCCATTATAATAACCCCCCTTTTTTCCCCTTGGTTATTTTCTTTGTCTACAAATGTTTTAAAATTAAAAATATATATTTATAAAAATATTTTTATTTTAATATTTCATATATACATATATATATATACATTTATTTATTTATTTATTTATTTAATCATGGACTATTTACATATGTTATACATTTTTATAGTAGAGTTTTGGATTTCTTTTATCAATTTCTTTTGATTTATTTCATATAATTTAAAAGCGTCAGGATAGCGTGTTATTGCCTTATTTAATTGTCTAAATATTTTATTTTTATCTCCACCTTGTTTAAGCATTCTTATTACTAATGAAGTGACTGGAGGTATAAAATCCATTAACCTTAAAGTAACGCGGGCTATTCTTAGAAATTCGGACATTATACTCCCATAAAATATATACATAGGACAGGTACTACTTTTATGCGGCATGCGTACGATATGAAATGGAAAAGAATTTCTTTTATCAAACATTTTATAAATAAATCTACCATCCTCAATTTTTATATCTAAATCTAGAAAGGTAGCATGTATTCCTGTATGTTCACAATTTAATTTTAATTCCCTAGGATATATCAAATGTTTAGTATTTTCAAACTCCTCTCTATCATTTATATATATATATATATATATATATATATAAGGGGTGGCGCATCTTTTAAAAAGATACTTACTTTTTTTTCTTTGGATTAAGCGTAAGAGACTGCCCCTCGTGAATATAGCAAATTGTACGTTCGGTCTTGTTGACGTTTTGAGAAAGTCAAAATCCGATGTATTCATAGGTGGTTAGCGCGAATCTGAATATAAGGGGTAGCACATCTTTTAGAAAACATATGTTAAGCTTACTTGGAGAATTTAGAAAACCATGTCATGATTAAATATGTAAGAAAATAACATTTCTTGGTTTTCTAAATTCTCCAATAAACCATAGAAAATTTAAAAATGATGTGCCACCCCTTATATTGATATTCGCGCGAACCACACATGAACAAATCGAATTTTCACTTTTTCAAAAACGTCAACAAAGCCGAAAACGTTCTCCGCGCGTTTCTCTGCTGTCTTAAAAAAATTATCTTTTTTCTCCACACATATGCACATACGTAGACAAACTATAGTATGTATATAAATAGAGAAAGATATTTACATACTTAAAAAGCTAGGCTATGTAAGATTCAGCTTCAAAAGATGTAAGATTCAGCTATTTTGTTCATTTGTCTTTGACACCTCGGGATGACTTGATGAAGAATCGAAAACGTGCGTGATACTTATAGGAAATAGATTTTTTTTATTACAATACAATAAAACACAATTAGAAAAATTGAAAATTAAAAAAGGTATAATTGAACAGGCAAATTCTGTTATTTTTTACAATCGTAGCATAAATGAGAAAATGATGTGTTAATACACACACACACTATATATATATATATATATATATATATATATATATATATATATATATATATATATATATATATACCATGACAAAGACATTTTCTCGAAAAAACAAAAAGAAAAAAAATTGTTTATTTTTTGTTTTTTTGTTTTTTGATGGAAAATAAATACACAATACTGGTCAACTCTGATGATGAATATTATGCCGAAATTAATAAGATTAAAGTAAAAAAAAATAATGTTGCGTTGATAAACGCTTCTATTTTCAATTTTATAATATATATATCAACTGACAAACTTCAATCTGAACCCTGCGAAACGGATAATTCCAGCACCAAACTAATGCATAGACATGATAAACTGGACGTTACCAATTGCCGTTGGACTACCAGCCTCTTACAAAAATATTTGGATTCCTAAACAATTTAAGTATTGTTCTTTTTCAAACATTCATTTCCAAAATAACAGCTGTTTTTATTTTTTGTTTTGATGTGTTTTTGGATATCATCCACCCTGACTTTACGCTCTCATCTCAACATAAGACTCTTTACCTTTTGGCCTTTATTTTGTTTTATTTCATGTAAAACTTTCAAAGTTAAATGTTGCCGATAATATTTACAATTACATTGTCGGCTTTCCACTATCCTCTGATGAGAAGAGTTTATCTTTGAAAATCCATCGATCAAGGATATGAAGCTCCCTGCTCTGCACTTTTGATGTTCTAATAAATATTGTATATTTACAATTTTTTATTCTCATCTTTCATCTCTAATATATATATATATATATATATATATATATATATATATATATATATATATATATATATATATATATATACACTAGCAAAAACGAGCCTACCTCCGGTAACAATTAATCAAGCTGTAGCCTTTTTTACAGAATGATTTCACATTTAGTAATTTGGAGAAAAACAACAAAATGATGTCATCTTCCAATGTTGAGGAAATCTACTGTGTATCAACATAGACACATTGATTTAATTATGACAAAAGCAACCAAAAGGTTATTTCATATGACTTTTGTTTCAACGTCAAGATATTTTATTTTCTATTAGCAAAAACATGAAAATGAATTCGCTCACAAAGAAACTGGCTATAAAATGAAATGAATAAACGTAAAAGCGGAACCTCGATTGATCAAATGAAACATTTGAATGAATAAAACATTTGAAATTGGTACTTTTTGTTTTTCAATTTTTTATTAACTAGCAAACTTATCTTTCTTCAGGGCGCATAGTTTGGCTAGACTGAGATGATGATATTATTGGTGAATTATTCGAACTCATAACGTTTCTCTTTCCGTAAGTTATTTGCTGTTAACCTCAACACCACCGTGCTGAGTTAAAATATTAACTGAAGTCTCTTTCATCCACCTGGGTTCTTTTTGCTTTCTTTTTCATAAGCGAAACCATGCTTAGGGCGAGAAAGACAAATCGTTGAAAAGTATATGGGGGGCCATCAGATGCTATGATTCTGGCAATGTTCGCAGTTTTGATTGCTTCTGGCGTGTCGTATTTTAGCTAATGTATGAATGATATTTTATTAAGTAATCAGCATTTGCTTTAATCTGTTCAACTACTGAATGAGACATAATCAATTGATGCCTGTTTATGATTGATTATTACCGCAATGAGCTTCCTTGGCGTTAGTGAAGTGACGTGAAATCCTCACACGAAAACACTTCTTTTATTATATTTTGACTTACCAATGGGTGTATGAACAATTATACACCCGTTGTGTCGTCGACCCCATACATTTGTTTGTCTGTGGATGCAAAAAAAAATATATATATATATGAAGTTTTAATTATTTAAAAAAGAAAGAGAGTCACAGAAAACATCAGAGCGACGGGTTACTTGAGAGAGAGAGAGAGAGGGGGGGGGGAGAAAAGAGAGAGAAAAATACAGATAGAGATAGGCAGATAGCTCGTCTCGCTACATCCAGCCACACTGTGCGCGTTTCACTTTATTGGGGACACCACTCTGAAACGTCTTTTCTGCTTGAAATTTTATTAGACAAAGAGACAGAAAATTTCCGCCACGAAATCACGTGGTTTCCCAACTACCGTCTAGGGTAACTCGTGACTCTTTAAACCGTCACTCAGACTTTTCCATTCAAACACAGCCTTCGCTATGTAACATATTGAGTGAAGATAAATGTCTCAATTTTAAGAAGCGGATATGCGCACAATGTTTTGTTTATTGGTTCATATTTGAGTTTGATAAATGAGAAATTTTACGAGAAGAAATAGTGTAATATGTAATCTATACACATGTGATTAGTTATTTAATAGTGGAAATAGAGGCAACAATTGAAATTGTGTTTTCTATTACAGACGTAAGCTGATTTTCAGTTTTAGATGATTAATTGAAAATGTTTCCATATTATCAGTCGATCAAGCCGGACTAAGGAATTTTCTTTAATAAGTTGTAGCAAAGTACGTTATTATATTGCCAATAACATAGTACAACAATAAAAAACTGAAAATTGGCTAGTTAGATTCAATTTTATTTATAAGTTAAATACTATCGAAAACCAGAAGAGTACCCGACTCATATTCAGCAGCAAACGGTGTTCGGTCAGATTTAGTTCCTGATATTAAAGGCTTCTGGTTTTGGCTCGCTTACTCTTCTGGGCTGCCAAGTTTTGTACTAATTGTTATTTATTAATTTATTTATTAAATTTTTGGGTGAAAGTACAAAACAGTTAGCAAAGCCCTCCTCCCCATGATTAGAATGTTTTTCTACATAATCTCAAGCAGTTTACGGACCGTGCTGAAATAATGCCGTTATTATTTAGAAATCCATTCTTAACATGGTGATGAGGGATTTGTTAATTATTCTGTAGTTTCACCTTATAATTTAATAAATAAATGAAACAATGTGGGAAACTGAAACTCTCACCAGAAGATAGATTACGAATACAGTTTAATATCAGGAACTAAATCTGATCGAACACCGTTTGCTGCTGACTTTAAGTCGCGTACTCTTCTGATTTGCCAATGCTGTTCAGCTTTTAAAAGCCGGCAACTTAATTTTATATATTCGATATATTAACATATTATGGGCAGATATTCCCGTGTTTATTCCAAAAGTCATCAATACAAATTAGAGTTTTAGAATGACAAACAGAGCATTTTGAATGGCTACAATTGCAATCGTATTTCAATCCCAGACTTCAGTCCACTGACTTATATTTTATCTTTTGAAATCTAACTTTTAATACGATGTTTAATTTTTATTTCCCATATTCCCGTTTCTATTTCTTGGGATGGTTGGGGTTTGAACAACGTCTTTTTTGGCATCACTTCGAACAAGAATTTTGTAAATTCCTGTCATGAAATTGAAATCACCATGTGGTTTCTTGGCCGATGATTTTGGCGGGAATAAATGCAGCGAAATAAATAAGAACAAATATTATTAAGATTCGTCCATTTAACCTACGCGTTTATCGAGTAAAGTTGTTATAAAATTAAGTCTGAAAGACCGACGAAAATGTATTTGAAACTTAAGCCTGACAGACAGAGGTTAGGGCTCCGTTTCTATTTAGAGTTGCGTGCATGTATCTAAATTGCTATTTAAATAGTAAGCCTGACAGACCGACGAATATGCTACTTCAAACTTAAGCGTGGCAGACCGATAAATATGATATTTCAAACTTAATCGTGACAGACTGACAACTAGTATATTTCAAATTAAAGCGTGACAGACCGATATATATATAAATGACATTTCAAACATAAGCATGATAGACTGGTGAACCAGCGGACAGTCCGGTGGTTGGATCTATCGACTGACTGACAGAGACTGTGATAAAGATTCTTGGACGCATCTAAAAAAATGAGTTCGGTAAATGAATTGAAAACTACGAAATGAATGAAAAAGATAAAAAATGGCGAAACAAAAATGAAAAGAAAAAATAAGAAAAGAGATAAAAAAGGCGTACGGGGGACAAGTCGGCATCACCAAGAAGGAAAGATAGAATTGATTTTGGAGGAAGAAAAGGCTTGTTAAAAAAAAAAAAGATGTCGGACATTCTAGTGACATAAGG
>OY744536.1:48843185-48850685 GCA_963556195.1 Sepiola atlantica | reverse complement strand
AGAAGGAAACTTTGCAAACCACCATTGACATTTCCGATCATTCAGAACATTTATCCCGTAGATAGTTCCAATATTCGTTGTTGCTTCTGCAGCTGAGTTTCCTTTTTTGAATTTATAGAGCATACAATGTCTCAGATTCTCCTCACTAATATCCTTTTTTTACGACTGAGACCGTTAAACTTAATATTTTCTAACTAATTACTATATCTGAAAGGCAAAGCAAGATATTAAGACACTAATTCACCAACAAATCTAGAACTGTGTACAACTTAGGAGGCTGCAAAGTGATGAAGTAAAAATACGACATTACTTTCTTTCCAACCTGATAACAATATCTATTACTAATGGAGGTTTTGTCTATGTCTCTCTGAAGCCGAAACTATACTATTACTTCTATCAATGTACTATTACACTATCTTTCAATGCTCAATTCAGGAGGGAGGGTAGCGTAGTATCTGTTCTGTTGTCAAGAGACAATTCTCCCAAACATTACGTCGTCCTCCTTTGATTTCTCTTAGGTGAGAGAGGGGTGTAGTATCTGTTCTGTTATGAGAATATCCTCCTAGGCATTACGTCCTCCTTTGGGATATGCTACAGTATATGTCCGTTCGTCATGGAAACATTCACCTATGCATTTCCTCCTCCTTTTTGGGGTCGAGTTAGGTAATGTAAGTATCTGTTCTGTGGTCATTATATCTCCCTGCCAAACATTACGTCGCCCTCCTTTAATTTTGTTTTAGGTGGGGGTGGCTTATAGTATCTGTTCTGTTGTTATGAGACCATCCTCCCAGGCATTACCTTATCATTTGAGCGGTGGTGTAGTACCTGCTCGTTTATTTATATATACTAGGAAAAATATGCCCCCCGTCGGTCGCATATTATTGCTAGTATCACTAACGATACACTATGTATCACTATGCAATATTGATTTCAATCATAGCGATACTTATACCAGACCTGGCAAACATGCGACAGGGATCTACGACTGTGGACAGAAATTTGAAGAGCAAAATTACTACTACATAATAATGATGAAAAACATTTCAGTAACAAATTTCTTAGTAATGGTCAGTAATTAGTTAATTAGCAGCTATACATATAATTAAAAAGCAGTTTTCATGTATTGACTTATTTCATGAAAATCAAATGTAAAAAGAAAGAACGAAAATATAAAAAGACTAAATGCACAAGAATCACTTTATTCACCATAAATTAGGCAAATTTCAGATATTTAAAAAAATCATGAGTAAAGTTGTTTATATGGATTAATTGATTATAGAAAATATAATTACATAATATAACCAAAAATCAAGTTTAACGTTTTACAAAATCAAATACTTTATGAACCAAATAATGTAAAAAAAATGATAATTTTTACAAAATTTGTGATGTTTGTTACATGCACAATTTGTTTTGCAGAAGTTGAAGACAATACTTATTTCTTCATGATACGATGATACGTGTTGTCTTAATTTTCTTAAATAATTTCTAAATAGTCTATGGTATATTCACCAAGCATATCAAAATTAAACCAACTGCTTACCAAATATCTACAAACATCAGTTAAACAATCGCATATATATTTAAGGGCTTAACTAGTATCCCTTGTTAATGATTTAATTATTTTTTCATTGTTTGTATAATCTTTACAAAATTAAAAAAAAATATAACGTTTTAATCATTTAAGTAGTATATATTTTTCAATCGATAAGTTTTCGTATTGTTGCCATACATTTCTTTGACACTGACAATTTGTTTCTTTTTCTTCAATCTCCCGTCCTGATGAAACCTTCTAATAAATGTGAACCGTAGATAGATATTTAATTAATATTTTGGTTTTCCTTATTTCATTTTCCATTAAGTTATATATAAAATAATCCACGAAAATAATTGTACACGCAGACTAAAAATCCTTAATGTCCTATACATTAAAAAAACTGAAACCCAACATTAACAAAATATCATTTAATACTTTTTTTTTCTTTTAACATAGTTCATCCCAGACAAGACAGGCCGCCACTTTAGACGTAAGGGGCTACTGAGAAGAAAGAAAAAGGAGAAGGTTGGGGGGTCAGTCTAAATTGGGATCTGCGCAGCGAGATGTCTGTTTACATTAGTTTTAAGTTTCTGCATGTCAGTACCGTCGGGGAAACAGGAGGCAGGGAGGGAGTTCCAAAGGCCAGCAGCACGAGAAAAGAAGCTATTTGAGTAGAAAGCTCTCCGGCATCTGGGGACCTCCACATTGAATAGATGGGATTTAATCGATTGTCGAGTTGGTCTAGTGAACTTACGACGAGGAGGCACCAGAGCAGCCAATTCATCGGAGCACAATCCATTGAAGTATTTATAAAACAAGCGTAAGGATGCTACATTGCAGCGATGGGACAGGGACTGGAGCCTGGTTGACAGTGAGGGACCTATTAGGTTGGCGACTATTGACACTAACGCACTATCCGTCTTCTATAATTAAAATTACACTTTTTTTAAATGTCAAAACTTTTTCAATAAAATGAAGTGTTTTTGTAGTATCTTTTTCATTTAATAATGGATGCAATTTAATTGCTGCTAAAGTTGTATAACAAAATACTTTTAAACAATGGGTAACTTTTTGTTGCTCAACAGGCTTGAGTAAATTGCCACAAGAATAAGTTTTGATAGTTTTACAAACTGAGTTTCTAAATGTGTGTAAAGACCTTTTACAACTTCCGATTTTGCTCATATCAGGGTGTTCACACGTAATAGCCTTAAAAAATAGAATCATATTTCTCATAGCGAAACAAATCACGTTTCATTTATTGAACAACGAAATAAAGGGGATAATTAATAATGATAATCAAAAGAGTTTATTTCATTAGTTATAAACTGAATTTTATACCGAGTCGGCAAGTATTGAGTATAATTTTCTAAACCGGCAATTTCGGCAAATAAATGTATTTTTCATTTCATTCGCTCACTGTTAAAAGGAAACGGTAGATGAAAGAAAAAATAGAATATTTTAAACTTAATTTACAAGAAACCCTGAAACTATTATTATTAATTATCACCTTTATTTTATTTGCGCAAAAGAATTACACGTATGTTTTAACCTTTTTATTTTTGCTTTTCAAATCGTTAAAACTGGTGTCATTATGTAAAAAGAATGTTCCACGTTTATTTTTGTGTCGAAGTTTTGTTTTAGTCTAATAAAGTATGTCAAAATATTGTGATACAAAAATAACAAAAAAGCAACGGCCACCAACAATTAAATCATTTAGTTGAATTTTGATACTAAACCTTTTAAAAAAGAAAATTATATTTTTATTTCCTGACAAGAGATATAATCTAAGAGAAACACTCAATTTTATCGAAAATGTTGGCATATACTAAATGAGTGAATAAAATTCCGATGCTCTTTATTAAAAATTGAGCGCTTTAAAAATATTGCAGTATATTTTAAAAGAAGAGTCGTAAAATAATTAAACTAAATTTACTGGATTTAAATTCTGATATTAATTTGGTAATAAATAATAAATTACATTTTTATTTTTATTATTATTCTAGCAGTTTAAAAATTACATTCCGTTTTTTTTGTTAATTTTTTTACGAAGAACAATCAACAAATAATATACTTAATAATACACTAACATATAATTCTAATTTAACGTTTTAACTGGTCTTTATTACTTGAACCAACATATTCTTAATGATTTCAATTTTTATTACGCACCAAAAACAACGTTTTGACACACAAAATAAACTTTGCACGTGCAAAACGAAACACGCTTTGACGGAATTTAAGAATTATATACGTCCTAAGATGGAGAACTGTTGCCAAATCTAGAGGATGTGCCGCTGAGAACACACTTGCCTGCCTTGACATAGTACAAACCCGATCCGAAATCTAGTGGGGAATGTCCTCTTCTTTTCCATACAGTCACTTTCCCACAGAAAGTTTTTGCTAGTCTTTCTTTTCTCTATCGTTATTTTCATTGTAGGTGCTCGATTTAGCTCCAATCTATGGTTCCTCCCTGTAAAACATTCAAAACAAAATCTCGTCTAACTACAACCACTGCCAATTACTTTTCGTTTCTCCCGCTGTGTACCTAAAACTAAACGGAACTTCCATGAGCAAAGTTTATTACCAAGAAATGCTCGTCTGTGGAACAAAATGCAGCTGAGATGCTTCACAGCTAACTACAACATGGTCGTTTTCAAGTCCAATGTAAACAAATTCCTGTTAAGCTGTCCTCTTAAAACTATCGTACCAATCATCACATTGTTATCTCACCGTCCGCCCGAGAAACTCTTTAACCCTTATCCTCGAGTGGTGTTTGGGCCTTGATAATCGGTGACTCTTTAGTAAATAAAAGTTTATTAACTGAATCTAAGAGACGTATTTTCTAGTGGTGAATTACTTCTTCCTCAATTCTCTTTAGTTTTCGGTTGGGCTAACAAGACTTTCGGACTATCATGTACATGGATACACAATTATGATACCACGTGTTATTTAGCATCATGTTTAATGTTAATAGTCAGTGTAAATAAAATACATGATTTGATAAATAAATCATGAAAATAAAATAAAAACCTGAATACTTTTGTACTATTATGATTATTTGGACAATTTCTTTTCATTTGTTGATGTTATTCTCACAATATTTCGGCCGATGTAAACTCCAACCCACTTCAGGTGCATTTTATCAAACTCGGGAATCTTTATATTGGCACCGTAGAGAATCTTGAACGGACCCCTTCATTTAATCGATAGCGGTATATTGTTCTCATTCTACCAGTCATGATCTGGTAGAAGTCTTAAGTGATTTGTAACTATATTCCTAGTATCCCCCATACTAAGGATTTAACCTTCAACCTCCAGAATACTGTAACTTAGTACTGATTATTACTTAGCACTTTTTGTTCACTGCGGCACAGATCCATGCGAATGAACTAAATAATACAAATTATCAATCCTCATCTAAAAAATTCCGAAACATAAAAGCTTTATATTTTTGTTGCTTTTTGTTTAGACGTCTATTATAAAAACATGCGAAAATATTGTTTTCTTTGAATGCATTTACTATAATTAGTAAAATCAAGAGAGGCGCGAGAGTGCTCTATCCCTTAATAGACTACACGAATGGACTATGCTGGAAATCTAATTTTTTGATCAATCATAACTCAAAAACCAATAAACCAAATTAGTTAAAACTTTGCACACAATTTTTATTTCATAGGTTCTATAAGTGTGTAGAATTTTAGCATAATAAGTCAAGGCAACCCAGAGATCCAGAAAGTTCAATCTTGAAATCATGTTATCTGTGTGTACGTACGTACGTACGTACGTACGTACGTACGTATGTGTCACCCTGTATCTCATCAACTATTTGATGGGTTATGCTGATTTTTGGCAGAGATAGAGGTGCTAGGGTCTAGTTGATGACATTTTAATTTCAGTTTACCATATACCTTAGTTTTCCAGAAAATTCCAAAAAAACCTTATGAGAAGGCATTGTATTGAGGCATAGCCTTTACAAAAGTAGTGACATTCCATGAAAAATGCCAGTATACTGAAATCATATGCCCTTAATAGGGTTAAGATGAATATTCATATACACTAAATGTACAAAAGCAAGGAAATTCCCAAATTGTTACACTTTTATTGGCAATAAGGGTATGACTACATATCAACCAAACCATTTCATTATCACATCACTACAGTATAAATCTCTATGCATGAGTGGATGAAGTGTGTGAGGTGCGCTGAAGAAAATTTCCTACCAGTAAAATACATAGCCCTGTTGTGCTCGCATACCCTTAATGACAATAAAAGTGTAAAAATTTGGGAATTTCATTGATTTTGTACATTTAGAGTATATGAATTTTAATCTTAACCCTATTAAGGGCATATGATTTCAGAATACTGACATTTTTCATGGAATAGTCTTACCTTTTGTTACACACAACGAAAAACCTATAAGTATATTGATCTACATTGACGTTTAATTACCCGGTTTTATTTAAATTCACCTGTCGTTCATAAGTGTCACCTGTGCAGGTGGGTTGGTTACTACACTCTTAAACTTTTCTTAAAGTTTCAGGTTTGCCATAGTTTTCATAGTAGTAATCCTTTGATTTCAATGTTTCCTATTCTTTGTTTACAAGTTTTTCCGAATTATTCCCAGTAATTCAATAATCCCTTCATCTCTATGGAAAGCTCCATGTATTTATTAAGGAATATTTTGTTATGTTTTTTTCCTTAGCTGATGAACTAACCCTGCTTGTTGACAAACCTGCACAATTTTACAAGCCATATTAATCTTGTCTGTATAACTTGCTCTGAAAAGTGTACATCTACTGTTCAGTCTTCTCCGGATTGTTCTGATTAGTTAGTCTTCATTAAAATCAAATCTCAGTTCAGAGGGTCCTCTGATGTCCCTTTCGATTTCAGAGGGTATCAATACTCAAAGGCTGATTAGCATAACTTTAGGTCTTTCAACTCTGACATTCCTCTGCATATATATATATATATATATATATATATATATATATATATATATATATATATATATATATATATATAAAGATAGATGAAAGAAGAGTGATAAACATGTACGAATGTCCAGATTTATTTCAAACTTCACTTGTTCAATGCAAGGTATATTCTGTAATAAAATTATGTTTATAATTCTTTCCTTAAGCCAAGGCTTTTCAAAGATCGAAATCTTATCATCAGAGGAATTATATAGATAGATAAGTTGGCAGTGGAAAAGCCAAAATTCAACATTTTAAAAAATATTAAGAAATGGAGAGTGAAAAAAAGTTCGTGTTAAAAAGATATGGGGTTTGTCCAGTTGGTAATTGTCCGTTGATAAGGTGTCCAATGAAAAGAGATTTGGATGGAGAAGAAAAGTTTTTCGTGAAGGTAGCATGGAAAAGCGTCCAAAAATGAAGTAACTCCAATAGTGAGATGTTGAGTTCAGATCGTAGGTGGAGCGTACTTAATCGGCATTAATATGAGAAATCGGGCCATTTTAAAAATACTTCCTGGGCCGGAGCTGAATTTTTTACTCATATTTAATTCTACTATATATATATATATATATATATATATATATATATATATATATATATATATATATATATATATGCGGCTACATTTATTCAAGGTAACTACTATTTCAATTGCTTCCCTCTCTTTATCCTATGGCTAAGATGGTTCTATTGTTGGCATTGGTTTCCCCTATATTCTTTTAGTCGGAATTATTTGTAGAAAGAAATTCGGTACTTATACGAGGAACCACATGAAGATTGCCAACATCTTAACTGAAAGTGTTTCTGTGGAATGAGCTGAATTCGAAATTGAAACACCCAGGTCGTCAGTTCGTGTCGTTTACCACTCAACCACCCCTTCCTTTGACTAGATACAAAATCTATTTTTATAACTACCACTTAATTTCAAAGTGTTCTGGTATGACTTAAAATATTCTGATATGTACTATCCACATATATGTCCGGAATGTT
>OY744536.1:48825685-48838185 GCA_963556195.1 Sepiola atlantica | reverse complement strand
CGGAATATTGTTTGGAATAATACAAATTATTTCTTTAACTAGATGCACGCAAAATCAATGGAAAAGAAGGCAATAAAAGAAACAGCCACAAAATAGAAGAAACAACAATTTACACAGAAAGAAAACGAAAGGGAGAAATAGAATGAGAGATAAATGGTGAGGGAACGAAAGAAACACGTGTACGTGTATGTGGAGAGATATATTAGGTTAGCCAAAAATGTTCGTTCGTTTTTGAATGTCATCTTTCCGGCCTAATAAAGATCGTTTTATATTCCTATTCCATGATAAATGCCAGTATACTGAAATCATATGTCCTTAATAGGGTTAAGGAAATTCCCAAATTTTTACACTTTTATTGTCATTAAGGGTATGCGAGCACAACAGGGCTATGTATTTTACTCGTAGGTATTTTGCTTCAGCGCACCTCACACACTTCATCCACTCATGCATAGAGATTTATACTGTAGTGATGTGATAATGAAATGGTTTGGTTGATATGTAGTCATACCCTTAATGGCAATAAAAGTGTAACAATTTGGGAATTTCCTTGCTTTTGCACATTTAGTGTTTACGAATTTTCATCTTAACTCTATTAAGGGCATATGATTTCAGAATACTGGCATGTTTCATGGAATGTCACTACTTTTGTAAAGGCTATGCCTCAATACAATAGTCATTTTTAATGTGTTTTGGAATTTTTTAGAAAAACTAAGGTATATGGTAAACTGAAATTAAAATGCCATCAACTAGACCCTAGAACCTCTATCTTAACCAAAACTCAGCTGAATCCATCAAATAGTTGATGAGATACAGGGTGGCACATACGTACGTACGTACACACAGATAACATGATTTCATGACTTAACTTTCTGGATCTCTGGGTTACCTTGACTAATGATGCTGAAATTATACACACTTATAGAACCTATCAAATAAAAATTTTGTGCAAAGTTTTAACTAATTTGGTTCATTGGTTTTTGAGTTATGATTGATCAAAGAAATGAGATTTCCAGCATAGGCCATTCGTGAGGTCTATTAAGGGATAGAGCACTCTCGCGCCTCCCTTGATTCTACTAGTCATGTATTTGGTGTAGCGAGTATGTTGACGTCAGTGTGTACTAGCTTCCGAGCAGAGGAGTTCTTCCATTTTTGCTTGTATTTCAGGCTTGAAATGGAAGATCAAGCAGAACACTACCGACATCTGATGTTTTTTTACTACAGAAAAGGAACAAAAAGCTACAGAAACCTGCATAAAGAGATATGATATGTGTATGGAGAGAATGCTGTTACAGAACGGGTGTGCCAGAACATGCTTGATCGATTCCAAAACAGGACATTTTTTAGCGATAGATGTTCTTCGCTTTATGCGGCTAACGATGATCGACAGTGACCAAGTGAAAGCCATAGTTGAACAAGATTGCCGTTTAACAACCAGACAAATCGCAGACAATCTCAAGATTTCCAAAATGAGCGTGGAAAAGAAATTCATAAACTCGGTCATGTTTCTAAACTTGATGTTTGGGTTCCCCATAAACTCACACAAGAATAAACGAACAAACTCTTTTGCAGAGGGAGTAGATAGAAAAAAAAAGAAAAATATATGCATATATTCGCTCTCCTATGAGAGGAGCCATCTAATAGAGAAAACGCTGGTTCCCACTTAAGCTAATAAAAAGCAAGATTCTCCCATACAAAGAATGTACTCCTCTCAGGTTATCACTATTGTGAAAAGTAAATAGATAAATAGAAAATACATTTAAAAGCGATATATATTTCTTCCACCTCAGTAGTAACAGCCGTCCAGATTTCTAACCTCGACTTACTGATGAATCTTGAAAAGATGAAACACTTGTTTGTAGACGAATATATATATATATATATATATATATATATATATATATATATATATGAAGACGAATGGAAAGGAATTAGAGAAGCAAAAGTCTATTATAATTATACCCTAGCCCTTTTTTCACTTGTTGATTCGCCTTATCTACTCTTAATCCCCTTTGCACACTCCGATATCGATCTCCTTACTGTTCTCTCTGTGCACTCTAAATTTTTTTCTCCTCCTGCTTTTTCTTTTAAATAATTCTTCTCACTCTTGTAATAGCCTCGTTTATTCCCCCTAGTTTACCTCGCCCTTCGCTCACTTCTCTCAGACCATGTTCAACCCCTAACCCGCCCTCACTCTACATCTTTTAACCCCCATAATATTTACTTTTAACTGCGATCTCCATTCTCACTCTGGTTTAATCTATTGTCACTACTTTAACTTCGTATGTCTCTTGCTTCTTTCTGCCATCATTAACCTAATTAATCATTTTCTTAATCAACCCCCTTAAACCTTTTTTTTGGAAATTTTTTTGTTTCAAAGTTTAATTCTCCCTCTTCCATAAAGCACTAGCGTCTCGTAACTGCTCATTTTATTTCAACCCATACCTTTAACCACCTTGGGGATTCCCATTCCGGATATCCTTTCGAGGTCTAATTTACTCTTCCCTCATTCTAATACTCATTTTCGAGTTCCAATTTTATCGAATTTTTCCCTCATTCTATTATTATTTTCTTATCAGGCAACCCATAATTTTCTTTGCGAGCTTAAAACTAATACTAATTTTATTATCTCTTTTTCATTTTTTATTTTTCTTATTTTTATTTTTATCTTTAATTTTAATTCTATTCTTATTTTACTTTTTTTACTTTTTTAATATTTATATTTTTAATTTTTATTCTTACTATTTCTCTAATTCTACCCTTCAATATATTTTGCCTCATTGTTTATAAGTAAGGTCTCCTGATAAAACAACTAAACCCCGAACTCTATTTATAGACGCATTCTGGCATTTGAACTCTCCCTCCCAGCACTTGTTGACTTACTCCTACCCAATCCTTTCCCTTTTCTAGTTGAACCCAAATTCGCGCTAACATCCAATTTCTACTTTCATGCGACTCACCCCCCACAATCACACTCTTAGTTTTAACCGCATTCACTCTCCACACCCCTTTTCCTTCTTCGCACCCGTTCTTCTCTCCCCCTACACACCCCTCACTCATTCCCTCCCTGCCTACTGGTCGCACAGGAGTTTATGCCTTTCCTCATTTTCAAGCCGGCTTTCGCTTCGGGCTAACTTTAAAATATTTTCGCTACATTTTTTCCCATTTTAAAGCATTTTCTCTGACATCTTTGCCCAGGAAGTATTGTTAATGGCAGATATTTTCCACCTCACTCTCTTCTGAGCCTGCCTGCCTGCACTTATTGGACATTTTACCCTTTGGATTTTCTATTTTCGCCGCACCTGAAGTTGTGGCTTCTTGGAATTTAACTTTGATTCCTCTCTCACAACCTTTCGGGCCTTTTAACGACCTACCTATCTACATCTCATTCTCACCGCTGGACTTTTCGACACCGGACTTTTTAGGAATCGGACATTTGCTTGCATTCGGGAAGAATTTTGCCCTGTGTTTCTTCCCCCTACAACTTTTATTTTATTTTTTCAAATTTTAAATCTTGGCCTTTGCCAACTTATCTATCCCAGCGACTTCCTCTGATGATAAGATTTTGATCTTTGAAAAGCCTGGCTTAAGGAAAATTTAACTTGAATAAATTGCCTTTTTTGCGGAATATACCTTGCTCTGAGCAATTGAATTGAATTATGATTTGACTTTTGCTTCTCTAATTCCTTTCCATTCTTCTTCATTCTACCTGCTCTATCCTGGATATTGAGCTATATACTCTTCACAATAGGTTTCACTTTTCCTAAAAGTTCGCTTTTAGTACACCACTTTATATATATATATATATATATATATATATATGAATTCATTAAATAAATTCAAATATATTGATAACATGAACTTACAACCAATATCTTTTCAAAAGTGCTCAATACAAATTAGAGCTTTTATATATTAAATTTAAAAAAACATTAGAAACAATGTACGCGAATCAACCAACGTTTAGACGCTTGCACGTCTCGCTCAGGACTATTCTGAACGAGACGTGTAGCGTCGAAACGTTGGTTGATACGCGTACACGGTTTCTAGTGTTTATTTAATATATATATATATATATGTATATACATATATATATATATACATATATATATATGTATATATATTTATATATATGTATATATATATGTATATTAGTATATATATATATACACACACACACACACACACACACATATATATATATATATATATATATATATATATATATATATATATAGTATCATTTAGTAGAGTACGAAACTTATAACATATTAAATATTTTGTAATTATGTAACGGTCGTATATGAATGACTCCTGGAGATAAGTAATATTTTTCTGACTGTGAATCAGTGCTTCTTCCGCTATTTCTGTATTCATAAGTGTTTTAATCATGAAAACACGTTAAATATTCAGGTTGTTCATTCTGAATAATCTAAGCATCGTTTTATTGAAGTACATTCTAATAAAAACATATTTTGAAGCTTGTCTTATCACGTTAAAAAAAATGGAATCCATCCTTAAATATACACCTTTGAACGTTTTTAAACATGGTTGTCTACAATTATTTGGCCTGCCATAGTGTAAAAAGCAGCTTTTAGGACTTGGTCTTGTTTTTACTATATAATTATTGAATAATTTTAGGACTTGGTCTTGTTTTTACCATATAATTATTGAATAATTTTAGGACTTGGTCTTGTTTTTACTATATAATTATTGAATAATTTTAGGACTTGGTCTTGTTTTTACTATATAATTATTGAATAATTCGATTGAATATTGTCTGCATCGTATTAATAAAAAAAAAACTCTTGTGCTGATGAAGTATTCATGTAATTGTTAATCTTCTACCCTCTTTTGAATGATAATAAATTGAAGATTCGGAAACATTTGTATGCAAGGACGAATATTGTTTATGTTCAAGTTTTTGGAGCATGATCATTAGACAATATTAAATATGTAATACATTTTGTATTGTACTGAATTATAATATATGAGTTCTGTATGACTAGAGATCTGTAGCATTTGACGTATTTTAATTTGATAAATAATCGGTGTTTTAAAATATCCTAGTGATACAACTAAAATTATAGTTATTGAACGAAACATCTCTTTATATATATATATATATATATATATATATATATATATATATATATATATTACAGAAGATCAGAACAACATCGATACTGTCGGTTTCAAATCATAACGAAGGGGACTTACAATAGGTCTCTTTAACGGACTCTCATCAGCCTCGGTTTATGTCTGGGCTGAAGAGAGTTCGGTAAATAGGCTTATTATTGGTCTCCTTTTGTAAGGATTTGAAACCGACAGTACCGATTTTGTATTGATCTTCTGTAATACATATATTAATAAATATTAGGCGCTTATTTTTTTTTATAATCGAGCACTCTGCTGGGGTTCTCTTCTACTAAATTTACACCCCACATACACCCCCACACACACATATATATATATAATCATTTTTCAGAATAAATAAATCTCTTTAATATACATATCTATGTTCCGTGTTCCAGCGAGTGCGCCAGTGTGTATGACGTAACCGTACTGCAGGTCGGGCGATTTGAACGTTGGATCCAAGTAGTATGGATCTCAGCTTCTTACCGCCAGGTCGTCGTGCCAATCACGTTTTGAAACGCAAGAGAAATACACCTTGTATTTTTGAAATATAAACACAAGTTTTTCTTCCAGTCTTCTAACATCCTAAATGTAGAGAACCTCGCAATGCTGCTAACTTTGAATCTTCAATTTAATTACATTTTAATGTATTAGAAAAAAGAAAAAGAGAGAAACAGAGAGAGAGAGAGAGAGAGAGAGAGGGGGAATGATGTGTATATTGAGTCTTACGCCCACCCAAAACCAACAACTTAATTCAGTATAAAGTTTCATTTTTAATTTCCAAAAAGTTCACGAGGTCATTATTTCAGATTAAAATTTTTTATTTTATTTTTGCTCGTCCGAAATAACAACAAATGCGCCATTTTGTTTACTCTTTTCTATTATTTTTGCTTTGTTTTTGTTTTCCTTTTTTTAATTTCTTTTTCGCGTTCTCGACGGACAATAGCAGGCAAAATTATAATCGCGAATTCAAACAATTGAATTAGCCAATCGGGTTTGTTCGAGCGCGTTGGGCGACTGGGTGGTCTGGGCGGTCTAGGCGATGTTATGGTGGTGGAATATAACGCGCAATTTACGTTTCTATTATCAGATTTATCAATTGTAACTCAGTTCCTCTCTGTATTCACGAAAGGTTCGAGTGCTTGACCAACATTATAATTGACCACGATTCACCAAAAGAAAAATGACGAAAGAAAGAAAATCGTTTTGTATTACAGACGGGAGATTCGATTAATATTTTTATTTCATTGAATCTGATATTTGCTGAAGTCCTCCTTTGAAGTCGGGCGAGATAGAGATACTAAAACTCTATTATTGATATCTGTGCGAGAAAAATCAGAAAGAAAGGCACAGAAAAAGGCAGTATTCATAAGATTTGAAATAGGGTAATTGTTAACACTAGGTGTTCGTTTCATACGCGAAACATGTTTTTCTTCTTCTCTTTCGGCGAGATACTGAAATCTTCACAAATAAAGAAGTACTGGAATCTTCACAAATAAAGAAGTACTGGAATCTTCACCAGAGTCTCTGAATGGTTGAGGGCAATCAAAATTGGAAGAGAGAGAAAGAAAGAAAGAAAGAAAGAAAGGGGATGTTTAAAATAAATAGTTTTAAGTAGTTTTTGTTTCTTTTCAGCGATGGTTGTGTACAGAAGCCAATACATAAGAAAAATGTTAAGGAACAGTTCTTAGAAAAATTCAACAATATCTAGAAAATATCTAGAAATATCTAATAATTTCTAGAAATATCTAGAAAAGTCTAGGAAAATATAGAAAAATCTCGAAGTAAACTAACATATCTAGAGATGTCTTGAAATCTCGAAATAATTAGATATCTAGAAAGGTTTAGAAAGTATCTAGAAAAATCTTGAATTATCTAAAGATCTAGAGAAAAATCTAGAAAATATCTACAAATATCTTGAAATCGAAAAATATCTACAAATATCTAGAGATGTAAAAATGTCTAGAAAATATCTCGAACAATCTTGAAATAAATTTTTTTTTTAAATCTAGAAAATATCTGCAACTAACCAGCCGTATGGAGTGATTTGTTCGCAGGATAAATACACTGACATTGGGCATATACAGCGTGTCCGTTTTCATTCATTCAGCTCAAGGCATATTTCAGCTACGAAGACTTCAGACCGACCAAGATGGCGATCCGGCTAACCACGCTTAGTTAAGATATACTGACTAGACAATCATAAAGGAGGATCGTACGCCCCCAAATCCCCCTCTCTCTTTCTCCCTCTCTATCTTTTTCTCTTGTAAGTATGTCTGCTTTTTTTAAAGTTATTTGAACGCCAAAGTTCATCTCAACTGGCGACAAGCTTTATATACACGTATAATTAGCATGAGAGTCTCTATCTAGTGGCATGTCAGTAACTTATGAGTTTTTTCCCAAGTTGCAAAAGCTGACATATGCACCGTGACCTTTTCGTGAGGGAATTGAATATATGTCGCACTAAACTTTTAAAATGCGCCCCTTATCTCTTTTAAATAAAGGAATAAACGTAGGTTATGGCAGCATGTTATGGTAGCATGTTAAATATAGTATCTTTCTGTGAAGCGTCTAGTGGCTACTTTAGCGTTGGTCAATTCTGTTAAGAATTGTAAATTGTAATTCGATTTAATTTCTTTACAAATATAATTATTCCCGCTCGGAATATTTTCGCAGCAAGTATGAATTTTAGATGGAAGCCTCCACGCCCCCCCCCCCCAAATTCGTTATTGTTGCAGAATAGTAATACTGATACAGTTTTTCGTTACCAATACTAAATAACTGTTAAAACATAATTTAATTCCGATAGAAACTGCGATGAATAGAATTAGGTAGTATATGAACACTTCTAAATGTCGATGTCGAAAATGGTCGCGTGACCCAAAATAACTGATACGGTGTTTATATTTCTGAGCATAACTCTAATGATATAAGGGAAATAACTCATATTGAACCATTTGAAGTATTTTATAGCAGTACATTGCAACGGGCGGCTCTTTTTGTGTACTCTACGGTTGGTTTCAGAGCTAGTGACCATCGATGAATGAAAAACCTCGGAATATTGGAAGAGAGTGACATGTATTATGATTATTCACGTTAGATTATAAAATTCGAAAATAGTAACTACAGCTCAGTGCATTTTATCCTCATACATATATATATATATATATATATATATATATATATATATATATATATATATATATATAAAGCTATGAAAATATATTTATGGCAATTAAACTACACAGAGGCTCCCGCGTTTCATGGATGAAACGCGGGAGCTTCTGTGTAGCTTAATTACCATAAATATATTTTCATAGCTTACTACCTAGCTCTACTTGCGTACCGAGCACTGTTGAAGTAAATACTGAAAATTGATACATAAAAATAATATCTCCTTATAAAATGTTATGTGGATACATAAAATACACACACAAATATATATATATATATATATATATATATATATTTGAAAATTTCTTCGAGAAACCAATTAACAGACGCGTGAATTCATAGCAATAAATGAAAATTTATTTAATCATTTTTTTTTTAATAATTCCAAATTTTCGGTTTTAACAAACCATAATCATGGTAAACAGACATTCTATTTCTTTCTTTTTTTGTCTTTTCATGGTAAAAATCCGACGGCGTGGCCGAAGATTTACGATCTCCTCCGATGTTATTGGAGAGTTTTGTTTTTATATATGTCCGGTGATTGTAGTTATTGCCCTAGTTGGCCTGAGATGAATAATATAAGTGTTACTACAGTTTTAAAAGCGTCGTTAGTAGATATATTTGAAAATTTCTTTGAGAAACCAATTAACAGACGCGTGAATTCCTAGCAATAAATGAACATTTATTTAATCATTGTTTTTTTTTTTATAATTCCAAATTTTCGGTTTTAACAAACCATAATCATGGGAAACAGACATTGTATTTTTTTCTTTTCATGGTAAATCTCCTCCGATGTTATTGGCGAGTTTTTTTTTATATATATGTCCGGTGATTGTAGTTATTACCCTGGTTGGCCTGAGGTGAATAATATAAGTGTTACTACAGTTTAAACAAAACAAAACTCTCCAATAACATCGGAGGAGATCGTTAATCTTCGGCCACGCCGTCAGATTTTTACCATGAAAAGAAAAAAATATAATGTCTGTTTACCATGATTATGGTTTGTTAAAACCGAAAATTTGGAATTATAAAAAAAAAATGATTAAATAAATTTTCATTTATTGATATGAATTCACGCGTCTGTTAACTGGTTTCTCAAAGAAATTGTCAAATATATCTACTAACGACACTTTTAAAACTGTAGTAACACTTATATATATATATATATATATATATATATATATATATATATATATATACATATATATATATATATATATATATATATATATATATATATATATATATATATATATATATTCGGACTTTGTTATAAGCAATGTTCCTTAAACAGCTGTTTTTTTTTTTTAATAGAAACTAATTTCTTGTTCCTAGGCCTTGTTTTTGTTGGAAAATATAAATATATATATATATATATATATATATATATATATATATATATATATATATATATATATGCAAGACCCATTATTTCTAATCGACTAATTGAAACCGTCTCTACCAACATGAACATATGTAAATGAATAACATTTTAAAGAAATGTTCGCATGCGATCTGAATTTTCCATGCTATCTTTTTTTAATGACGATAAATACAATCATTCAATAACTAACATTAGACCAGTCACTCTCTACGCTAGGGGGCGCTCGTTGATGGAGAAAACGACAGCGCGACCTCAAAGTGGTTCTAATTACTGGCAATTATAACAGCTAAATTATATCCAGGTCCGCAGGGTATCGAACATAAAGTGGAAACAAACCGTTTGATATCAATTCAATGGTCACATAGCTTTATAATTTGTGTGAGGTTGTTTGTGTTCTATGGTCTGGCGATGGAGGCGTTGATGAAGAAACAGCAACAATAGAGTTAATAATGGGTGTTTTGCCCCTGGTGTGTTGGAATCATATTACTGGGTGTAGAGACCAACAAAGAATACAAAAAATGACCCGAGATGAAAGAATACTATTTAGAAATTCTATTGGATATTGTGTCTCAATGGGAAAATATTGCGCACCCTTTTCTGCGAACTAAACTACACCCGACGGTAAGGCCCCAAGTTGGGAGCTTTTGGGAGTGTCAAATTACCCATTAGTGAACATTACTGCCGGGTCAAAGTTGATTCGCAGTGGTAGTACCTGTTAGTATCCCATCTACGAGTTAAATAGAATTATATGTTTACAGACTATTTATGGATTGGGTACTTATATCGATCTTGACCCAGTTTTCGCGAGTTTCTTGTCGGAAGCGTTCGGCTATCCTACGCAAACGCCCGAGAGATGACGAGCCGATTTGTACCAGACGACAATTTTGATACGGTGCTGCGTCCTATGATTTTAAGTTATATTTCAAGAAATTTTCTAAAAGAAAAAACAAAAACAACAAAACAAGCAAAACATAGCGAAGTTACTGTTATCAAATAATTATTTTTTGTTATTTTGATACGTTGCTGCGTCCTATAATTTTTAGTTATATTTGCAAGAATTTTTTTAAACAACAAAACAAATAAAACAAGCAACACAGAGCGAAATTTCTGTCATCAAATAAATATTTTTAACTCTAACCCTAAACCCTTACCCTAACCCTAACCCTAAACCTAAACCCTAACCCTAACCCTAACCCTAACCTTAAACCCTAAACCCTAAACCCTAACCCTAAACCCTAAACCCTAAACCCTAACCCTAACCCTAAACCCTAACCCTAAACCCTAACAACAACAAAAAACAAAACAAGCAAAACATTAAAATCATAGGACGCAGCACCGTATCAAAATTGTCGTCTGGTACAAATCGGCTCGTTGTCGCTCGGGCGTTTGCTTAGGATAGCCGAACGCTTCCGACAAGAAACTCACGGAAACTGGGTCAAGATCGATATAAGTAACATGGATTGTTTTTACTAGTGAGTCACCGCTTATAAAGACTCAAATACCATTCGAGGATAAGCGTTACTGATATTTTAAGTTGGAGATAGATAACACCTCGATAAGATTCAGAACGATGGCTTAAGTAGATTTTTTAAGTTGACGGTTGTACAAGAGTTTTGTATATGGAATAATTAATTCTTCAAGTTTTTAATATCCTCAAATATTTATGGATTAATTTATTTTTAGGCAGATGTTTTGTAAATAAATTATTTGAACGGGTTTAAAACATGTAATTTAATTTTTGACATAATGGAATGATTAGTATATAGAATAGAAGATAAGCGTGAAAACAGACTAGTAGTAATAAGAAAATAAACACATCCCTAAAGCAGAACCGATATTTCGGTCGATTCAAACGACCTTAATCATTTGGTCGTCACACTTTACCGAAATATCAGTTCTGCTTTAATGTGGCAGCTGAACTTTTCATCTTTCTCCCTGTCTCTTGTTGTAAACGTCTTCTTCTTCTTCTTCTTCTTCTAGAATCACACCCTTCAGTCGCCTCCACCACAGAAGATCTTGCACCTCTGACGCTCACCGGAGAATCCTGTTTAGCCAGATGGCATAAGCACCTCTTCACCGCCTCGGCAGAGCGATCAAGGACGGGAAAGATAGCAGCGAATGCCTCCGTTTTCGTTAGGAATCGACCTTCTCATCTTCGCCACAGAAGCTTGCAACCGCGTGTCATCATCAGAACTCAAAGTCCAACTGAGACAGACCGGAGCAGCTATATCCTGATTGAGTTCTACCGAGTGAGCACGCCGCAGATTTTGGGATAACCCCATACCAAAAGCAAACTCACGACCACAGAAGCACACGAAGGGGAATCGCTCACCCACGCTAACGGAATCGGTCAGTTGGCCACCAAGGGTTGCATAGTTCCAAGTTTATCTGTATTTTTAGCTTAATTTAGAAGCACTGTATAACCTCTCGGTTGTAGGTCAACCCACCAGGAGGAGCGTTGACATCTTCAGACGATACTAATCAGGTCCACACTGCTTCTCCTGACCACATCCATTGACCGTTGCCCGACTCTCACCACAAGGAGGTGGTTCAACAAAATGGAAAATCATTATTAATGAAAAAACATCACAAATAAACATGGATTTTAAAATGTCTAATTGGGGTGTATTTTTTCTTTATAGTATACATATACACACATAAAGTAGTCTCTACTCCTCCCCTATTGGGAGAGAGGATACAGCTACACAAAATCAACTGCTCTCCTCGCCGATTTAGTCAAAAGCAAAAAACTCAGATCTTATCTGCCAATTTGCCACGTCAGACTTTTCTGCTTTCTGGCTGTTACGTT